>VDFB02271358.1:1208061988-1208215881 GCA_007258455.2 Sequoia sempervirens | reverse complement strand
AAAAGCATAGAAAAGCAATTGATGAATCTATTCATATCAGTTTTTTTTTCCTTTAAGAAATTATCTATTTATGAAATAATTGCATGCATATTTAAAACTTAAAAGTAAAACATAAAGCAATACAAATACTAAAGTTAAGTACTCGAATTGATTAAGTTGGTTTTATGGTTTGCGCGAATCATGATTATCACTATAGTAACCCAACCTCACACGTGACACGTGTGAGGTGTACATAGGGACTAGGCTGGTAGTGGCACTATTGGTGGCACTATTGGCCCATAAATAAGGATAGTGAGCACAACTAAAATAATTCGTTGAAGGCTAAAGGCTATACTATTGAATCTCGAGTGCAATGTTTGAATTTTCATAAGGGTTTTCATTTTGTATGGTTAATAGGGATTCAAGAAGAAGATGATCTGGTATTATTGGGGATACTCTAAATTCTCCTTCCTGTAGTCATGTAGTTATAGAGTAAAAGACCAATTTCCTTCAAGTTCAGAATGGGTGGAATTGGAAAGAATTTGATTTGGTTGACCAGACTTCTCAGACAGGTTTTGAGCCAGGATGGGGAGCTCTAATGGAGATAAGTGCTCTCCAAGTGCATGGAAGCAACAAGTAGAAGATGGGAGTAGTTTTACAACCCTCATCCTCTGCATGACTCTAATTTTTAAAGGGGATAAGTACTTTTTATAGCTTTAACAACTCCAATTTCCCACGTTTGATTAGCCCCCCTTTCCCCATGCATATTTTCCAGAAACCATGATTGGCGGTGGCCCCCCTCCATGCATTTATTTTTAGATGATAGAGAGTCAGAGACCATGGCAGAAGCTTGGCACTTGCACTTACATTTGTATTTGTACTATGTAATAATGTGAAATTGACAATTGTCATTCAGTTGTAATAAAAATAAATGGTTGTGCTATTAATGTGATTATGTGACATTGTAATTGCTTTTATTAAGTCCTTTGCAACGTTAAGTGTTACTATGCTATTAATGTGATTATGTGACATTGTAATTCCTTTTATTAAGTCCTTTGCAACGTTAAGTGTTACTGTGCTATTAATGTGACATTTTAATTCATTTTATAAAGGCGTTGATGTGAATTCTAGCACATTAAAGGTTGAAAAAAACTTTAAAACACATGTTTACTATTTATAATATATATCATAAATTACTCAACCGTTCGATGAACATTTGATGTATGGTTGTAGTTGCATTCTGGAATGAAATGCATGAAGCGCTAGGGTTGCAAACCTAAACGTCCAAAATCACCCTATAACCATTATATTTACAAAGATGAACGGTTTAGATTCTTTAGAATTTGTTGTCAATACAGGACTGAAAAAAGCACTTTCAGTTTATACTGCTAAGTGATTTTATTTTTAAGTGAGAGGGTCAGCACACGGGGAGATTTTAGTCTTCAATTTGCTCATTGTAGTGCACCGCAACACCACCCTATTTTGGGTTCCACAATTCCACTTCCGACAAATCCATTCCAGAAACCCAGTTTCCATGACTGTCGGCATTAATCTTTCCAAGAATCAAAAGTCGGGTAAGTGAAAGAATTCCTGTGGCTACGTTTCATCGTTTGATGTTTCTTAAAATCTTATTTTTTTAAACTTTGAAGTTTGGGTTTAGGGCTAAGAGAATTAAGAATTAAGAAAAATTAAGGAGGACTAATAGGGAATTCACAGTTTCACATTGTATAAGCATGTCTACCAACAGTACCACTAGAGCAATGTCAAATAAAAAACACATTATGCAAAATTGCTTAAAACCCCAGGTTTCACTGATGAATACCATGATATTTATGATCTTGAAACCTATGGTAGGCATACCTCAGAACTTAGATTTTCATCTGAGAATAAGGCCTCAAAGAAAATGCAAGTTAATAGTATCAGTGCACCATGGGTAACTAGATTAGGGCGCATGATGTTACATGAGGTTTTCCTTGCCCTGAATTTATCATGGTCCGTGCCCAAAATTATGATGATAACAAAAGAGAAATTGTTAATAAAGATAGCAAAGAAGAATTGTTATCCATTAATGCAGAAGAAATTGGAAAAGTGTTGGGGTTTACATTTACAACCGAAGAATTTGGAAATGTCCACATTGACCTAGAAAAGCTTGCTAGTGATTATGAAGCAGTGGATGAAATGGAGAAAAATTCTTTCTTAAACAAAATAGTTCAGGATAGAAAAAAATTGAAAGGTGATCATAAACCTCCTTATGATTTGGAAATTTTTAAACCATGGGTTCAGGATACTATTTCCATGCTAGCATTTTTCCTCAAACTAGATAGCAATTTGGAAGTGGGTGCATGCCTCCTTGAAATGGTGTATAATATCCATTATGGTGTTCCACATGTCAAATATAATTATATTGAGCACATTGTAGAATCCATACATAAACAATTTTTAATGATTAAAGGAGGTTCCACAAAGACATTTAGGTTCACAACCTACTTGTGCTATCTTTTTCTATTGAAATTCAAAGGAATGTTTCAGACCATCAAGCTTCAGATTCGGCCCTATAGTAATCATGAGGAAAAGAAAATGGCTCCAGTATATGAATGGACAACTGTTATAAGGATGCATGATTCTCGAAGGAACTACAATCATTTTGTAGACTAATTTTTGGCTCCATTGCATCAAGCAATTGCAAATACTCCAATGCCTAGATTGCCTATGTCATGTAGAAACTGCATTCAACTAGGAAAAGAAATACAATTGGCTGATTGGTACTTAATTGAAGAATATACTGTGCTAACATTTTATGCATCAGGAGTACAGCCATACAAACTTCCAATACATGTGACAAAAAGGGTTTTTCCTTTGGAATATGTAAGCCAGATGCAGAGTATTGATGAACTGCACTTTACCAGTCAGCAAAAGAAGACCTTATTTCCTTCTTTACCTTTTTCATGTGGAGGGATCACATTCGAGAGAAAAGCATTTAGTGTGGCACATGATCTTTTGATTTTTTTTTTATTTTGATGCTATTTGTCACTCGTAGTATGATCCATGTGACACCATTAAATCAATGATTGTGCTCAATAAGAATGTTACAAGTAGAATTCAACATGAAAGCAAACCCTTGCTCGAAAACTTGAGAAACAAGGATTCTTGGGATGAGGTCAAAATTGCAATGGAGAAAAGTGCTGTTGAGAATGGTATTTCTTTTGAGCAATTATTAGTAGAAATTATGGCATTGCATCGAAAGACAATCAGGAGGTACAACAATTTTTATCAAAAAAGTGCTAAAACATGTAGTAGAGTAAAAATGTTAGGTTCTCTAGAGAAGGAAGTTACATAAAAAAAATTGGTCACGATCAAAAATTACCGCCTTTTGGTCTATGAGGAAGGAGCTAGGTGAACCAAGAGCTCTTTCAGAGTATGGAGATAACGAAGAATACAGTGAGTTTAGCAAATTGTGGAATATAGAGCATCCAAATGAACAAGAAGATAAAGAAAGTGATCATGAATCTAAAGATGATAGGGAAGAAGGAAGCCATGCCAATTTCAAACTTGGTTTAAGTGAGGCCAAAAAAGAAGCATATACTACTGGAGCAGCCATAGCTGAAAAAATGGGTTATGAAGGTGGTCCTTTGGGATCCCAAAGACAAGGCCCTTGGATGGTAATAGATGTAGAGCATAGAAAAGCAAGTGATTTTTCTGCCCTTGGATTTAGAGGTGAAAAAGTAGACCTAGGACATACAAGTCAATTTGTTAGAGCTTCAAATCCTCATCCTCGTGGTTAGACACAATCACAACTAGGACATGCCCAAGGTGGAGAGCTTAGTGCAACTGGCACTGCCTCTGGTGGCGATGGTATGGGTAGTAGTACTAGTAGTGGTCAACATGTGCTACAACAAAAAACTACACACAAGAGGACAACAATACAATATACCACAGAAACACCAGGTGATCAAGGCATACAAAAGAGGCATAGGATTTTGATAGGTCCAAGTCACACTACCAGTGGATCCACCACAAAGGAGTTATTTCCAGGCACCCCCCCAGTGCTAGTTAGTTTGGACGTGACATCATTAGAAATTGCAAGTAATACTACTCCTATTCCTTCGCCAGTCAAGCATTCCATTGTTCCTGTGTCCCTAGGTTTTGATTACATTGAAGAGTTTAAAAAGAAATCAAACATGAATAAAAAAGAAAAGAAGCAATCGATGGAGAGTGCATCTGTTGTAACTTCAGAGCTTTCCACAACCACGGTATTACCCACATGTGACACAAATAAATAAATCATGGATTACAGATTTCTTGTTCCCACAGTTCAAGACAAACCAACAAATCAAATGGCTCGATCTGAATTCCAGGTGAACAATATTCAATTGGATTTTTCTAGACTCAGAAATACTGACAAAATTAATGTATCAAAGAAGAACAATGAATTGGTGTACACATCATTGCTAAAGCAAGATAGAGAGAAAAAAAGGTTGCAGACTCAAATTGAAAAGTTACAGGTAGACCTAGCAAATGAGAAAGCAAAGAGGAAAGCAACAGATAACAAGAGCAATGAATTAGAAAAAAGAATAAAAAAATCTACCTCTGCATAACCAAGCAAAGAGGATAAGTAGAATGAGACTACAGTGAATGAATTGAAGAAAAGGCTAGATGAGAGAAACAAGAAATATGATGAGGAAAAATCCACTTCAGAAAAACTAAGACTAAGCATTGCGAATGGAAATGCACAGTGGGAACAAAAATTGGAGAAGGAGAGAAAAATAAATGAAAGATTGGTGGTAGAGGTGATGGAAGCAAAAAATGATATTGAGACTTGTCAAAATAAGTTATCTGCATTTTGTAGAGAGACAATGAGCCATATGAAACAAAAGATCTGGGATGAAATAATGTAGAGGATTGATCATTTGTGTGACATGTTTTAATTGATTGATGCTATTAGACAACATCATAAGAAGCTCAACAAATATTTAGTGGACAACAAAAATGTGCTGGCATTAGAGAAATCTGTAAAATAAATTCAAAAAATAGTCTACAAAGCCAGTGACAATGTTTTGAAATCAAAAGGGATTACTAATCGGCTTGCTACATCAATGACGTTGTCATCTATCATTGAAAAGTGTTTGAGAATGCGTGAAACAAAGGAATATTTGAATTTGGTTGCAAACAAGATGAAGAAGGTGGATGAAAAGGTAAGGAACTTCACAAAAATTGGTTTGCCAGAGGGTTTTGAGACAAATGAGCGATTCATTGGAAAGAATGATTTTAGAAAGAAGATGGAGGATGCAATGAAGATTGATTTGGGCCAGTTTCCTTAGAACCCAGATGTGGTGAACTACTTTGATTCCATCAAACCATCTCTAACCTTGAATGAAAAATTGACTGAAGAATGCAAGACAGGTTCCAATTTGAATCATGAATTGTTAACAAATCTTCAAGTCAAACATCAGTTAGAACAAATGACAATTCCACCACCTGAACAATGGAAGTTGCTAGAAAAGGTGTTGCAGTGATTTGATTTTTGATAATATGGGTTTCCAAGTTCCAACTCAGCTCTGTGTAGAGTTGTCTTTGTTCCAACTCATACTTTAGTAATGTGTCGATGTTAAATAATAAATTATCTGTATTATTTATTTTTTCATTTGAAGAAAAAGTCTGATAGTGGTTTCAACTACTAGATACACTTTAAACGATTGTTGATGTTCATTGTTGTTTATGCTACTAAGACTATTGCTAATATGTTATTAAGCATTGAGCTGAGTGATGAATCGCTTAGTACATGTTCAAGTTTTACTTTTAACACAATTAAAATATGAACTATAAGGTGAGTTTAATTCCAGGCATCCATAATCTTAGTTAAATTGCATTACAATTCACACATCGATACTCAATCTCCATGACTAGTACTACTTATCAGATCCACTAAACATTTATATGAATTCATGCTTTAATCAAGGTACTTTAACTGGTTCATCAAACTAGATCCAGAATTAAAACATACATCAATGCATAATGAAAGATCATTGATCAGATTTCATTAATAATTCATGTATAATTCACTTTGTTGAGTAACTTAAGTTCATGCATATGTAACCTTTGAGTTACGGTGTATTATCTATGAGTTTACTGAGTATTTTTCTGGTGGATTATCTATTATTAGAATTGGAATGATAGATTTTTGGTTAGTCTCTTTGTCGTGGTTACTATCACTCAAAGTTGCGGTTTTGGTGCTTTTCCTAACCTTAGTCGCTAGTCCTCAGAGATTTATAATTTATAACCTTATCGGTCGCTAGTCATCAGAGTTTTATAATTTATAACCTTGTCGCATAGTTCTAAATTTTCATAACTTCCCAATTCTCCGAGTTGGTTCACTTTGTTGAGTTGCAACTTGCAAGTCTTTCTAGTTTCTTGGTCATCTTTGTAGTCGGTGGGTCGGAGGTTTCAAAAACTTTGAAACTTCAGACTTTGGTTCTAAGGTTCCTAGTTTCAGTGACCACGCGACATTATGGACTTATGTACGGACTAAACTAGAGTTGTCTTTTGAGGAATTTCCAAAAGCATGCATGTTTCAAGGCTATCTTTTTGAGGAATGAAATTGAATGCCACATTCAATGCATGTCCTATCAAAAATAATGACATAAGTGTGTGGCGAAGTTTTACTCAAACATTTAGCCTACATTCTTGTTCTTTGGCAAGGCGAGTACTTCTCAAGTGCAAACATTCTTTTTACTCATAAATTTAGCCTGCATTCTCATTCTTTGCCAAGGCCAGTACTTCTAAGGTGCAAACATTATTTCTCTGTGAATTTGCATTTTTCGCTCATGCAGAGTGAACGTATGGTTGGCATAAGGGATACAAAGCTCAGACCTTTTAAGTTAGAAGAATTTTTGGCACACTTGGAGAGGGATGAAAAGTCTGAGCTAGATATAAAATTCTTAGAAAGTGGGCTAGCTCAGGTTGGAGGGTTTCTGAAAGCTGTGTTGAATGTGGACCTGATAAGTGCATGTGCAAGAAGGTACATTCTGCAGACATGGGAAATTAAAGCCACGAACGAGACTGTAATTGTAGAAATTTCTCCTGAAGCTATTTCCCGAGTGTTGGGGATTCCAAAAAGAGAACCTCTAGAAGACATGTCTATCGCAGTGGCAGGTGGATTTTTTGAAGCGAATAAAGATTGGTGTAAGAACTCCATGGCCAAAACCTGGTTGAAGACTGAAAGGAGAGGTAAGTCGCAACTGCCAAATAAACTCAAAAGATTGCATTTTAAGGGAGAAATTGTAGATGTTGCTTTATTGCATCACGTTGTTGGGAATGCACAAGTTGAGTTATTTGAGGATTGGATGTACCAGTTTATCTTGACAGTTTGTGATGAGAACATTTTCATTGACTAGGCTGAAGTTATTTGCTTCCATTTGAATGAGCAATTAATTAATTTCCATAAGAATGCTACTTTTTGTATGTGTTCTTACCTGACCTACATTGTAGGTAGTTAGAGGTCCTTTTGGCCAGGGTTGGAGCCACAAGGAACCCCAACTTCTGATATTCCTGTGTATAAACGCTTTCCTCAGTTCACTAAAAAATTTGGAATGGGTGATTTTTGTCGTGTTAATGATGCATTTTTAATGGAGGTCGTGAGGAAGCTGGATGGAAATCTAGAAATGCGCCTTTCCCCTGAATCCATTTCTCCAGTATCAAAATATGGGAGTTTTTATAGCCAATTTGATAAGTTTTTCTATCTGAGAATAGGGGGTTTTGAGAAAGCCCCATTGAAATTACCTCGGTATCTTGAAGATTTAATGATATTTCTGGAAGTTTTTCGACAAATGGTAATGGTTAATATTAAGTATACGAACATGGGGAAACAAGGGGTATTTCTTCCCATTGGAGACCCCTTCTTTTTTGTGCAAAACAAACCAGATGGACAGGGGAGCTGAAGGACTTCTCAAGGAATATAACCTCTAGAATTTGTCTATGAGAGCTAATTTTGATAGTAAGGGTTTTGTGAAGCAGAATCTCTATGGAGGGAGCTCATATCGACATCACCCATCTATCAAAGATTTTTGGGAAGATTGTGTCGATGAGAATGAAGTTTTGAGAAGAGATTATATGAGGCTAATACTAAAACAGATACAGGCTTTAAGTCTTCAATTTGAAATTCCTGAAAATGTAGCTAAGGATTCAACAATCTTAGATCCTGGATATGAAAATTTTCCTAATAAATCCCACCCTAGGGTTGATTGGAACCAAAGTGAAATTTTAGATATGAGGGTGCGTGCTGCCCTAGTGCTTAAAAGAACCCAGGACTGGTTGGATGGGAAATGGTGGCAAGTTGCTGGTCCTATTCAGGAGCCAAAGTCATCGCAGAAGAATGAACAAGGGTCTACACAAGCATCTAGTGCAAGTGTATCATCAGGGAAACCCTCTGTTAGGTCGTCTAGTGCAAATTCTCAATCAAGAGGTGATGGTGATAGGCCACAAGAAACAATCAAGTTGGAGAGCATCTATGAACAAGACAATGTGCTTTCTCCTACCCCTAAGAAGAATACCAATCAAGAAAAACTTGTGGCTGCAGATTCTGAAGCTATCTTTAAACATATCGCTGAAGATAATATCTTTCCTCCTATGTCTGAAGACTCTGAAATTCCCTCTTCTCCACCTGATAATCCACCTTTCACTCCTACCGCTCCTAAAGAAACTATTACTGGAAAAGAAGATTCTGGTCTGGTAGTAGCCTCCCCAGGATGGCTGAAAAAAGTAGTGGAGAAGAAGAGAAAGTATACTCCTACAATGACAGTTGGAGTGAATATAGTTGCAAATTTACTTCAAAGCTCTTCAAAACCTAAGAAAGCCAAGAGGATGTCAAGGATGGTGACTGATGCTACTTCTGGAAATCAAATGTTAGAAATTGTTGACCCTGTCAAGGATTTAAATGAAGATGAAATAACAGCGGAAAACTACAAAGTCACACATGTTGATATGGGGCCTCCAACACTGGAAGGTGATATGTACCATGCCAATTATTCAGTCATTACCTTGATTAAAAGAGTGAAAGAACAGAGGAAAGAAAATATAAAACTGCAATCTCAAGTCCTCGCATTGAGTAACTTTATTTATTCCATGGACTCTCCTCCTACATCTGATGAAGCCTCAAGTTATCAACCTCGGGTAGAGGGCATCAATGTGCTCACCATAGAGAAAATTAAAAAGAATTTGAGCTATTCTAGAGCTGCTTGTGAGGGGATCGAAACAATATCTCAAGAGGCTATCTTCTTTCTGAATATATCTTTGTAGTTTTACACTCGAGTTCTTGACAAGAGGAAGGAGTTAGTAGGAGAACTTCATAATGTCAGAAAAGATCAAACTAGTCTCTATGTGCTCTCTCAGGAAATGAAAGAATTGAACTCTATGGATCTGAAGATATTAATTGTGAGCAAATTTTGAATAATCCTAAGGAGCTAGACCCTTCCTGGTCTGATTCATTAGAATGGAAATTGAATATATATGATAATTTGGTGAATGAAATTAAGAACACACTTGAAAAATATTATGAAATGTTGGAGGAAATTAAAAAAAAAATCATATTCTAGGAGCAGAAATTACTGATGAGTTTGATGAAAGGATTCTAGATATAAGAGAGATCTCTCTTAAGTTTAGAGAGAATTTCAATAAATAAATATCTGATCCTGCTACAGTGACATGGGAGTCCTTCTCGAAACTCAGTGCAATGGAGCTCCACCTAAAGGCTTATAATTCTGGAGAAGAGAGAAGATCTCAGATGTTGTTTGATTTTGAAAAGGCTTTGGGAAAATGGAGAACTAGGTTACAGATTACTACGACACAAGGGAGCAAAAACATCACTGCAATTGTCACCAAGTACCAGGAATACAGGAAAAGATTAAAGGCATAAGAGGCGTTACTGAAGGAGAAGGAGGCAGAAAATATTGAAAGTGAAGGAGTCGGTGTTGTTTAGTTTTTAGTTTTTATGTTATTTTATTTAATTTGGCTCTCTTGATACTTCAAAGACTTTTTATTTTAATTTCTAAAACGGTTGTCTTCAAGGAACCGTTATCAAGACAAAAAAAACTGCTATTTTTATTGATTTTCTGTTATTTCAATATAGAAAGAAAATGGTGAAGTTCATGCATGCACAATCTTTGAGTTATGGTGTGTATTGTGTGGTTTTATTGTGCTTTTGCTGAGTAGTTTGCCAGTGGATTGTCTATTATTGGAATGATAATTTTTTGGTTAATTTCATTATTGTGGATTGTTTATCTATGAATAAATATTTTATGGTGATGGATGCATAAGGAGTTCTCTGAATAATTTAGGTGATTTGGTAGTTTAATCTTTTATTGTTTAAGTTGTGTGGATGTCTTTATAAGTTATTTATGTTGAACTGTTAGCTTGTAAGTTGTGGATGTTGAACTGTTAACTTCTATTCAAGGAATGATTAATATTCTTTGAGTTATTTATCAAAGATTTTGTGAATGGAAATGCAATAGGAATTTAAGAGTTGAGTGATAAGTGTTGTTCTTTAAAAATGATGCAGAAACACATCAAGTTCAATACCATGGAATACAATATAAAATATAAAATATCACAATTTCATGGAATACAATATAAAATATCATCAACTAAAGTTTGGAATATGATTCATGAAGTGTAATGATTCACAATTTCAATTTTCATTCAATACAATATAAAATATCATCAACTATAGTTTGGAACAATGGAAATTGATTCATGAATCTTGTAGTGCAGTATAAATACCTAAAAGCTGCTAATTCTCTTCCATTTCCCAAATGGAGTAAGGGTACCGAAACTGATGTTCAACATCAGATAGAGTAAAAGAGTCATCTTGAAGCTCTCGATTCTGAGTCTGCTCTTCACCTTCTTTGGCCTATGTCTCAAATTCAACATTCACTATGTCATTTTTGTCAATGCCATCTGTCCCAATCTCACTGCCCATGGCAACACCACTAGTACCAGCCTTTGGAATTGGAGTGTTGCACAAACTGGTTCCTCTTCTTTCACATGTGGACTTCTAGATTGTGAGTGCCCTATCAAAAGGAATTTTTTTGATATTATACGCAGTTCCTTTCATCCTCAAGCAATTTTCCAAATTCTTGTCTAATTTGTTTCTTAACTTTGATTTCAAAAACCCTAATGTACTGAAAAATATCTCATCCTCCACTGACCCCCATATCATTGTTTGACATAAATCAACAAGTTTAAAATATTCTGATATCTTATCATGCAATATTTCACTCTAACCTAAGTTTGTCCAAACCCTTTTTATTGATCCTGGGTCAAAGGCCTTGTCCTTGCCCATGGATTTATATTGGTCCTTAATAGCTACTACAAAATCCTTACATTGCTTTCTTAGCTTATCTTCATTTAAAATTCCTTCTATTTTCTGCTCATTGATTGTTACAGTTTTCAAATATTGTTTGATCAAAATTTTTACTTGAGCATGAAAAAATCTTGGGTTATCTCGGTTTGCCCAAAATTGAGGATACACAATACTCATGGCTTCAAGCATTTCATCTTGAGGGAATCTTTCACGAATCTCTGAGGAAAGAGGTTTTGCAATTTCCTTCAAATTATCACCAACAGATTTAACAATGTCTTTAAAATCTTCCTCGTTAACAGGTACTTCTTTGCTAGAGCACCTGGTAGTCTTACATTGGTACATTTGTATCTCATATCCACGTACAAAGATACATAAGTTCCCACTTCCATTAAACTGTAAATAATTATTAGGATAATTCAAATCAATAATTTTCTACCACAGGTTATAATCTACGCCATCTTGTGTTAGATCTAGATATAGATGATCAAGGGCCAAGCATGCATGTTTATGCAGATTGGCATATTCATTAATATACATAACTCTGTCTTGGGATTTATTCACAATAATGTTCATTTCATCCAGCATGGGGAGAAGACTAGCTAAAGTCAAGAGTGTCTCTATATCGCTTAACCTATGTAAGAGGTCAGGAGCTTTGTCTACCATGTTGTGATTTCCGTACATCACTCCAATTAAGGATTGATATTCTAAAAGAACTTGTTGCGCTGGTCCATGTAGGGAGATCCATCTAGTATCAACATCCTTGAGAAGCTTGTTTCCTGATGTTATTCCCTCAGCAAAATTCTGAAATTCTATGAACGTTTGAGACTTCGGCAGAAGTATGCATGGATCTCGTAGACTAAATTTTCAACTTTTGATATTGTAGGAAACTTGCTTACAATTTTGAATTCCAAATTTATTCTGTGGGCCATGCAGTGAATGCCAAGCATGTATGGTGCACAAGTAGTTTGTAACTTTGTGCAAACACTGGTCCTTTGACCTTGCATCACTGCAACTCCATCAACTCCTACACACACCAAATTTTTTGCAATTGTCAACTCATCCATACTTGCAATTTCATTCAAATATTTCTTGACTAGTTTAAATATATTATGTGATGTTGAACCGTCCTTCATTTTATGAACACAAAGAAGATGAGCTTGGCGAACATGTTGTTGTACAATATACAAATGCATACAGACCCAAGAAGTATTGTCTACCGCAGTAACTTCATCTAAAGATAATGCAATGAAGTTTGACTCTTTTACTTTCTCCTTTAAATCTTCCTTTTCCACTGCAGCAAGATACTTTTCCCATTCCCACCCAGCGTTTACTGACCAATGTGTATAGGGATAGTGAGGAATATTCAAAATAGATAATAAACCAGAATATTCTGGGTAGTCTGTCATAGGACGCCCTCTAGATAAAATATGAAAAAAAACACTCATCTGGATAGTTTTTGACATATTTTCTCCTTCCATTGCTTTTCCAAATTGAGCCTCAAGTGTACCTTTACATGCAACAAGTTTTGACATGCTTTGGTGATGCTCTTCATAATCCATGGCATACCTAACATGAAGACATTCTTCCTTTGATTTCCATTGTAAGACTGATTGTTCCTTTCCGTCTATGATTTGTTTTTCATAAACTTTACCGATATGCTTTTCTATAGTGTCAATCTTTAGCTGCAACGTCTTGGGTTTTCCCAATTTCCAAGTACAAATCATACATTTGGCATGTGTTGCTTTTTCAATATCGTCTGATTCCCCCACTGCTACAATGAATGGGTACTTTGACAACCAACCAAGTTGAAAATTCCTTGTCATTTCCCACTCACACCCCCTTTTTGGTTTGTTTTTCCTTTTCTTGCTACCAACATCATCCTCATCCAATTCAATTATCTCATTCTGGCTAACTAGGGCATCCCTTGGAGCATCTTATGCGGTATTTCCATCCCCATTTGAATTTGATACATTTTGATTTAAATCAATGACAATCTCAACTTGACCTTCCGCTGGCGCTAAGGTATTGTGAATGCTACCAATATTTGGTGGAAGAGTTGATGATGTAGCTCCATCTTGACCTGATCGATCAAAAGCTTTGGAAATTCCAAAGTAAGACTATATGGTACGTCTAATTTTTGGGCATTTTGATGGCCTATCAGTCTCTTGATCTTCACCACACTGAGAGGCGGAAGGAGTATTTTCTACACCCTGAGGAGCGGCAGGAGTATTTTCACCACATTGACTTTGAGGAGTGACAGAAGTAGTTTCACCACCCTGAGGAGTAGTAGGAGCCTTACCGTTGCTGCTCGAGTCGCTCGACATATTAATCTCTGATTCGATCGACATATCCATATCTCACTTTGCATAAAAAAATAGAAATTAATGTCTTCTTGTTTAAGAAGGACAAAGAATAATAATATAGATCCCATTCCCTACTCAATATCATCTTTAAGACTGAAGCAAGAATGGAAAAGAGATAAATAAAACTTATTATTATAACTAATAACACTATGAAGAAATGATTAGTGATCACTCACCTTTAAGTCTATGTTTTTGGCTTTCGATGACTTCCAAATCAAGAAGTAGAACCTTAGAACCGAACAAAATGTGTAAGAATAAATGACACTTTCGATTGTATTTATATCAATCCATGATTCCATATTTGGAAAATTTTGCGGGATTTTTAAATGGTATATTAAAAATTTGGCAAATACGTTGTAATTTTCAAGGCAAAATGTGTCCTCAAATTTAATTATTTTTTAATGTTATTGGCGAAATAGGTCCTCATAAGCAACTATTTATAAATTTTAATTGGCGAAATGAGTCTTCACAAGCAACTATTTGTAAATTTTAATTGGTGAAATGGGTCCTGATACAATGTCATTTTAATATTATTGGCGAATATGTAGGTTTTTTTTATTAAATGCTTCTGGGATTCAGGCGAAAATATTAATCGGTCCATTTGAAACACGTAGTTTGACAATGGAATTTTTTTTTCTTAAATATGCCTCATAAAAAAAATTATTGGCGAATTGACATGCATTGGACCTATGTTTCATAAATTTTGGGTGATTTGGATACCCTGTGGGTGCAAGAAATTCGCCAATTTTGAGTTGATCAATTCCTAGAATTCGCCAATTGGAAAAGATTCACGACTAAAGTTTTCCCTGCTAACATTTCATCTAGTTTAATTAAACAATGCAAATTATTTAATTTAAACCCCCCTTATCTTCTCCCATTTAATTAATTAATCTAAATCATTTAATTAAATATCATTTGCATCCTCTTTTCATTAAATAAACTAATTATTTAATGAGAAGTCTTTTCCCCCCAACTTGCACAATTAAAATTTAGTTTTAATTAGCAAATTACTAATTTTCCTCACCCATCCACTTGCATAGGGAATATTCCAAAGGAATATTCTTCTATTTGGCTCCAAAAATGGAATGTTCTTTCCTAACAAACTTTGAAAGTTGTTACAAAGTGTGTTTGTTTGAATCATTGTGATCCCTTGATGCTTTCTTTGATCCATGTGATCTTTTATTCTCATCCATTGATGAGAATCCTTGATCTATGTTTCACCCTTGGTTTCATCTTGACCATTGATTGATCCTTTTCATCCTGACCATTTATTCTTCATTTTCTCTCCTATAAATACTTCACCATTTGGAGAGAAATGGATCCACTTCATAAAAGAAAAGTTATGTTGCCCATTTGAATACTATCTCCATTCATACTAGCACCATTATCAAGATTTTTCATCCTTTTCATCCACCCATAGCATCGTTTTATCAATTATTAGCTTAGTTTTCAACAATGGAGTTCAGTTAATCACTCATCTCATCCAAGGGATTGGGAAAGGGTTGTTATTTCATAGCAATAAGAAACCACTCCCCCAATGGGATAAGGTTTGGAGTTATAGATTAGGTTTCTTTTAAGCTTTTGTGTTTATTTCATGCTTATTTTAATGGTTTCTTAATTTTTGAAGCTTTCGAACATCTCATTGGGATTGTAGCTTAGGGGGTTAAATAATGATTAAATTCATTAGGATCTGGTGTATTTAACCTATACTATGATTACAATCACATTTTGGCGCTAGAAGGAGGGCTTTACTAACTTTTTTTGATGAATTTCTCTTAAGTTTCGTGAGTTGCAAGTTTAGAGAAATGGCAACACTTTTGATGCCTTCAATGATGCTAAGGAGATGCGTCACTATATAGCGACACATATTTTAATTTCGGTAATGAGTTTTTGACTAACATTGTGATTTTCATTATGGAAATGTGTTCATTTTAGTAATGCAATTGATGTCCTTATTTTTGTGTAGAGCGATGCATCCTAAATTCACCAGAGCGACACACCTTGAATATAGCAACATGTTTGAAGGCTACAATGATGCAATTGACTTCAACAACACTTTTTACTAGTAAAAAATGAAAATAGAGAGATAATTTTCACATGTGTTTTATGCTAGAAGAATGAAGAAGAAGCCTCTAGTATGTTTTCATTGATGCCAAGATTGGTTGGTAGCAGTTTTGTCAATCCGGAAAAGCTATGTCTTTGCTATCTTGATTCAGTAATTTGGTCCAAAAATTATCTCAATAGAAGATTGCTTCATAAGATTTTAATATGATGATCAGGACTATTTGATGTATCTCTAGAAAAAATTTCAATAGTTTTTGTTAAAAGGAATAAAAGTTAGGAATGACAGAGTTTGGCTTATAGTATTCTACTCAGTATTTATGCAATTAGTATAAGTTTTCTTCTAGCCGACACAAATATGTGGTGTGCACTTCGTTGGTTACTTAAATATTTCCTTATTAGGTCTGGGCTGACCTAATTTATGCTTTGCATGTTTTGTTTTGGTGTAAAGATGTTCTAGGTTGAGCCGACAAGCTACATTTTTAATTAAGTATGTGTACATCTAATTAGGCTGACCTAATTGATGTATGAAGGTGTGATATTGTATATATATGAAACATCTCTTTGTATTGAGAGATATCTAGACATAGAAATAGATATGTGTGTGTGTAGGGGGTGAAAAGCGAAAAAGCAATAAGTAGTGATGTGCATCTATTGTGTGAAGTTGTATACTCTTAATGTATTTTCTATGTACCTATGAACTGGAGCAGGATTTTATATTCCAGAGCCTAATTGGGACTAAACTCAACACACAAAAGGTGTATTGATCAGTTCATCATTTTGGAATTGAACCACACTTCTTTTGTATTTACTTTAGGCCATGAGCCTTTCAAGGACAGTGGATCTTGGTAGTGTGACCTGTAATATCTTATAATTGGTTATAATATATTGTGAGCTAATCCTCACTGTGGTTTTTCCCATTTTGGGTTTTCCACGTAAAAATATTGGTGCTCATTTGTTATGTGGTGTTATGCTTCCTTTCATTTTCTTGTTTACAGTTGCAATTAAATATGTTTTGATATTGAATGGTTAGCAATTAAATGGTTCGGTAAGATACTGATTCACCCCCCTTCTTAGTATTTTGGGTGTTCAACAATTGGTATCAGAGCTTGGTTCCTTTTGAAAAGTTTAACAACTTAAGGAAGATTTTGAAGTTTGAACACATGGTTGAAAAAAAGTATCTTATTCCTCTGGAAGAGATATCTGCAATTGAGGAACTCCATGCTACTCTTGAAGACCTGGATAAAAGTGAAGATGAGAAAGAAACTCTAAAATAAAATTTGAAAGAAGCAAATGAATGCACTAGAAAATTAAGAGAGAAAATCAAGAAGTTCAAAGAAAGGCATAGAGAAGTCAGTGACCAATTGAAGAAAGCTAATGAAGACATCACTGGACAAAAGGTGCAAGTGGAAAAAAAGAAAAGAATTGAAGAATGTCAAAAAGTTGAGATTCAAAATAAAATTGATGAATGTACAAAGCTTGAACAAGAAGTGGTAAATCTAAGATCTGGCTTGGAGAAAGCAAGAGCTCATGAAGAAAAATTCAAAAAAAGTACCACAATGCTTGATGAGTTGACCACATTTTAGAAACCAGCTAAGGATAAAGGTGGTCTAGGACTTGAAGAAGGACAAAGTTCAAAGGAAAATCAGATTCCAAACAAAGTTGACAATCAAAGGAAGACTCAAGGAAATAATAAACAGTTTAAGAACCAAAGAGGCAATACCGAAAGGATTCCTATTCAACAACCTAATGCTCAAAGGTACCCATATTTTAATGGCATTTTTTTCTCATGCAATAAATTTGGTCATAAGGTAATAAAATGTAGGAGTAGAATGAACCAAAATGTTGGATTCTTTGTTGGACAATGTTTTTCTTGCAAAAAATTTGGACATAGAGCTATTAAGTGCAGAAGTCAGATAATGATGAATAGATTCAATACTAGTCGAATGGCTCAATCTTTTCAAGGCTATTGCTATATATGTTATTCTTTTGGATATAAAGCTAACTAGTGTAGATCAAGGATAAATTCAAATCAGTTTGGTCAGAGAAATGTTGTGTGCTACACTTGCAACAAACCAGGGAATACCTCAAAATTTTGTAGAAGCGAAATTTGGAAGAAACCTGATCTGGAACAAAAGACAAAACTTTTAAACAAAGTGGATCCTATCGAATTGAGAAAGGAAATGGAGAAGATTTGGAAGAAAAAAGAACTTGAGAATAAGGATAAATCAAATGCATTTATACCTACATCTGGTGTAGACACTTCTTCTAAAAACTGAACCCGACAGTGGCTTCATGGGGGCAATTACAAAGATATCTAACAAACCCCTAATATAAGGGGTGTCAAGTTGTGACAAGAAGATATGTGATGTAGAATGGCATACTGAAGCTATTGAAAAAAACTCTAGAAGAAAAAGTGCAAATTTGGAGATTTGTGGAGCCTTTTAGGGTTTACAGTGTATTTCATGCAGTTTATTAGCTTTTTGAAGGTGGAATGCATTTAATGCAAATTAGGGAAAATCAGTGAAACATAAAGTGAAAGATTAAATTGAATTAAATCACTTTTACTACTCGGAAGAAAGTAGAGCAAGCTAAAGCAAGGTGAAGTCGATTCAATGTACTTGGCATCAAACCATAGTTTCGTTGAAGCTTGAAAGAGGTATTTACAGTTATCAATACTTTGTTGGTTTGAATTAGAAGCATTTCTCATAAGCACATTTAGAATAATTAAGGAAAGATAGCGACACCAACTATTGTTGAGACCTCTGAGAGACCCCGACCTAGGTTCAAAATATATTCATGGAAGGTCTATGAAATGGACCCTATGGGTAAATTTTCACAAATTTCAAGTAGTTTTTTTCCTGCTGAAGATACTAGGATCTACATTCACAAAAGAATAGAAGAATTTGACCATAAAGAACTCATTAATGAAAGGGAAAATGAATTGTCAAGAGATGGTTACTCTGTAAAACCAGAATATGAAAACCTAGTATGGAAGAAACTAGATGTATGGAATAGATTTCCATAATTTTGTGGTGAGATGTTCACAAAATTTGTAAGGATGGCACTTAGCAGAGTGCACGACAAGTTCATATGGACAAGCATTGGTGGAGTGATTACTAAGGAAGTCATTACAGATGTAACCGGTCTCTATGAAACTAGACTTATACTAGTGTTGAAAGTTGTAAAGAACGATGTGGTAATCAAGCTGACTGGTGCCACATATGATGGAAAGGAACTGACTAAAAATCATATCACAAACCCGGCTGTGAGGTATGTTGTTATTATGATTGGTCAAAAAATATATTTAACAAACCGAGGCAATTCGGTGTTAGCTACAACAATTCATACTACACATGAAATGGTGGTTAATGGAAGGGATTATGACTTGTGTGAGTTGCTCTAGTAGCAACTTATGGATAACCTGAACTAGAATAAAGCAAATAAATATCCTTTCAAGTTTGGCTCTTTGGTGGTCTATTTGTTATTTTACTTCTTGAGAGAGCTACCTAGAAAGAAAATTATTATATGGGATCACAACAGACTGGTAGCACACCAAATTTTTGAATATATGCATAGTCTTGGAGAGTAAAAGGTACAAATTAATGCTCTTACTACATTCTTTGTAGTTTTCAAAATAATATGTATGAGAGAGATAGAGTTCCAAGAATCCTGGTGAAGAAATATGCAAAAGACAACCTTTCTTGTGACCACTGATGAATGTATTATTGAGGCAATAGAACCGAGGAATCTGTGGATAACTCATCTTAGATATGAACTTGATGAACAAGTAGCTGAAGGATTGATTGAAATATTGTTGAATAGTCCTAACGATCCTACTTAGCCCCAACATGTCACTTATGAAGAGAAGTTTGTTGAAGTGCATTTGGAGACTTCAACACCACAAAGGACTAAAAGGGTGAAATTTTTTTTGGGGAATATTTCAATCTACATTCACTGTCTAAGGATGATGTCGATCAGTTGAGGGGACCTGTAGATGAAAGAAGGGATAGATCATTTGATATCCCCTTCGGGCCTAGGAGGTCAAGAAGAGCATCTTCCACCTCTTCCTTTGCTATACCAACAACTCTTGGTGCAACTGCTATAGTGAAAGGAAAGTAGGTAGTGCACAATTCCCTGTAGCAGTTAAAGCAACTGCCTCCTCCAAACTCAACACTAGGGACTCTAAGAAAAGGGATGTACCCATTTTTGTACCACTTGCCACCCTCAGAAAGAGAGTGAAGCAAAAGGATAGCAGGAAAAGAAACACAAGTGATGTAATGCAAGAAGAAATAGAAATTGGAGTAGTAGAAGAGAGTCATTTGAAGAGAAAAAGGAGAAGCAACACCTCCACAAGCAATGAAGAAACTAAAACTAGAGATAAGGTTGAGATCTTATCTAATGATGAAGAAACAAAAGATGAAATGAAAGCATTCAAAATCCATGTGCATGAGAAGAAGGATGAAGGAACATCAGAACCTATGGAGGACATTCCCAACTCTTCTCCGGTAAGAGATAACTCTCCTTTGGAAATGGAAACCCTAGTTAATAACATGATAGATTCTGAGGATTTGTTAGCTACAACTAGATTATTTGATCAAGTTGATAAAAAGGATAAGGAAACAATTATAGATGCTATTGTTCAATATATGGTTATCTTTGATGTGTCTATGGAATCTATAAGGAAGAAGGTGGCTGATAATATGTGGCAAGCATTAGTTCATAGAAGACATGAAGCTGTAACCATTGAAGAAATTTTTTAATCTGATGCCTTAAACACATATAGCTCCTTCTTTCCCGAGGAAGACGCTGCTTCCTTGCTAGAATAGTGTTCCCATTTGTTCAGGGTACAACAGATAGTTATTAACTTAATGACTAAAGAGAAGTATAGAGAAATTGAGGCAAGAAATACTTGAAATAGTTAGAAAAATCAAAAATAATTAAGGGATGAAAATTAGTTCTTCATCTCATACTGCTCAAGCATAGGAGCCTGTCAATATTAAAAAATAGTGGACCATGTTGTTATAGAAAATATTGGTGAAACACATGCTGTTTTGGAGACATTTGTTCCTCCGAATGATACAAAAGTAATAACTAGTAAATTTTTTGAAGATCAGCAAAAAGGTGACACCAGTAGTAATCCAAGAGAACATAATGATGATACCAAAAATAGAGAAGAAGAAGACGAGAATTATTTTGAAGGAAACAAAGGTGAAAATAAAGATGATGGTAGAGATGATAAGGATAAGAAGGAATAAGAAAAAAAAGATAAGTCTTCAGGAAAATCCTCTAGAAAAGAAGAAGAAGAGGAAAATAAAGAAGAAAGCAAGGAAGATACTGAGGTTGGAAGAAGTGAAGAAGAGATGTCAAAATCTGCTGAGCTTTCAAAGCCTTCTGAAGAATCATCCAAAAATATTCTTAAAGGCTTGTTGATAAGGAAATCACATATCTAGCATGTGGTTCCACCCTAGCTAATTCAAATTCCTTAACATTGAGGGTATGTGGATCTGAGAAAGATCTCACCTGTTGAAAGAGTAAAAATTTGTGGTACTTTTCTCAACTTCGGTACAAAAGAAATGATTGAGACTTATCAGAAAGGAACTGATTTAATAAATGATGCTATTAAATCTCTATAGGAGTTAGTACCCAGTGCTACTATTGATACCTCCTTAGCCCTTGTTGAGAAACTGAAGGTTCTAGTTGATTCAATCAAAGAATACTCCTTTGGTCTTAAGATGCAAACTGAGAAAGAAGCAGAATCAAGAATTTTGGAGAAAAGGCTATTCAAGCTACATGATAGATGTGCAAGTGCAAATGTAAAAGTATTGAAAAGTCTAAAAGAAGTAAAGGAATGCAAAGAGGAAGCACAAATATTGTTTGTAGACTGCATACGGTGGCCTAACACCACTAGAGGCATCAAATATTTAATGGACTCAATAGAGTCTCAACTAGAGCATGCCTCCAGAGCCAAAAAAAATTTAGATGACAAAGGCTATACTACTTAGAATTCTATTACAGACCTACAAAACAAGTTCTTCACTCTACAGAAGCAGAAATACGATGCAATTAGATGGTTTGGTCAACTCAGATATTTGGCAATGTCCAAACATATTCCAGTGTCACATGCTATAGTGGATGTAGAAAAGCTTGACAAGATAAAACTTAACCCTTCCACATTGTAAGAAGGAGAAGAATGTTTGGTCAAACTAGAATCACTACACAAAACACTAGTCAAAGAAAAAAGGATCTGGGATGAAGGAAAACCGGCTTGGGAAGCTATTCTCAAGGAACTAGATGGTGCCCCTAGCTCTAGTTAAGTTTTTTATACGTTTATTTTTGTTTGTTTTTGAGTTCATCATCGGGACACCCTTTTTCCTTCATGTGAATGTGGGAGAATTTGTGTGAAAAGTATATAATTTTCATTTTTGTCATGAAGAAGTTGTTAAAAAGATGTAGGACAACTAAGAGGGGGGGTGAATCAATTGTCATAGAATTCAAACGTAAGAACTCCAACACATATCAATTTCATAACCACATTATCTATCAGTAAGTATGAGCATGAAACATAGATAACAAAAATTAATTCAACACAACAAACACCAAATTTTTTACGTGGAAAACCCAAGGAGGGAAAAACCACGGTGAGGATTAACTCATAGTATAAAGTAATTTCAAACTAAAAATAAAAGGCTCACTGTCTGAATACAAGAGCTCATTGCTTATAGGGAGGCTCACTACCTACAAGGAGGCTCACTTCCTACAAAAGGAGTTACATAACAAAATTGGGCTTCACAACGAAAAATGAACTGAGAATAATGCACCTAACAAGTGCTGATGCAGTTCTGGTGATGGTCAATAGACTGATTCAACACACTTCATCCTTTTCACTCACTTCCAATTAATTTCGCATACACATACTTCTATTCTTCTATCTCTGTCTTCTTCACACTAAAATTGTCCAAGATATTCATTTATATACTTGATCTTTCCCACAAGCATCAATTAGGTCGGCCTAATTAGATGCATTTCATATTTACCAAAAATACCAACTGTCAGATCCAATCATTCACAAAGTATTTCAAGAAGGTAATTCAAACCTCCAACACGCTACATTATGTCGGCAAGGACCTAAAATAGGTCACACATATATCCGCATAACAAAATTAATTCATTGTATCATAACTACCCCAAGAAGTTAGCCAGGAATGGACTTTAATGCAAAAAGAAATAAACATTCTGTGCGAGCAACGAAGCACGTAATATTCTGATCATGTATGATTTTGATAACCATGAACTGCTTCTCAAAATAGCAAGCATCAACTACTAATTGTTGGGAAATGCGGACTAGAATACCAAAGAGTGTAGCTCGAATACTAGTTTAGATACTGGACCAAAATACTGGATCAAGCACTGTCTTAAACTTGTAGTCATAATAACATGGTGACATCAATGATAACACAAAACTGTAGAGATAGTCAATCTTCTTCATTTTTCCAACAATCTCCCCCTTTTTCATTGATGGAAACATGTAAAAAATTCTCCTTCAAACTCTCCCCATACTCTACTCTAACTCTCTCCATACTCTAATTCTCTCCCCATTTGACATCAATGGCAAAGGGCGACAAACAAAAATGATATAAACAAAGGTTTAAACATGGTGACATCAAAAAGATTTCAATTCATCAAAAAAATTCCAACCAACTAAAAGTTTCAATCAGCTTCTTTTCCTTCCTTTCCTTCCTTTTCCTCAACAGAAACAACAAAAAACTCAGGATTCAAGTAAAAATGACACTCTTCACCTAAAACACTTTCTTGTACCTTTCCTCAAGAATTGGATGCAATTTCTTCCAGTTAAAAGTAGCTGAATCCATTCTTGTGTAGATGCTTTCCAATAGGCCCAACAAAGCAAAAGACGGTGACCAATATGAACTCTGTCTTTCAACATCTTTTGTGTCAGTAAGTATTCCATAAAGATGTTCTAACCAGACCTCAACAATCTCCTTAAGAAACTAGAAGGTTTTCACTACATCATCTCTTTGTCTTTGTACAACTACCAGTTCAGCTTGTAGTTCACCAACTCTCAATCTTTGCTTTCCTTCTTTGTCTTCAAATATGTCAAAATTATTTCCAGTGTTGTTCACTTCAAATTCAATTGCTTCAATTTTACTTCTAAAATTATCTATCACAGCACGCCACCAGAGGCAATACTTGTAAATATCATATATTTCTTTGTTTCCCTGATAAGTTCAGATAGTCTCCATTTAGCTTTAATACACCTCTTTTCAACCAAAGACTCAAACTTGCATCCTTCTGGACCTTCAAGCAACATCCTTTCTTCAACAATTTCAACTAGATTTTCTGGAAAGGAATCAGAAACAACTGATACTCCAATACCTTTTCGAAATAGATATTCTACCAAAGCATCATCAATCTTTAGTCTATCAATAGGAGAGGTTGTACTCCACAATTCACCAATCTTCTTCAACTTCCCCTTAATTATCATAGACAGGATGTCGTCAGAGGACACTTTCTCCTTTTCTTCTAACATGTTATGATATCTTCAGTTATAATTTTCCTCTTCTTCGATTCTGGAGGGGAGTCACTAATGACAACCTCCAATTCCTTTTTACCAGAGGGAGATCCCACCCCGAACTGACTCAAAGCAGATATACCGGAGCAAAGATTTGTTTTCAAGGATGTGAAATAGGATTTACACATACTTGCATTATCTTCCAACGCTCCCAGATATATGTAGACCTGTTTTCCAATAGGAATCCTAGATTCCCATACCACGTTTTCTTTTCCTGGTAGGGAACACAAAAATTAAAACACCAAGCACACTAGTAGAGATTCGAAACAAAAGGGATAACCCTCAATCACTGACATACAAACATTTTCAGAAATATTCTCAAGCAACAAGCTACACAAATCAAATTTCCTATTCTCCTTAACCATCATATGTGCAATGTAAGAAACAATGGCCGATGTGGAACCTTCACAATTTCTAAAATAGATCTTGTAATAAATTCCGTACGCAACATACCTTACAGCCAAATCCTTGAGAGTGTTTATCAATAGAGCTCGTGGGTCTTTTCTAATACCAGTCAAATCCTCCACATCTTTGTAGTTTACAGTTTTCTTTCTAGGAAGATCCCCAATACTGCATAATCCTGTAATCGCCTTGATCGCTTCCTTTGTAACTAAGTAGGGTTTGTCCAATACAATACTTTCATCCTTGAAATGATTCAATAAGAACAAAATAGACTCCTTTTCGATAACCCATGAAAATTCACTCCACAAATCCATACCTAGGGTTTTGATGTTCTGCAATTCATTCTCGTTCTGCCCTAGCTCCATTTCTTTCATCTTTCTGTGATCAAATTCTTCTAACTCAACTCCTTTCAGCTTCAGAGGGACGACACCACTCAATTCTCTGTCCATTTCTATGCTTTCTTTAATTTGTTAATCAAGACTTCTTCATTTTTCTTCTTCTCCTTTTGTAGAAAAAGAAACGAATTCTAGATTATCTTAGTCAATTTTTTTGAAATCCCTTCAGAATTGCTTCACGCTTGCTTCAAAATCACTCCAGGGCACCTTCTGAGTTCTTCAAATGCACAATTAACAGAGAATATTCACAAACTTCAACTTTAACTTCATCGAATTTACCCTAAAAGCATTATATGCAGCAAATATCAAAAAGTTGCTAAAACATTCTTCTCAGCATAGAAAACCTTAATTTGGTCCGCAAATCATCATGACAACATGTTTTATTCTGGTTCTTTTTCTACAACCTCTGATTCTTCATTCTTCGCATCTCATCCTCATGTCAACCTATGGCACACAACTTATCCGGGGGGTCTTCATAATTTTTTGATAATGCTCCCCCTAAGACCATGTTAGTTCTAATTTTTGGAGGATTCATCTGTACCAGATGAGGGCACAGACGCATTAGTAGCTTCAGGTTTTTCTTCTTATTTCTTCTTCCATATCTTATTCATCTCTTGCTTCATTTATTCTTTGTCAACCTTCTTTACCAGATCATTCTTCTCTATTGGAGCAGACTTCTTTCCTTTCTCACTTCTACAATCCTTTGAAACATGTCCTGGTTTATTACAATTATAACATATGACATTCTTCTGATTACTCTGACCTCCATTTCCTCTCAATCTACATTGATTTGCTCTATGTACAAATTTGTTACAGGTGTAACAATAGCCATTAAAGATTTGATTCATTCTACCTTCATTAAATTTGTTCCTCATTACCCAACTTATCATTCTCACCTGAGATCTGCATTTGGTAGCCTTATGTCCAACCTTCTTACATTCAACGCATTGTCCGGTGAAGGGACCGGAGAACTGATTATTCCTGCTCCTACATTCTGTTGCATTATAACCATATTGATGAGCCTAGTTTTTGGTCTAGTTTTGAGTAGAATCTATAGTCTATTTTCTGGTTGATGTCATAAAATTTGATGATTAAATGTTGGTATTTGCATAATGTTTCCCTCAAACCATTGAAATTTGACATTATCCTATCTCTGCAAGCTTTAATGACATTTGACATATTATGTGGGTTAACTATATTGATTTTGCATGTGATTAATGAATGATTCTTAGAGTGGTTATAGATGTGTAGTTATTATGCGTATTGAACTTGCCATACAGATTTAATACGCCAAGTTGAGGAAGACATCACCAGCTGGGCATGCACCATAACGTCCAGCTGAGGAATTGCTCCAAGTCAAAGGCAGCCGATGACAAAAGATTCTTCATGCAATTGAACGTAACCGCCTTGTAGTGGACCTTAATGATTGAGCATGCATGGGCGTTACTGCTGTGCTGGATCTGCATCTAGACTTGCATGTCTGACTAGATTCCATGCATGCATAACCACCATCGCTCCACTTTCCCCTGTTTTCCCTAAATGGTGTCATCCCAGTCATGGAGTTGACTTCCTTGTTTAGCTGTAGTATAAATAATGATTTGATACTCCTTCAGGAGTTGTACAATTTGATATTGTACTCTCATTCTCCAGTTTTAGTGATACAAATATATTACTCTCTTGTATGCATGATTTACAATGAATAAAATAAAGTTATGAGTTCAAGCACTTGAGTTCTTATTAGTTTAGAGGATACTTATCCAAGGGGGCCCACTTGGTGAGTAATCCATCTTATTAGTTTAACATTAGTTTAGTATTACTTGTTGTTTAGTACTTAGTTAGAAATCCGACATTGACTATTCCTGCAGCCATTAGAATTCCATTTTGTGATTGTTCCTGTAGCCAAAGCAGATAGAGTAGTGTCCTGTTCATTGCTCATATTTTTATTCCTATTATGCATTTCAGCTTAGCATAGTCGTTGATTGATATTCAACATTTGTCTCTTTCCCTTTCAAGCAATTTACTTTCAGTATTGTGTTTCTTAGCTGCAGAATGTAATGGCTACTTTGAGTTCCTAGTGCACATATTGTCCTGACCCATTTCAAGTTCACATCCTTGGGATGACAAGTTAAATGCACCTTCATGATGATTGCGATAACTATTTAGGTTATATGTCAAATCTCTGAGTCATGGCTGTAAAGGCTTAGTTATTAAAATCATTGTAGAAGGCCAACATTTTTGGCGCCGTTTCCGGGGATGGTGTCAAGCTAGGGAGTCTCTTGGAGTCATTGGTAGTTTTCCTTGCTGTAGTGTTTTTGGAAGTTGTTCTTTGTATGTCCTCGTTTAGGAAGTAATGAACCCCCCTATTCTTTACCAATTTTTTGTGTGAGCTGACTGATAGTGAGTGATACCACATGCATAAATGAAGGAGAAGGGATTCTTATGGGAGATTCCTTCCTAACAATCCTAATCCACTCTGGCTAGTTGAATATCAGAACCTACCAGAAGAATAAGAATAAGAAGATCCACGACCCTTTGCTGATGCATATCCTGATCTGACTAATTTTGAAGTATCCTCTGAAGATCAAAATTAGCTTGAGAACCCTTTTGCTTTGGAACAACATCAAGCAGGCATGGGTGATTCTTATAGGAACAGACCTAACCAACCAGCTTTTCCTTTCCCCATTTCCCATCAAAATGAAGTTGACAACATTAAGAACATTCCTGCCTTAGCACTCCAAAGTTTTATGGACTTGTCATAGAAGATCCTGATACCTTCTTATTTTATTTTGACATACTCTGTAGGAGTTATGATTATTCTACTGATGCCCATAGGCTTAAGCTATTTCCTACCACTCTAAAAGAGGCTATATTAAGATGGTTCATGAGCCTAGGAAGAGATATTGTGGAAACTTGGGAAGACATGAAGAAAAAATTTCTTGAGAAATACAAGGAATATTGCAAGGGCAGTGACATGAGAGGAGGTGACATTTTCAGGATGCAACAAAAGGAATATGAGAGCCTGGAAGATTACATTGCAAGGTTCCTATTTTTCCTGCAAAAGTCCCCACACCATGCACTTAATGAGGACTCACAAAATTTGATTTTCTTGAGAGGAATCAATTGCACTAATGCCTTGGACCTCATGGTAGGAGGAGATATCTCTCAAGCTCCCTGGGAGGATATCAAGAAAATATTCTAGAATTACTCTAGGGCATCTTCAAAGAAAGGGAGAGCTTATCAATCTTCCATGGGTAAGTCAACTACCAGTGGAGTTTCAAGAATGGAGATAACTCATTTGCTAGCAGACTTCAAGTAGGACATTATCAACAATCTAGCTACTCAGCTAGATACACTTCAGGCCAAGAAGAAGCAAGAGGAGGCAGAGACAATGTTGACACAGTATTGCCCCCACTACAAAAAAAATAAGGACTACAGATGTAAGATGGTAGCTAATCTTGAAAGCAAGTAGGTTTCACCTGAGTTCAAACTAATTTAGATTGAAGAATAACAAGTCTACAATGTTGCACAAAGGAAGCCTTGGGCTCCAAGACAAGGTATGCCACCAGATCCACTATCCTATGCTGGACCATATTTTAACTCCTATTCATCTGGTAACCAATGGCAGTCCCCATATCCACCTAGTTATGGAGGATATCTATGACAGCCTTGGAGTAACCCTCCAAATGCTTGGCCCAGTCATCAGAGTTCTCCATCCCAGTTGCAACAACCTTAGGGGAATTTTCAGCAATTTCAAGGGCACTGGCAACCACCTCTAGGAAATTGGCAGCAAACAAATCAATGGAGAGGACAACAATGACATACTTAGACAACTAGTTACATGAAACTACATTCTCAGCCCCAACAACCTACTATAATGCGTCCACCTACTAATCCAAGCTCAAATGCACCTAAACCCACTCAGCTACCAACTCAACCCACACCCAATCCAAATAAAAAACCACAATAGTAACCTGCATATTCTACTGATTCAAATCAATTCCTTGTATATGTTTTGAGTGTAAGTGATATCCACATGCATTCAAGAACCACTCTACCAGCCCCTTCCAAGCTCGTCATTACTGAGCTTCCTGTGGAAGAGGAGGAGGAGCCTCTGAATGATCCTATTTAGCCAAATGCACCTAAAAATCCTGAACTAGTCCAAGCCAAGAAGACCAAAAAAGAACCACCATTTCCTTAGAGATTGGAAGTTTCCAAGAAGAAAGAAGAAAAGGAGGATACCACCTTTGATATCTTGGATCAGTTGAAGCATATATGTGTTCAAATACCCCTATTTCAGGCCATAAAGGATGTTCCAATCTATGGCAAAGCAATCAAAGAAGCTTGTCTCAAGAAGCTAGGTAGGAAAAAGAAAGACCCAACCACAGTTCATGTGGTGGGCCAGCTAGCTGACATCATGTTGGGAAAAGTGACTATTCCAAAATATAATGACCTAGGCATTCTTGTGGTAGTAGTTGTCATAAACGAGATTCAAGTGAAGAATGCTCTTATTGATTTAGGGGCAGCAATCAATGTAATGACCAAAGACATCTTGCAACAAATAAACATTGCAAGTATGAGATCTACTCCTACTATTCTGTAACTTGCTGATAGCTCTACTGTTAATCCTGATGGTGTAGTGGAAGATCTTGTGGTAGTTTTAGACTCCTGAGAATACCCAACAGATTTTATGATTCTTTCTCCTAAGGCTACACTAGGAAGGTATCCCATAATTCTTGGAAGGCCTTGGTTAGCAACTGCATATGCATATATTGGATGTTAGTTAGGTGACATGACCATTTCAGATGTGAGGAGCACTAAAAAGTTTGTTCTTTATCCACCTGCTCAGCTATCTCATGATGAAGATAATCCCATATGGCCACAAGTTGGTGAAGAGGCCGAGGAAGTTAATTTTGTTGCACAATTTATTATGCTAGGTAGAAGCTCTTTCATGTAGCTCCAAGATGAGGATGAATTGTTGGCTAACATCATTCAAAACCATTATGAAGTGGAGGAAGCATAATCTTCTACTTTAGTTAGGACACTTCTTCCTGCTCTTCCTACAGCCACTATTTATGCATACGTTCTTCCTGCAGACGGTCTTCCTGTAGCCACTGTTCCTGTAGTAATAGGTATGTTCCATACATTGCTTCCATATGGACTAAAGGTACCATGTATTAATGAAGCAACCATGATAGAGTTAACTACACAAGTCTAGGTGTTAGAGGGAAGATATCTGAATGTTAATAGTAAATTGAATGAAGAACAACAATTGTTATTAGTGAACCTATTAAGGGCCCATCAACATGCATTTGCATGGGATTATCATGATATGAAGGGACTGGATCCTAAAATTTGTACACACAAAATTTATATCAGAGATGATTGCACTCCAATAAGAAAGCCACAAAGAAGAATTAACCCTGCACTAAGAGAGATTGTGAAAGAAGAATTGCAGAAATTACTAGATGTAGGATTTATCTACCCCATTTTAGATAGTCAGTGGGTTTCTCCATTAGTGATTGTGCCCAAAAAAGGAGGGAAGTGGCGAGTTTGTGTTGACTATAGGGAACTTAATGCTGCCACCAAGAAGGATCACTTTCCTTTACCCTTCATTGATTAAGTTTTGGACACACTTACAGGAAAGCAATACTTCTCTTTTCTAGATGGATTCAACGGCTACAACTAGATCCAAATTGCACCAGAAGACCAGGAGAAGACCACATTTACCTATCCATGGGGGACCTATGCCTATTTGGTACTCCCATTTGGCTTGTGCAATGCACCTGCAACTTTCCAGAGGGAAATCATTAGCATATTCTCAGACATTTCTCATGATTGCATGGAAATTTATATGGATGACTTCACCACTTATGGTGTTGATTTTGATCAAACATTGGAAAATATCAAGAGAGTCCTACAAATATGTGAGGATCAAAACTTGTCCCTAAATGGTGAAAAGTGTTTCATGATGATGCAAGAGGGTGTAGTTCTTGGCCACTACATCTCCCACAAGGGAATTCAAGTAAATCTTGCAAAAATTGAGGTAATCACAAATCTGCCTACACCTGCAAAAAAAAAGATGTTAGGAGTTTCTTAGGTCATGTAGGATATTATAGGTGTTTTATCAAATATTTCAGCAAGGTATCAACACCATTATATACCCTTCTCACTAAGGATGCTGCATTTTAGTGGAATGGAGCTTGTGACAAGGCATTTTCTGACTTGAAGGCAGCTTTGACTCATCCTCCTGTACTCAAGGGACCTAATTGGGAGATTTCTTTTGGCATCCACACTGATGCATCAGATTATTCCATAGGAGCGGTCTTAGGACAAAAGGAGGGAGCTGTTGAAAATGCTATTTAATTTGTCAGCAAAAACTTACAAGGAGCTGAATTCAATTATACAATGACAAAGAAAGAGATGCTAGCAGTAATCCATGCATTGAAAAAATTCAGACATTACATAACAGGCTATCAAATCTTTGTGCACACTGATGATGCAGCCATTAGGTATCTCATGAATAAACCTTTGATCACATGAAGATTGGCAAGATGGTTATTGTTGATGCAGGAGTTTGATATAACCATTGTGGATAAGCCAGGGAAGGCCAATGTTGTTGCAGATTTTCTTTCAAGACTAACTACATCAGAAGACAATCAACCCATAGATGACTCTTTTCCTCATGAGAATCTATTCTCCCTCAGTGCACAAACACCCTGGTATGCTGACATAGCCAATTACTTGGTCACAGGTAGAGTTCCTTCTCACTTCTCCCCAAAAGAGAAAAGGGCACTTATTGAAAAATATTTTCCTTTCTCTTTGATTGTTGGATGTTTTTTTTTTATAATGGGCCTGACCATGTCATGAGGAGATGTGTGAGAGAAGATGAGACATATGACATCTTGCATGCATGTCACAATGAACGATGTGGAGGACACTTTGCAGCCAAAAGGATAGCAATGAAGATTTTGAACATAGGGTTTTACTAGCCAACATTCCACAAGGATGCAGGAAGGTATACCAGAAAATGTGATAGATGTCAAAGAATGGGTAGACCAACCAGATCTGTTGAAATGCCACTTTTCCCTCAGGTAGTAATCACACCCTTTGACAAGTGGGGATTGGATTTTGTGGGACCAATTGACCCTCCATCAAATGGTAAGTCTTATATATTGGTATGCATTGATTATGTGACAAAATGGTTAGAAGTTAAGGCTATGAAACATGCAAGGGATAACAAGGTTGCAAAATTTCTTGATGAAGAGATTTTGACAAGTCGGGATTGGATTTTGTGGGACCAATTGACCCTCCATCAAATGGTAATTCTTATATATTGGTATGCACTGATTATGTGACAAAATGGTTAGAAGTTAAGGCTATGAAACATGCAAGGGATAACAAGGTTACAAAATTTCTTGATGAAGAGATTTTGACAAGATATGGAGTCCCAAGAGAAATAGTGACTGATCAAGGGCCACAATTCACATCAAATCTTGTTGCAGCACTAGTGAATGAGTACAATATAAGGCACACGAATTCTACTCCTTATCACCCCCAAGCTAATGGCCAAGTTGAGGTGACCAACAGAGAAATTGAAGCCATTCTAACTAAAACAATAGTTGTCCATAGAAAGGATTGGGAAAACATATTACCATAAGCTATTTGGGCCTATAAGACAATTTGGAAAACAACTACAAACTTTACACCATTTGAGTTGTATGGAAAGACAACTATGATGCCAGTTGAATTTGAACATAAGACTCTGTGAATTGCAGTAGATTTGGGGATGAATATTTCTGAGGCACAAAGAGAAAGGATCATGAAGCTAAATGCTTTGGATGAAATAAGAAGAGAAGCCCTGCAACATACAAAAGTAGTGCAAAATCAGAGGATCAAGTGGCATGAAAAATTTATTGGGGACAAGAAATTCAAACTAGGAGATTGGGCCTTGCTCTATGACTCAAGATACCAGGACAATGCAGGAAAATTGTAGACAAGGTGGCTAGGACCATACAAAGTTGTTGAGGTATTTCCTAATGGAGTTGTTCAACTTACTACCATTGAACCTGTTAGATTCAAATTACTTGTCAATGGTCATCGCCTCAGGTTATACCACAAGCTATCTTCCAAAGAAGACTTCTTGTAGCAATTCATCCAACATTCAACACCAGAACTTCTTGTAGCCAAAGGAAGTGGACCTAGTGTCACTCCTTCTGGCTAATTAAGGCACGTACTTTTCATAATAAAGACTTTCACTTATCTGGAAGTCCATTTCTTCATCCATCCACCCATCCACCCATCCATTACCACCTTTCTCTCTCTTCCATCACTTCATTCCACCTCACCTCATTTCACTTCATTTATTGCTCAATTTATTCTCCAAAAAAGGCGAGCATTGCTTTATTCATGATCTTTGCAACAAATCTTCCATACATTTAGGTATGTGCACATTAATTGCTATCTTTGATCATCTTTTAAGTGCATTCATTTAATCACTGTATGTTAGTATAGATATTCACATAAATGTCATTATTACTTGTCAATCACCACTCCCATATCACATGTGCGGACACATGTCCAAATTTAGGTTGGGGGGAGGGGAAAGAAAAAGATGCAAATATTTTGTGAATTTATTGCCCATGTGTCAAATCATATTATGCTGCATCAATTTTTTTAAAATGAGCTGATTTGAAATCGGAGATAGAGGACGGCTTGCATGTGTGAAGTGACAATAGCTGCAGCCGCCATTTCTTCCTATCATAATTTCCCTTTATCACTCCTTTTCTTGCCATTATTTCCCTGTCGTAATCTTGAGTTGCAAGCAAGAAGGAAAAACAAAAGAAAGGAAATTCAGTCGACACTGACACTAGAAATTTAGCAGGTTGGTACTGGAATTTAGTAGATACTGTAGGGAAGTGCATTTGATTTTCAGACGATAATTGTAGGAAAGAAGTTGCAGAGCATTTGTTTGATTGTAGAAAATGGGAGGTGGGTTAATTTGAAATGAACCCATGGTGCATGATATTTTACTGTAGGATGCACAATGCCTGGCAGAAGTTAGAAACTGCAGATGGTTAGATTACTTCTTGAAGCTGGATGGCTTTCATGAAAGCATTGCCCTTGAATTTTCCCAGAAAATTTCAAAAGGAAAAGCCATAGTAAAAGGGTTGGAAGTTGTGACAACAGAGGAAATAATTGCAGAGGTCACAAGGTTACCAGCTGATGGTGAAAACTACCTTGCTTCCAGAGACGCCAAATCACCTAGGGTAAGGTTTACAGAGCCAAACGACCCTCCATTGAGCATAGACAAATAGGGTGCAAAAAGAATGTCTCTGCTCGAGCCATGGAAGCAGATAGCCATGTATGTTATCAAATACATCACTTGTGAGGATCGCTAGTCAAACTTGCATTCTGTCCACTTCAAGATTTTGAATCACATGAGGCACATAAGGAGGATGAATGTGCCCAACGTGCTATACAATCTTCTCTCAATTATGGCGGCCAAGACCCAAAAAGGTAGGGATAATTTTGTTTCCCACCATTGATTGATTAAATTGTTAGTTGAAAAGTCTCTACATGATGTATCTGGGATGACTTGGGAAGAGTTTATAAATTTTGATCAAATTAGACCTGAGTACTTGCAACCTAGGGCTTTGCCTCAATCTCGTAGGTGTAGCAGGAGAGTAAGCATGGCTGAAGCCATTCCTAGTGCTTCAACCTCTGGTGTTGGATCTAGCATGAATCCTCCTGTAGCAGAAGAAACCATAGAAATTAGTTCTTCTGGAATAGAGTACTTAGAAAAAGGAAGCTCTTAGATTTTTATGATGACATCCCACTTGAAACCCTGATGAAAACTAGGGCACAACAAAGAGAGGTAGAAATGAGAAAAGGGAAGGTTAAGACACAACATGTAGAAAGAAAAGTTCCAAGTTATAAGAAGAGGAAGGCTGATACTGTTCATCCTGTAGCCAAAGGAAAACGTGAGAGACCTCACAGGAAGTCAAGACTAGTTGGGCTTGCGATTGGTATGCCTCCACAGGAAATCCCTAAACCTGGAGAGATCTCACAAGAGGACCTTGAAGCTCCAATGGAGTAGGAGAGTGTTGAAGAAGAAGAAGAAATATTTAAGAGAGAAACAAATATAACTCTGGCCGATCTTGCTAACATTGCAGAAGAATTGGAGGAAAATCAAGACTTCCTGCAGCATGAGCAAGAGGTCTTGTAGCAAGAAGCCCTACAACAACAGCTAGAACCAGAGCAAGAGTTCTTGCAACCACAACAAGAACAAAAGTCCCTATAGCAAAAGGAAGAAGAAACAAGAGCCTTGCAACCATAGATAACTGGACAGCCTGAGTCCATGCAGATAGTGCCTTATGAGGAGCCACCATCAACAAAAATACTGGTAGGCATTCATAATCCTCCTGGTTTTACAATACATGTAGAAATTTTGAATTTATAGAAAGAAATAAGAAGAAAGGAGGAAAAATGGAAAAAGGAAAAATGGAAATTGAAGGAGGAAATTAAAAAGAAGGATGAAGAGATTGAGGATAAAAATGCAGAAATTGCCACCCTGAAGCAGAGGGTAGATGATATGGCAACTTTGGCACCAAAGATTTTGGAATGTAGGACCCCTCCAAGGGTCTATGCTCTGCTCCTGAAAGAGAAGTATCTCTCTTTTAAGATGTCAAGAATTGCCTCCAGTTTGAATCCTTCTATTGATACCCCTATGGAATTTTTCAATGCTTATAGGATTGCCTCCCCTGAAATAAAGAATTTTCTATTTGAATTTTATTTGCATAATTACGCTGTCACAAAAGACCATGATTGGAATCCACTGCTATATGTTGGGGATGTTCAATTGAGAGAATTCATGTCTTGGGTGCAAAATGAGATTAGTTGGGGACAACAACATGGTGCTTATAAGCAATTGGACTCTGATATCACTCTACCTGTTAGAGTTGAATCAAGCAACCCAAGGGATATTTACAGTGAATAGCATAGAATGTTGCTCAGACCCAGTTATGGAAACAAGATTATGCCTTGGATTGAGGCATTTTACAATGAGTATGAGGTAAAGAAAGCAACAAAGCAGGAAACCATGAGGAGATATTTGTCACAAAGATGGAATAGTTTGATTGATGAGCTGAAACAGGCTGAGCCTCGTTCCATCCACAATTATGCTGCAACACTAAAAATAATTGATAGGTATATTGAGATTGGGAGAACACATGGGTGACTTTGAATTCCCCTGACTTTCTAGCCACCCATGCTCATGTGGCTCATGCCAAAATTTAGATTTTACTAGTTTGACATTGTTGCAGAGAGGCAAAGATGAAACAGGTTTGACAGATTGGGAGGATTCTATTGGGATCCTGATTCACACACTGCAGTCACTGATGTTGGAAAGCTCTCAGTTTCAAATTTCAGAGCCTTGACCAAGTAGAAGAACAACTCTTCCCCTATTGGAGGACAAAAAAAATTGTAGGTTGGGGGGGAGTGATGAGCCTAGTTTTGGTCTAGTTTTGGGTAGAATCTATAGTCTATTTTCTGGTTGATATCATGAACTTTGATGATTAAATGTTGGTATTTGCATAATTTTTCCCTCAAACCATTGACATTTGAAATTATCCTATCTCTGCAAGCTTTAATGATATTTGGCATATTATGTGGGTTAACTATATTGATTTTGCATGTGATTAATGAATGATTCTTAGAGTGGTTATACATATGCAGTTATTATGCATACTAACCTTGCCATGCAGATTTAATATGCCAAATTGAGGAAGACATTGCTAGCTGGGCATGCACCATAACGTCCAGTTGAGGAATTGCTCCAATTCAAAGGCAACCAACGACAAAATATTCTTCATGCAACTGAACATAACTGCCTTGTAGTGGAACTTAATGATTGATCATGCATGGGTGTTACTGTTGTGTTGGATTTGCGTCTAGACTTGTATGTTTGACTAGATTCCATGCATGTGTAGCCGCCATCGCTCCACTTTCCCCTATTTTCCATAAATGGCATCATCCTAGTCATGGAGTTGAATGCCTTGTTTAGCTGTAGTATAAATAATTATTTGATACTCCTTCTTCAAGAGTTGCACGATTTGATATTATACTCTCATTCTCTAGTTTCAGTGATACAAATACATTACTCTCTTGTATGCATGATTTACAGTGAATAAAATAAAGTTCTGAGTTCAAGCACTTGAGTTCTTATTAGTTTAGAGGATACTTATCCAAGGGGGCCCACTTGGTGAGTAATCTATCCTATTAGTTTAACGTTAGTTTAGTATTACTTTTTGTTTAGTACTTAGTTAGAAATCTAGCATTGACTATTCCTACAGCCACTAGAATTCCATTCTGTGACTATTCTTGCAGCCAAAGCAGACAAAGTAGTGTCATGTTCGTTTATCATAGTTTTATTCTTGTTATGCATTTTAGCTTAGCATAGTTGTTGATTGATATTCAACATTTGTCTCTTTCCCTTTCAAGCAATTTACTTTCAGTATTGTTTTTCTTAGTTGTAGAATACAATGGCTACTTTGAGTTCCTAGTGCACATACTAGGTTGACCCATTTCAAGTTCATGTCCTTGGGTTGACAAGTTAAATGCACCTTCATGATGATTGAGATAGCTATTCAGGTTAGATTTCCAATCTCTAAGTCATGGTTGTAAAGGATTAGTTATTAAAATCATTGTAGGAGGCCAACACATATTTGTTACAGAAGAAACAAATACCTTTGTGCATTAGGTTGTCTCACAGGTAGTCTCGTTATAAAATTTCTTGAATTTCTCTTCTGCTTTCCTTTGTTCTGAGCTCTTTGATTGTACTTTGAACTTTCACTTGCATCATTTCCTAAACCAGCTTTGTCTTTTCTTGGTTTCTGTCCAGCAAGCAATTCTCCAAGCTTATTGAATCTTGATTTAAAATTATTTTCATAGAGCTTCACCTTTTCCAGTTCAATCCTTAAGTTTACCACCTCCTGTTCAAGTTTAGAGCATTCATCAGTTTTGTTTTGCACCATTGTATTCAGACATTCTTTAATTCTCTTCTCTTCTATTGTTACTTTCAATCCAATTATCTCTTGTCTCAACTACTCACTCACCTCTCTATGTCTTTCCTTGAGTTTCTTTAATTGTTCCTTCAACTTTCAAACACATTCATTTGCTTAATCCAGATTCTCCTTCAGATCTATGTTTTCATTTTCAACTCTGTCAAGATCCTTAAGTGCAGTCTGGAGTTCTTTATCATCCATCTGATCAACCATCAAGATCCTCCTTAAGCGGTTAAGCTCTACACCAAGGAACCAAAGCTCTGATACCAATTGTTAAAAAGATGCAGGACAACTAAGAGGGGGGTGAATCAATTGTCATAGAATTCAAACTTAAGAACGTATGAGTATGAAACATAGATAACGGGAAGTAATTCAACATAACAAACACCATATTTTTTATGTGGAAAACCCAAGGAGAGAAAAACCACAGCGAGGATTAACTCACAGTATAAAGTAATTTCAAACTGAAAATAAAAGGATCACTGCCAAGGCCTCACTACCTTGAAAGGACTCACTATCCGAATACAAGAGCTCACTGCTTATAGGGAGGCTCATTTCCTACAAGGAGGCTCACTGCCTACAAAAGGAGTGACAACAAAATTAGGCTTCATAGCCAAAAATGAGCTGAGAATAATGCACCTAACAAGTGTTGATGTAGTTCTGGTGATGCTTAATAGACTGATTCAACACACTTCATCCTTTTTACTCACTTCCAATTAATTTTGCATATACATACTTCTATTCTTCTGTCTTTTTCTTAATTCTTCACACTAAAACTATCTAAGATATTCATTTATATACTTGATCTTTCCCGCAAGCATCAATTAGGCCAACCTAATTAGATGTATTTCATATTTACCAAAAATACCAACTGTTAGCTCCAATCATTCAAAAAGTATTTCAAGAAGGTAATTCAAACCTTCGACACACTACATTATGTCAACAAGGACCTAAAATAGGTCACATATATATCCGCATAGAAAAATTAATTCATCGTACCATAATTACACCAAGAAGTCAGCTAGGAATAAACTTTAAAGAAAAAATCAATAAACATTTTGTGTGAGCACTGGAGCACGTAATATTCTGATCATGCATGCCTTCAAAAACCATGAACTATTTCTCAAAACCGCAACCATCAACTACTAACTGCTGGGAAATGCAGACTAGAATACTAGAGAGTGTAGCTCGAATACTGGTTCAGATACCAGACCAAAAAATTGGATCAAGCACTATCTTAAACTTGTAGTCACAACAACATGGTGACATCAATGACAACACAAAACTATAGAGATAGTCAATCTTCTTCTTTTTCCAACAAAAGTTTTTCTTAGTCTGTACAGTTGAAAGGGGGAGTAAGGTCAGTTTTTTGGAGATCCAATTTTTTTGGCACATGTCACCATCAATGAAAAAGGGGGAGATTATTGGAAGAATGAAGAAGAAATCTCTGGTGTGTTGTCATTGATGCCAACATTGGTTGGTAGCAGTTGTTATCAATCTGAAAAATTTATGTCTCTATTATCTTGATCTGGTAATTTGGTCTGAAAATTCGTAGAAGATTTCTTCGTAAGATTTTAATATAATGATCAAGACTATTTGGTGCATCTCTAAACAAGTTTTCAGTGGTTTTTTTTGAAAGGAATGAAAGTTAGGAATGATAGAGTTTGACTTATAGTATTCTGCTCAGTATTTGTGCAATTGGTATACGTTTTCTTCTGGCTGACACATATATGTGGTGTGTGCTTCATTGGTGACTTAAAGAGTTCCTTATTAGGTTTGAGATTACCTAATTTATGCTTTGCACATTTTTTTTGGGTGAAAAAGTGTTCTAGGTTGAGCTGAAAAGCTACATTTTTTATTAAGTATGTGTACATCTAATTAGGCCGACATAATTGATGTATGAAGGTGTAATACTATATATATATGAAACATATTTTTGTATTGAGAGATATATAGACATAGAAATAGATGTATGTGTGTGTAGGGGGTGAAAATTGAAAAAGTAATAAGCAGTGATTTGTGTCTATTGTGCGAAGTTGTATACTCTTAATGTATTTGTTGTGTACCTACGAACCAGAGTAGGATTTTGTATTCCAAAGCCTAATTGGAACTGAACTTAGCACATAGAAGGTGTATTTCATCAGTTTATCATTTTGGCAGTGAGCCACACTTCTTTTGTATTTGCTTCAGGGTGTGAGCCTTTCAAGGATAGTGAGTCCTAGCAGTGTTCCCTTTAATATCTTATAACCGGTTATAACATATTGTGAGCTAATTCTCACTATGGTTTTTCCCATTTTCAGTTTTCCACTTAAAAATCCTGATGTTCGTTTGTTATGTGGTGTTATGCTCCCTTTCATGTTCTTATTTATAGTTGCAGTTAAATATGTTTTGATAATTGAATGGTTAGCAATTAAATGGTTCGGTAAAATACTGATTCACCCCCCTCTTAGTATTTTGGGTTTTCAACATTTTAAATTTTCAACTTCACATGTTCTCTGATATTTTACTAACACCTGGTTTTGTGTTGTGAGGCTAACTGGGTTTGCAGGATTGAAAACATTTGAAGTGAAGAAGCATACTATCATTTGACCATACATTGTAAAAGTATTTTTACACTTATGGGACAATTATATGTTGCTTTTCTTTATGTTTTAGGACCACTAAATTTCCATTGGCGTTAAAATTCAATTTCAAAGTTGGTTAAAATTTGACCCAGACAAGCTCATTTTGTAATATCAGTTAAAATTGGATAAAAAAAACAAACACTTCCATTGGTGCTTAAAATGAATGAGTGTTTGATGTGCTTGCTTTGCTTGTATACACTTTTAGTGTGTATCCTCTCCCCTTGTGCTTCATGTGATCTTGGGTGAAGAGAAACACTCAAGTGTATTTTCTTGCTTTGAGTCACCCTAAGAAACTTTCTACGTATCCTCTCCCCTTGTGCTTTGTGTGATCTTGGGTGAAGAGAAATAGCATTCTTCTTATTAAGATATGGATTTCTATGAGACACATCTCACAATGGAGAACTCATAAGCAAGTTTTCGAAGCACATTTACTGGCGAGCTATATTAAAGTTTACAAAATCATGAGAAAGTAGCTTCAATCCTGGGTGACAACGTACTGCACCTAATCCCACACCTTAAGTGGAATGTGAACAGTTAAAAATCCTTAAGCGGCCAACAGACAGTAGTGTAACAATGAGTGTTCTTGATTTGTAGTCATTAAAAACCTTGTTGTAGTAGCTAACCAAGTCCATTTCTGAAATGTATTTTAAAGTAGTGCATTAGAATAACATTGTTATGAGAAGTTACTTACCATGTTTGGTTTTTGGTTGAGGAAATAAAAAAAATAGAGAAGGGAATCTTTTTCTTGGCATGTCAAGACAACACATTTCCTTGACATAGCCTATTATTCCATTCCATCTTCATGGATTAATCATCTCTTAGGGGATGATGGTAAGCATACTAAGAAATATGTATCCACTTGAGCTAGGATTTTTTTTGCTTGTGAGTCAATTTGACACATTGTAAATTCCATAACAACTTAAACAAACATCATGTTCATCAAATTTCAAACCCTTTGGATCAAGTGTGAATACCTTTGAAAAGTCCTATATTATTGCTTGTCCCTAAGGATTTTATCTTTAGAGGCTTCTAAATATTTGGACTTATATCTTAATTCACACTTTCCAAAGTTAACATAGGGAACTAAGGCCTTAGCTTCTTCATTTTCACATAATGGACTTTGTGGAATAAAGGTTGCTTAGAAATAGACATCTTTTAGTTTGAAAATTAATTAAGAATTTCTTGATGTGGTAATGAAACACTCTCACTTAAAGATTAAAAATCCAAATGAACACACCACACATTGGTCTTATTGTTGAGACACATTGACTCCTCAAAGACAAACAAACTGAGACAAGGAAAGTATTGAAAAACATCGAGTCCAAGTTATATTTTATCAAAATCATTGAGTTCTTAAGGTTTCATCACTTTAGAGGTATAGCATGTTTCTCACTATCTTGGTCTTAGAAAACAAAGGTCCCTTTTAGGTTAACACATTTTGGGTCAAACATTTCATCCATCTTCACACATTTTACATCCCACTTCACCAAACAACTTTAGAAAATTTTGGACACATCAACACTTTAGACTTAGACAATCATCAAATCAATCCCCTAATTTAGCTATGTTGTGTGTGAAATTGATCCTTTTCCATACACTTAGTTGAGTTACTCATCACATTTTTGAACTAGTTTATCTTAAAGGTCAGAAGTCTACCTTAAAGATTGACAAATTCATTTGACACATTTTTATCCAAAAACATCAAACCTATAGTCAAAAGTGTTGTCCAAAATTTTAGAAAGTTCATCCCCCATTATCATTCCCCATTTTTCATCATCAATTCCCATCATTATTCCAAAACAACTTAGAGGGTCCCTTTTACCAAAATTTGAGTCAACTAGAGAGTTTCAACATTATAAATCTCAACATACCTCTCCCATAGGTGACCCACAATTTATGGTTACTAAAAGGTCACAACACAAGAGAATCACGGAACAAACCAAAACCACATCCACCACAAGTGATCTAGACCCACAATAACTTGATCCAAGGTGCCATTCTACCCCCTCACAACAACCAAAAAATCCATTAGAGTATGAGGTAGAAGATGTCACAAACAACCCACTTGAGCTCAGTAAGGAAGAACTCCTTAAGTATAAACAAGATAATCAAACCTTAGAAAATGTGGCTTTGATTCCCTCAACTTTTGTGGCACAAACCTTGATGTAAGGATTGACTCAATCTACTCCATCCCTTGTGCCAAGTCAAACATTAACTCCTAGTCTTGCAACTAGGATTTCCATCGATCTTGGTCACACTCCCTTTTGAAGGAAACACACTTTTGGGTACTCAAAACACCAACCTTCCGCAAAACACAACTTGGACACCAAAATTTGGTGCCCCATCTCATTCTTCCACCATTGTTCCCAAGGATCCCCTCCATCCATAAAAACCACTTACATTCCATAACACCACGATGGCCTCGACATTTTGAGTGCAACCATCTTCATCCATCACCACAAGTACCCAAAGTGTGCCCAACATTACACAAGGTAATGTGAAGGAAGTGCCTCAAATAGGACAAAAAGGGAAAGTTAACACCTTCACGCAAAGCCAACCCCTAACAAGTGGTTCCAACAACCCCATTGACACATTGAAACAAGTGGTTACCTAAACTACTCAAGTCAATCCACCATCCACATTAGCCCCATCTATCATCAATCCAAATCAAAGAAACACATTGATCACAAACCCCATCAACCAAGGTAATTCCTTGGTCCCACACCAAACAAAAGGGAACCCTCAACACATCGGTCAAGGGAACCCTTATAATCAATTGATCAAAGGTTACAATGTGCCATTAACATCATAATACCAAATGGTGCCATCACCATATTTACTATTGGTCCCCCAAGCCATGAAAAATAAAATTGGTCCCCAAACTTACATTCCTCCATCCCAATCGACAATATTACAAGGAATGGTAGCATAAAACAACCCACAACTCACTCACACCATGATCAACCAAAACCCATCTCATGTATCCCAACAACAAAACACTTCCACATTGCAAGCACAACAAGCTCAGACTCTAGCTTTGCAACAAGCACAACAGGCTTATCAACAAGCATTGCAACAACAAGAAGCTCAAGCTCAATCCCTCCAAGCACAACAAGCTCAAGATAAAGCTTTGCAACAACAACAATCTTATCAACAAGCATTGCAATAGCAACAAGCCCAAGAACAATCCTTGCAACAATAGTAAGCTCAACAACAAGCCTTAATTGCACATTAACAATAGCAAGATTAACAACAAGCCTTGATCACACAACAACAAGCATTGCTAGCACAACAATACACCCAACAAAAAGTGCTTGTGCAACAACAAAAACAATAGGGTTTGTACTATAACCCCCCAAAAAAATCATCAATCCAATTGCATAAGGAGCATATACACCATCACCTTTATCACCCTTGCCTTCACAGTATCAAAATCCATCCTACACACTGTACATCACCCCATCATATCAAAACCCCACTTAGAATTCATCCACCATCCCACAATAAACAACATATGCTCCTCCACCAAATCCATAAGATGATGTGTCATCATAGCTCAAGGAAATCACACAAAAGATCCAAGACATTCAAATGAGAAAAATGAAGGAGCCACATACTCAACAAAACTTGTTTCCATACCCATTCGATAGGAACATCGCAATGGTACCTTTCCCACCCAGTTTTGAGGTCCCTAAGCTTGATAAATAAAAAGGGAGGGGAAATCCTGTGGATCACATCAAATAATTCCACGTCATGTGTATGGAGGTTGCCTATAATGATTCCTACTTGATGTGTCTCTTTCCACAAATTTTGGCGGGCCTCATAATCGATTGGTTCTCACAGTTGCCTCTAGGCATCAAAACCTTCCAAGAAATCATCGATAAATTCATAGACCATTTCTCCTTTAACCTAGACATGGATGTAAGCTTAGAATAGTTGTACACTCTCAAGTAGAATAAAGGAGAATCCTTCTTTAATTTCCTATAAAGGTGGAGGAAAAGAGTTAGTAAGAGGAAGTAGCCTTTCCCAAAGAGCAACAAGAGGGGATTATCATAGAAAATGTTGACTTAGAGTTATTCTTTCGCTTAAAGATGCAATGTGTTACCACTTACGATGAGATTATCCCTAGGGCCATCAACATCGAGAGAGCCCTGATCTCACAGGGAAACACACAAGCATATAAAGACAACCACCCAACTATTAGATCAAATTAAAAGCCCTACGTGTGGGCTAAGAAAAAGAACATGACAAATGATGGCATTCTTGATGCTAAAGTCATCATAAGTGCCCCTAGGAAAAACACCAATCAACCGACCAATGCAAAAAAAAGCTATACAAAAAACCACCCCACCACCACAAAATAACCAAATCAATAACACTGACACACAATAAAGAGGACCCCCCAATAGAAACTACCCAAAATGTAAATACACACCATTGGGGGAACCTATTGAATCCATCATGCAAAAATTGGTACAATCAAACTTGATTACACTCTCCAATTTCCAAAACTATCAAGAACCTCAAGTTAAACCACCTTGGTATAATGAAAAGGATCTTTGCGACTTTCACAAGATCACAAGACATAAAACGTCTAGCCGTATCAAGCTGAAGAACATTATCCAATATCTTATAAAAAATGGAGACATAACTATCGATGTGCCAATAGGTAACCAGGAACTCAAGATATACAAGAATCCAATGCCAGATCACAACAAAGGGAATGCCAATGGCAAGGGGAAAAATTACACTAAACGTAGGACATGTATATTCCAATGTTGTTGCCTCTTGTGACAATGTTGTAACAACCGTCATCGTCCAAGGACCCAGTGCGGAGTGTGGAGTCACCACATGACATGGCAAGGCTATGATCCAAGGAGCTTCATTTCAACCTATGGCACAACCTACGTCACCAATGTCAAACCCTAGCAACTATAGTCTCCTAGACTAGCTAAAAAAGACCCCTACACAGATCTCTATTTTGGAATTATTGAAGCTATCTCCCGCACATAGGGAAGTACTAGAAAAGGATTTATAAACTTCCTCCATCCCTAAGAATATTGATATTGAAAAATTTCAAGCTATGGTAGGGCATATCACCACACCCCATTTTCTTACCTTCTTAGAACAAGATCTCCCAATGCAACCATCTCACAATTGCAATTTACACCTTGAGGTCATTGTTCATAAGAATAAAGTTAAAAAAGTCTTAGTAGATAGAGGTGCTGGTCTAAACATTTGTACCTTTCAGTTGGTCAAGAACTTGGGTTACTCAGAGGATGCTATTGAAAAGATAAAGAGTACAACCATAAGGGCATGCGATGATTAGGAACAGGTGTCTCAAGAAATCATCAAGCTACCTATCCAAGTGGGACCTGTCAGTGCTAAAACCACATTCCAAGTGATAATTCTTGACCTCCCTTACAACATCTTTCTTGGTCAACCATGGATTCATGTCATGCAAGTTGTAGCTTCCACCTATCACCAATGTGTCAATTTTCCTTTTGAGGATAATGAAGTTACTATCCATGGAGATTTTGAGCCTTTCAACTATTGCAAGAACCTTGAGGCTAAGTTCTACAAGATCCCCCAAATACCTAAGAATGATGAAGGGCCTACAACTTCCTCCTCATTCGTTGACCCATCTTCCCTTACATCTACCTCAGAATCAAAAACACCCATTGTGCAGAATATACTCGACATCAAGGCAGTAATCAATGATGATGGTTGTGGGGATTATAAAATGAAAAATGATAATTTTGTATTGGGAGAGATACATATTTCTACCAAATCTCATGGAAAACCCCAACCTATCAACAAAGTGGTTGAAACATTAAAGCTTGCATCTACTACCTGTACCAAATGGGGGGACTTGAACAAAGAAGATGTCAATGAGGAAGATGTATCTAAATTGCTCTATTAGGATAACCTACCCATGCTCGTTCTTCCCGTGGAAGATGACAATAAAGGTTTATAGTTAACGATGGGATGGGGGTATAACAAGAATGAAGAGCTAGGAAAAAATGATAACGGTTTGCTAGAACCCATTGTTCCTAAGAGACATCCAAAGAATCTTGGCTTAGGATGTACTAATAATAAGGTTAGCCTTATTGGCAAGGGTACTTGTAATAAATGGGCTAAGGCTTCCTCTTGGTTACCAACATCATGTGATACTACCCTAGATGACTTTCCCCTTGATGTCACTGACTTGTTTGAGACTACCTCCCTCTTTATGATAACCACAACATATTTCACCCCAAATGACCAAACCATTGAATTAAGCCTAGTATACCCCCATATCATTGATTGGGACCAACGAGGACCACCAATTCTAGATATGTTCGAAAATGATGAAGCAATCTCAAAATTCATGGGACTCCACAACAACTTACCATGTGGGGATCATAAAGCAATATTTGATATAGAGCTAGACATACATACATACTATGGAGAGACAATTGAATCCCTGAGTCGCAACATTGATGACATGATAATAACATCTAGGTATTTAAGTGAAAACCACACTATGGAACTTTCATAACACAAAATAGTAAAAATAAAGGGTGTATCCAAAGGTGACAACCTCTCTAAGGTACCCAAGGATAAGGGATTCAATCCCCCCCTTAGTGCGATGCATCTAGAAAAATCAACAGTACTAGTAGAGAAAGCTACTCCAGTGAATGTAGGAATAGAGGAGACACCTAAGATAACCTTTTATGCTGGATCATTGTTAGATGAAGAACAAAAAAACTTAGCAGTGTTCTTGAAAGAAAGAAGGGAAATTTTTTCATGGTCCTACATAGACATGCCTGGACTTGATCCTGAAGTGGTTGTACATCACTTAGTAGTCTATCCTGAAGCCAAACTAGTGAAACAAAAATTAAGAAAGATTGTCCTAACCCAATTTTATTGCATATTTATCATAATATGGGAAATTGAATTATTGATGAAATTCAAATAAATATTAAATGGAGATCCTAGAATATTTGAAAATTGAATGAAAGTAGTTGACTGATGTTGACATTGCGAACCTTTGAAAATTTATTTTTATATATGTTACCAAGAAATTGATTACTAATCATTTTGCAAGTGCAAGTGTGTTCAATTGTAGGGTGACAGGTTGAAGGATGAGAACATGGTTGAATAGTAAGCCAGTTGGAATTTGGGTGCACACACCACAAATGGCATGATGACTTGCATTTGAACTCATTTACATGTATAAGAGAACAAAATTTCTTGACTCGAATTGTATTTGTTATTGAAAATAATGGATTGTAGATTTAAAATTTTTTCTACTTAAACTTTGTGTTTGAAGAAAGAAAGAAAAGTATTGTAAAGAATGATTAAAAGGGGCAATATATTTCATTATCTGGAAATTAAGTAAAACTTCTTTTTAAATATATATATATATATGCATATATAAATGCTCAAATTTGAATTTAAGTTTCTTATTGTAAGTAATAGTGTATGGAATTTACAAGCCATTCCAAACAAACAACTTATACATGAATGTACATATATATACATGTAAATAAATACGATTACATATATATATATATATATGCACATTATTTGAATGCATAGTAAATATGAATGACATAATAATTAAATACACACACACACACATATATACATATATACATACATATACATATTCAATTTATATCAAATTCAATTTGATAACCGATATATTCCAAAATCAGTCTATTTGAAATGAAGAAGATATCATAAGGAAAATCCACTAAGGATGTGGACTATCATCACCTTAATGTCAATAATCTAATTCAAAGATGGTTGGTGGCAACATGGTAGTAATGCCATCTCTAGAAAATCATGCAAAGTTAGTGTATTGTTTCCATCTTTTTGGAGGTATAACCGCATGGAAAAGCAGAGAAGAGGGGGATGATTTGGGGGAAAATTCAAAAGGAAAAAGTAGAGGACGAACTAAAAAGTAGGGAAAAATCTGAGGAATATGCCACCATCAGTTTGATTAGATGTAAATCGATTCCCTCTTTTTGAATAAACATTAGCTTTAGTGCTATTATTGAATCAAGCAAGAAATAAACTTTCTTTTCACTATAGTATTTCATAGTGCAGTATAATGTGTGGTCACTATCTATGAATGTTTCAGCCTTGGGCCAAATGTATTAAGGTCACCACCCACCATGTGGTGATAGCATGGCCTATGACTTGCTAGTATTGGAAAGTATAATGTGTTTTTAAGCCTTTGTGGCTGTCAGCAAGGTGAGGTCGAGACTCGAAGCCTTATGGGCTCGGCCATAACCTTTAATATATAAGATAAATGCTAAGCCTTGAGATGGCTACGAAAATTGTTCTATATAACTGTCATTGTAAGAAATGTTCTGTATAAGGGGATCAAATACGATCTTGTGGGAGGGTATGAACTCCCCGTCTTTCTATATTTTTCTCTTATTTTATCCATGCTTGTTACTGGAAAGGCATATTCGAATATTTTGGAGCATTGTATATGCATGTATGTGATATTTTGAGTGAGCCAACTTCATTTGATAGGAACGATCTTGTATTGAATTTAAGCTTGAGACCCACCAAGCCTTGCTTGGGTCAATGTAAAAGATCGACAAGCTCATTTCCTTAATGTCAAAATGGTACAAATATAAGTCTACATGTTGTAAATAGCTGCATGCATGGGATACACCAGTAAGCCCATAAGAGAAATTTTGATTATAATTTTGATGCTAAAAGAGAAAGCACCTGACCATTGTGGGTTGGTCAAATCTAGAGCAACCTTTGTTTGTTGTTGCAGATAGAATAGGCAAGAGTAATGTTTGAACCTAAAACTTCTATGCCTTCTTTGACTGAAATATATTTACTCAACAATTTATTCAATAAACATGTTGATCTTAGTTTTCTTTATAATATTAAAGTTGCTCATCAATTTCTAGTGGTGAAAGTGTTTAAGATCGAAATAATAGAAATTGTATCCTTATGTATGAAGTTGGGCTATTCGATTTGTTATTTTTAAAACTTTGTGGAAAACTCATTCAGTTTTAAAACAATGAACAATTACTTGTAAAGTGATCATTTAGCTTGTAAACAACTTGAGGACAACAAACAAGTAAACGATAATATTTTTCTTAAAATGTAACTATTTAGTTTGAAACAATATAGCGTTGATGTAAACAGTGGATATTCTTTTGCAAACAACTTTGTATTGTTAAAAAGTTATCTTTATAGCTGAAAACAACTTGCTTTATAATTGTTTAGTAGGAAACAATACATGTTCCATTTAAACGATGAATGTACATATGTGAACAACTTGTTTTGTAACCGTTTAGTAGGAAAAAATACTTGTTATGTTTAGACAATGAATGCACATATGAAAACAACTAGATTTACAACTATTTAGAAGGAAACAATACTTGTTTTATTTAAAAAATCCATGTTCTTATGTAAACAACAATATTAGAGTATCACAGTTGTGAGAATGTAATAACAATATGTGTGAAACTGTTAGCATAGATTTGTTCTGATTATTTATTTTGACAAGAAATGTCAAGTGAATACTATTTTAAGATTGCAAATTTAAATTTTATAATCATTTCAGAATGTTATATGCAAAATTTTTAAGCATAAGTAGGCACATGTATGTGTATGCACATAGACTTCATCTATGTACATACACATACTTGTGACATACCTTCTTTTGTTTTTAGTGATTTTTTTTAAGGAAAATGCTTAATATTGTTGCAAGTGTGAGTGAGTATGGTGGTGTTGTCATTAATATTGTCATTGATGTCAGCACAATATAGGTTGTTGCAGAGAAAGTAATCAAGTGATTTCAGGTTGTGCATGCATATTTGAGATACTGTAGATATGTTGTGAGTACATGGAGCTATCTTTATGGTGTTGTAGGTGTGTTGATATGATAAGTTGCCAAGTATTTTTGAGGAATAGTGAAGACATAATTGTGTGTGTGTTCAAAATGTGCTCTGGTTTGTACTCCAAATTTCTTCTGTGTTGATCCTATGTTTGTGTGGATCTGAAGTATTGTTTATGGGCATCATTAGATGATATATCTTGGATTGTAAATTCTGGTTTGATGAAGAGTGAAATTTGTGTTCATCGATATGCGAACTGGTCTGGCAGAGTTGTTTGTCTATGGACTAGGAGAAATATTTCTACTATGCAGTCCTCTACTAGTTTTTTTCAGGTCTTACAGATCTAGAAGAAGACTTTTAATAATGTCATCTATGTTGTATCAAAGGTGTTCATGGTTTGGTGCTCTGAAAGACTAGTTTTAGAGTTACTGTGTGTATCTGTACAGTCCAGATGGACTGATGGAAAGTGTTTTTGTGTATGAAGGTTGTTGTAGTTGATGCAGATGAATTTGAAGGAATATAAGATGTAATCCATTGTATGGTGAAGCATGTTATGTGGTCCACATGTTATCTTCTTGTTGCAGAAGCGTGTAATTTAAAGTTCATTTGTGTTTTCATTAGGTTTGGCTGACTTGGTTTCTACACATCATGTGAAGGATAAGTATTAATTAAGGAAGTGTGTGATTGATCCGAGACATTTTTTTGGTTCTTGGTTAAGTGTTGGTTTGGTTCACTCTCATTCTCTTCCATTTCGGGAATGTTGAGTTGTCAACCTAATTTGAATTTTTAATATGAAGCGTGTGTAGCTGACCTTGGAGAAAGTTTCTAAGGTTGAAGATGGTATAAATACAATTCAAGATGCTATGGATTGATGTATCAAGAATTCCACAAGTTTGAGAAGCAAGAGTGTGTGAAAGTGAATTCAGGCAATAGTACTTTAATGTGTCAAATTCCTGAAAGCAGTGAGTTGATGGTGTCTGCAATCTTCTGATCAAGGCTACAGATGTGTGTAATTTTTTGTGGTGGATCTTTTCTGTTATATTTTGTATCTATAGGCAGTGAGCCTCCTTGTTGGACAATGATTCCTATATGTAGGTAGTGAACCTTGTATTCTGACAATGAGTCCTTTTTGGGTAGTGAGCCCTCTGGTAGTGAGCCTCTTTGTAATCGGTTTTGGAATTAATTTATATTGTGAGTTAATCCTCAGCGTGGTTTTTCCCTTATTGGGTTTTCCATGTAAATTTGGTGTCTCTTGTGTTGATATTGCTATCTTTTATTTTCCTTTCATGTTCATACATAATAACATAATAAAGTGGATTTGAAGTTGATGATTGTTTGAGATTTGTGATTGAGATTGGTGACAACTGATTCACCCCCCCTCTCAGTTTTCTTGCACCTTTCAACAATTGGTTTCATAGCTTTGGTTACTCAAAGAAGAGATTAATCGCTTGGGGTAGATTTGATGATGTACAAATTGTCAATCCCTATGTTTGATGGATCTGACTACAGTGACTGGAAAGTGCAGATGAGAGGTTACTTGATCTCTCTTGGTTACAAGACTTGGAAAGTTGTTGGGACAAAATATGTTGCACCAACAAGTGGTCCTTCTTCTACAAATGAGATTTCTTCCTATGAGGAAAATGAAAAATCAAGGTATGCAATCTATAGTGCTTTATCTAAGACTGGGTAGACAAAAGTCATTTCTTTGGACACTGCTTATGAAGTTTGGAAAAACTTGGAAGATATCTATGAAGGAAATGATAGAGTGAAACTATTAAAGAAGCTAACAACTAAGCACAAATATGAGAACTTGAAAATGGAAGAAGGTGAAGATATTGCAAGCTATTTTCAGAGGGTTGATATTACAGTAAATGAAGTCAAAAATCAAGGTGGTACTCTAACATATGAAGATGTGATGGAGAAGATTTTGATGACCCTATTGGAGAGTTACAGTGATAAAGTCTCAGCCATTGAGAGTGTATGATCTTAAGAAGTTCACTAAAGAACAACTATTTGGCACCTTGATTGCATTTGAGATGAGGAAGTTTGGAAAAGAAAAGGAGAAAACAGAATCAACATTTAAAGCCACTAAGACAAAAGATGGCCCAGATAGTGAAGGTTCAGAAGAGTTGGAAGAAAATTTTACAAGTTGAAGAAAGGTACTGGTAAGTACAAAGGTTTGTTACATTTTAAGTGTTTTATTTATGGAAATATTAGTCACTATGCTTTAAGATGTCCAAATAGAGTTGTACACAAGAAGAACAGAGACAATAAAGACAAAAAGGATAAGAAGTTCAAGAAATTGTACTATGTTAGAGAAGATACTGGAATTTATGATGATGAATATGATTTTGAGGATGATAATGATGAATGCTTGTTTCTAACCTTAGAGAATAAATTAGTATCTACTAACTCCGGAAGATGTGCAAGGGAAAGTGGTCTAAAGAATAAGAAGGAAGAGATGGAAGGTACTCTAGTTATTTACTTTCATGCTAGACAAGATGAAGACTATTGGGTGATTGACAATGGCTGCTCAAATCAAATGACCAGAGACAAGAGTAAGTTTACTAAACTTGAAAAGTATGATGGTGGATTAGTCATGTTTGGAGATGATTCTGGTGCAAAGATTGTTGGAAAAGGAACAATTAGTTTTGATGGAAAGCATAATAATGATGATGTTTATTATGTTAAGGGCTTAAGGCATAATATTTTGAGTGTTGGAAAAATGTGTAGCAAAGGATTCAAGCTTGTGTTTTAGGATAATACCTGTGAGATCAGAAAAAGGTCTGAAACTATGGTAGTTATAGGAAGAACATATGGAAACATTTATCAGCTTAAGGGTGTTGATGGTCAATGCTGTTGGAAAAGTATGCCTCAATCATCACAGGCTGAAACCTCCATTGGAGCTAAGTCAGTGTGACAACTCTCTTGTCTGGCTGACTAGTAGATTGGTAGCATCATGTTTTGTATAGGTCGTTGTGACCTTGCAGAAGTCTTGCCGACCGTTTTCTCTTTGGAGTCTATCGTTGTGACATAGAGTAGTCGTTGTAACCTTTCACCACATCACGATCTTTGGCCGACAGGCCATTCAATCAGATATCTTATATCGGGGAGATTCTTAGTGGTTCGCTATGAGCTCTCATCGATAGGAAAGTCTCACCGACGGGATAACGTATTGAAGTCATCGGTGTAACACGGCAGCTCGGTGAGAAGTCTTAACAATTGATACATGTCTCGCCGATAGTGTTTTATGTTGGAGCCTTCGGGGTAAGTCTTGGAGTTTGGCATAACATATTGGCGAAGGTGATAGGTCTTGCCGATAGTTGTATGCTTTCGGTGTAACCTAATGTTGCTCGATGAAACCTCTTGGCAATATTGATATGTCTTTCCGACTATTCTTTGGAGCTTGGTATAACATACGACTTCGGTACAGCCCATGGTGACTCGGTATGATGTCTCGGCGAAAGCCGATTGTCTGGACGATGAGAACACTTAAGTATATGTGACTTGCGGAGCTTCGGTATAACGTCTCACCGAAAGCGATGAGTCTGGGCGATAGCGATACATGTGGAGAACGTCGGTGTGAGGTCCTGGCGACATAAGGAAGTCTTAGCGATAGTCTCCTAAACTCGGTGTAACAAAAGAAGGCTCGTTGAGATGTCTTGGCGAGAGTGATAGTCTTGCTGAAAGGAAAAATGAAGCCGATACAAGTTGTAAGCTCTGTGAAACATCCTAGTGATAATGATAACTCTTGGCGACATCGATATGAAGCTTTTGGGCATTGGGGAGACACTGGTAGTGTCTCACCGAGATGCCAACAAAGCTTGAATCTCTTTTGACCATTTGACCGTCCTATGTGGAGTCTCGTGGACCAATAGGAGAAGCCGAATTTGAACAGTTGGAAGATTGTTCGTTGTGACGGTTCTGTGAGGAAGCTCGATGGACATGGAACAACATGGATATACTCGGTGATTGCAAATTGTGATTGGTTGGTTGAATCGACGGATTGCTGGGTGGTTGTATGATCAGTAAATGTAATCTAATCTGTAAAGACTGTAACTTGAAGGTTCATGTACAAGATTGTTCATGGTGAATGCTGCTATAAACAAACACCAGAAAGATAAGTCTGACATTTGTATGTAATCTCCATTACTGTAATACAAAGTGATTTCTCTTGGTGTGGTGGGTTTTTCTCCTGTAAGGGTTTTCCCATGTATATCTGGTGTTCTTGTGTGATTGTCAAATACTCTGTTTCTGTTATCTACTTCATAGTGCATCTTAATTGAACTATAATTTGAAAAATTAAAAGTATATCTACATTCTTCTCTAAGGTATTGATGTTAGGAGAATTGTTTCCGCATCTGATTTTCCTTACAAGTGGTATCAGAGCCTGGCCAGTTGTGTTATCCTTGTGAGTACGTTGGGGTTTTGAGTCAATTCGGTTCAGTGGGAGTCTTGTAGAGTTTGTTATTTTTGTTTACAGGCTGAGATGGCTAGCACGTCTTGAAATTTTGAAATAGAGAAGTTCAATGGCAATAACTTTGAGTTGTGGAAACTCAAGATGGAGGATCTTCTAGTTGATCATGATCTGTGGCTTGCAATGTCTGGAACTAAACCTACAGGCATGAAGCAAGAAGATTGGGACCTTGCAGATAGAAAGTCTAAGGGGCTGATAAGGCTCTGTTTGGTAGACTTAGTACTTCTGAATGTGGAGGAAGACTCTTTCTTTGTGGAAAAGACTGGCGTCTATTTATCAGGGGAAGTCCTTGGTGAATAAACTGTTCCTGAGGAAGAAGTTGTATTCTTTTAAGAATGCAGGAAGGAGGGTCTATAGCTGATCATTTGAATGCATTTAATATGCTAATTGCTCAATTGACATCTATTGGTGTAAAAATTGATGAAGAGGATTGTTGTATGCTATTACTGTGTTCTTTGCCAGACTCTTGGGATCATCTGGTGATAGCTATTGGGAGTACAACATCCAGTTTCAAGATGGAAGATGTTGTTGGTTCTTTGCTGTCAGAAGAGATGAGAAGGAAATATTTTGATGGCGAAGGAAGCTCTTGCTGTCGAGGAAGACCGAAAGAGAAAGGCAAGAAGAAGGACAAGAAGTCCAAATCGAAATCAGAGGGGAGATCAAAGTCTCCTGGCAAGAAGTCCAAGGTGAAGTGTTGGAACTGTGGGAAACCTGGTCATGTCTGAAAGGATTGTAAAGAGGAGAAAAAGAAGAAGAAGGGCTCTTCCGATAATGGTTCTTCTCAAAGTGATGGTGACGCCTTCATTGCATCCTTGGCTACACAGGCATTAGACGATGTCTGGCTGATTGATTTTGGAGCATCTTTCCACATGACATCTCATAGAGACTGGTTCACAAAGTATGAAGAATACAATGGTGGAAAGGTGTACTTGGCAAGTGATTCAACTTTGGAGATAGTTGGCCGTGGAAGAGTCAGAATACAATTTCTTGATGGCAGAATAAAGGGAATTAATGATGTAATGCACATACCAGGTTTGGCTCGAAATCTATTATCTGTCAGTGAGCTGAATGATATTGGAGTACAAGTTACGTTCTCTGGAAATAGCTCCAAGATGACTAGAGGTTCAATGGTGCTGGCTAGAGGTGCTCGAATTGGTACGTTGTACAAGCTGGATGCACATGTTGTTCAATGTAATAGTGTCTTTGGAAAGTCATTGAAAGCTACTCATGGAGGTAAAGAGGGAAATATCCCTAATTATGTAAACTCTATGGAAGTAAAACTTCCAGTAGAGAAGACTATGCTCTGGAATCATAGACTAGGCCACATAGGAGAAAAAGGTTTAAAAACCTTGAAGAATAAAAACCTGGTTGAGGGGCTTGAAGATTGTAATCTTGAATTTGAATTCTGTGAGCATTGTATATATGGAAAGCAGCAACGGTTTCTTTTATTCCACTCATAACCTTCGGGCCTTTGCTAGATTATATCATTTGATGTATTTGGTCCAGTTGGATGTTCCTTCTTTGTCTAAGCCAAGATACTATGTGTCATTTATTGATGATTACTCAAGAAGAGTATTTGTATATTTTCTAAAAAGTAAATTAGAAGTATTCAGTCGACTTAAAGAATTTAAAATATTATCGAAAATCATATTCGTAGAAAAATTAAATGCTTAAGGACTGATAATGGCAATGAATTTTTTTCTGATGAATTCAAGAGGTATTGCAAAGACCATGGGATTTAAAAACATAAGACTACACCTTATACTCCATAGTAGAATGAAGTTGCAAAAAGGTTCAATAGGACAACAATGGAGAGAACACTGGCATTCTCGAGTTTGGCTTGGAGGAGAAAATTATGTATCGAGGTCAGACGCACGGCAGTTACCTAATAAATCGTTCTCCAAATTCTGCTTTTGTTGAGAAAACACCTTTGGAGGCGTGGTCTGGTAAGAAGCCCTCTCTTAGAAATGTTCGTGTTTTTGGCTGTGAGGCATATGCTCATGTGTTAGATGTGAAAAGATCTAAACTGGAGAACAAGGTCAAGCCAAATGCATTTTATTGGCTATAGTGCTAAAAGTATTACAAGCTTAAATCCTAATACAAAGAAGGTTAGAGCATATTAGAAGTGTAATCTTCATGAGCTGGAACTCTCCACTTCCTTGGATCTGTAGTAAGAGACAAAGTTATAAAACAATAAGGATGTAGCATTAATTCCTCCTACACCAACGAAAGATGAATTCAAAATTCAAAATGTACCTAAAACTGAGGAGAGCTCAAGCAATTCTGAAAGTTCTGAAGAAGAAGAACCTCACCCTTAGCAAGTGAGGAGGTCAACCAGAAAAAGAAAACAACTAGATAGGTATGGGTTCTCGTTGATTGATTCTACTTGTGCCTATGCTTTAATTTCTAGAAATTGATGAGCCTAGGACTATAAAAGAGGCATTTAGGATGTCTGATTCAAACTCTTGGTTGGAAGCCATGAATGAAGAAATGGCATCATTAGAAAAGAACAATACCTAGAGTTTGGTGCCCTTTCCTAAAGGTAGAAAAGCTATGGGCTGCAAATGGGTACTTAAGAAGAAAAAGGTTTGGATGGCAGTGTGGAAAAGTACAAGCAGACTGGTTGCAAAGGGTTATTCCCGTAGAGGGAATCGATTATGGGGAAATATTTTCTCCCTCGTGAAAGCAAAGTTTCTATTATCTATCGATTTATTGCCACTTGCAATAGCTGCATGGAATTCAGGAGGCCTAACAGTTTGATGTGAAGACAACATTTCTTCATGGTGATCTTGAAGAAGAAATCTATATGTCCCAAAATTTTGAGCACTTTGTTGAAAAAGGTGAAGAAAACTGGTATGCAAATAAAGAAGTCACCTAGAATGTGGTAAATTTAAATTTGATTAATTTCTTTGTATTGTCTTTGGGATTCCAGATCAAAATATGATCACCGCATATATTATGGTAAAGCTGAAAGTGATCGAAAGTAATTTCATATTTCTCCTTCTATGTTGATGATACGTTGTTCAGTAGGCACAGTAATCAATGATTTCTGATCTTAAGTCCCAAATTGTCCGCTAAGTTCGAAATGAAATATCTTGGTGCAGCAAGGTATATTCTGGGGATGGAGATAACCAGGGACAGGAAGAATAGAAAACTATGGCTCAGTCAGAGTAAGTATATCGTGACTATTCTTGAGAGATTTTGTATGAATGATTGCAAACAACTAGTGGTTCCAGTCTTGTAGGGAACAAAGCTATCTATTGAGGACTGTCCAAATTATCCTACTAAGATGGAGGACATGACCAGTGTACCCTATGCTAGTGCGGTTGGCAGTCTCATGTATGCAATGGTCTGTACAAGGCTAGACATTGCCCAAGCAGTGGGAGTTCTTAGTCGATTTATGGCTAATCCAGGAAGAACGCATTGGGATGCTGTGAAGAGAGTGTTTAGATATTTGAAGGGGTCTTCAAATTTTGCTTTGTGTTACCATGGGAACTTGGTTGAATCACAGAGGACTCTCAGCATTTATGGTTATGTAGATTCTGATTGGGCAAGGGACATTGACAGTAGGAGGTCCACCAGTGGATATGTTGAATGGTGGTGCAGTGAGTTGGATGAGTAAGCGGCAGGTTGTAGTCGCTTTGTCCACTATGGAGGCTGAATACATGGCAGCTACTCGTGCTTGTAAAGAAGCAGTTTGGTTGAAATGTTTGTGTTCTAACATTGGTTTTGATGCGGGGGAAATAACTATTTTCTATGACAGTCAGAGTGCAATTTGTCTGGAAAAGAATCCAACTTTCCATGCCAAGACGAAACATATTGATGTACAGTACCACTTTGTACGAGATATGGTGGAGGATGGAAAGGTCAGTTTGGAAAAGGTTGATACTCTGGAGAATGTTGCAGATTCATTGACGAAGCCAGTGAGCACAGACAAGTTCAGGTGGTGTGCTAGTTCGATGGGCCTTAGTGCCCATGATTTTCAGTAAGTTATGTTGTGTTCTGGAGGTGCCTGTGCGATCTTCGTCAAGTGGGAGATTGTTGGAAAAGTATGCATCAATCATCACAGGCTGAAACCTCCATTGGAGCCAAGTCGGTGTGACAGCTCTCTTGTCTTTCCGACTAGCAGATTAGTAGCATCATGTTTTGTACAAGTCGTTGTGACTTTGCAGAAATCTTGCCAACCGCTTTCTCTTTGGATTCTATCACTGTGACATAGAGCAGTCGTTGTAACCTTTCACCGCATGACGATCTTTGGCCGACATGCCATTCAATCAAATATCTTATATCGGGGAGAGTCTTAGTGGTTCGCTATGAGCTCTCATCGATAGGAAAGTCTCATCGACGGGATAACGCATTGAAGTCATCGGTGTAACACAACGGCTCGGTGAGAAGTCTTAGCGATTGATACATGTCTCGCCGACAGTGTTTTATGTTGGAGCCTTCAGGGTAAGTCTTGGAGTTTGGCATAACATCTTGGCGAAGGTGATAGGTCTTGCCGATAGTTGTATGCTTTCGGTGTAACCTAATGTTGCTCGATGAAACCTCTTGGAAATATTGATCTGTCTTGCCGACTATTCTTTGGAGCTCAGTATAACATACGACTTCGGTATAATCCGTGGTGACTCGGTATGATGTCTCGGCGAAAGCCGATTGTTTGGCCGATGAGAACACTTAAGTCTATGTGACTTGTGGAGCTTCGGTATAATGTCTCACTGAAAGCGATGAGTCTGGGCGATAGCGATACATGTGGAGAATGTCGGTGTGAGGTCCTGGTGACATAAGGAGGTCTTAGTGATAGTCTCATGAATTCGGTGTAACAAAAGAAGGCTTGTTGAGATGTCTTGGCGAGAGCGATAGTCTTGTTGAAAGGAAAATTGAAGCCGATACAAGTTGTAAGCTCTGTGAAACATCCTGGCGATAATGATAACTCTTGGAAACATCGATATGAAGCTTTTGGGCATTGGGGAGACACTGATAGTGTCTCACCGAGATGCCAACAAAGCTTGAATCTCTTTTGAGCATTTGACCGTCCTATGTGGAGTCTCGTGGACCAATAGGAGAAGCTAAATCTGAACAGTTGGAAGATTGTTCATTGTGACGGTTCTGTGAGGAAGCTCGATTGACATGGAACAACATGGATATACTCGGTGATTGCAGATTGTGATTGGTTGGTTGAATCGATGAATTGCTGGGTGGTTGTATGATTAGTAAATGTAATCTAATCTGTAAAGACTGTAACTTGAAGGTTCCTGTACAAGATTGTTCATGGTGAATGCTGTTGTAAATAGACACCAGAAAGATAAGTCTGACATTTGTATGTAATCTCCATTACTGTAATACAAAGTGATTTCTCTTGGTGTGGTCCGGGACATGTAAAATTTGATAATCTAATCAGGATCAATTCAAGAGAGGTTGTTCAGGATCTTCCTAAAATCACAAAGCCTATCAATACTATTTGCAGAAGTTGTCAGTTGGGAAAACAAACAAGATGCAGTTTTAAAGGAAAAGAGCAATCAACTACCAAAATGCTGGAATTAGTTCATATAAACCTATGTGGTCCCACAAGAATAGGAAGTCTTAATGGTGACATGTATTTCATGCTCCTTATTGATGATTATTCTAGAATGACATGGGTTACTTTTTTTAGGGAGAAAGCTCAAGATCTATATAGATTCAAAGTATTCAAGGCCAGGGTAGAGAATGAAGTGAACTTGAGAATCAAATGTTAAAGGTTTGATAGAGGTGGAGAATTCACTTCCAGTGAGTTTAATACATTTTGTGAAGAGCATGGCATAAATAGACATTTTTTTGCTCCTAGAACTCCTTAGCATAATGGAGTTGTTGAGAAAAACAACTAGATTGTTCAAGAGGTTGCAAGGACTATGATGAAAGAAGCAAATGTACCTAATTTATACTAGAGAGAGGAAATCCACACTGTTGTTTATATTCTTAACAGAGTTCAGATTAGAGGTAACAACATAAAGACTCCTTATGAACTATGGACTGGAAAAATCCATACTATTAAGTACTTTAAAGTATTTGGAATCAAATGTCATATTAAAAGAGATTATGAAAACCTTGGAAAGTTTGATGCTAGATGTGATGAAGGTATTTTTCTTGGATATTCAACTAGTATCAAAGCTTATAGATGCTTCAATAAAAGATTGAGGAAGATTGTTGAGAGTGAAAATGTGAAAGTTGATGAAGATATGCACATACCAGTTGAAATAAGTGAAGTTGAACTAGATGAACCTATCCACGGACAAGTACAAGAAGAGAATAAGGAAGAAGAAGAACATATTGGAGAAGAAGAAGAAGCTCTGGAACCTGCTCCTAAGACTCCAAAGTATGTACAGAAGAATCATCCCGAAGAAAAAATAATTGGAGATAAAAGTGAAGGTGTAAATACAAAAAGCAAAGTGGTAGCAACTAAGGTAAACTTGTGATTACTTTCCAAGATAGAACCTAAATCAGTGTGTGAAGCAGGCAAAGATGAGAATTGGGTGAGAGCAATGAAAGAGGAATTACAACAGATAGAGAAGAATCAGACATGGGAATTGGTTCCTAGACCTGTAAACAAGAATGTAATTGGTTCAAAGTGGGTGTGCAGGAATAAGATAAATGAGAGTGGTGAAGTTGTAAGAAACAAAGTAAGAATTGTATGCAAAGGTTACTCATAGGTTGAAGGAATAGACTTTGAGGAGACATTTGCCCTGGTACCAAGAATGGGGGCTATTCAAATGTTTTTGGAATTTTCTGCTCACAAAGATTTCAAAGTATATCAGATGGATGTTAAGTCTACATTCCTGAATGGAGAATTGGAAGAAGAGGTGTGCATGGAACAACTGGAGGGATTCTAGTTATGAGATAAACTGGACATGGTTTGTAAGTTGAAAAAGGAATTATATGGACTCAAATAGGCTCCTAGAGCATGGCATGCAAGGTTGGACATATATTTGACACAACAAAGGTTCAACAAAGGCTCCACAAAAAGTAATCTTTATTTCAAAGTTGAAGGAAATAGAATGTTGATAGTGGTTTTGTATGTTCATGATATTATCTTTGGAGGAAATGAGGGTATGTGCAAGGGATTTTCAGAGGAGATGCAAAAAGAGTTTGGAATGTCTATGATTGGTGAGTTGAATTTCTTTCTTGGACTTCAAGTGAATCAAACTAATAAGGGAATATTCATTTCACAATAAAAGTATGTCAATGAGTTGTTGATGAAGCTTGGAATGGATGACTCCAAACCGGTATGCACCCCTATGGTGACTGGATGAAAACTAAGTAAAGATGATGAATCTCCTAAAGTTGATCAGAGCATGTACAAATCTATGATTGGTGGACTGTTGTATGTTACTGCTACTAGACCAGATATCATGCATGCAATATGTTTGGTTGCCATATTTCAAGCAGAATCTAAGGAAGCACATGTTACATCTATGAAAAGGATATTCAAATAGCTAAAAGGCACTCTAGATTATGGCTTGTGGTATCCTAAGGATACTAATTTCACTTTGAGTGCTTACAATGATGCAAATTGGGCTAGTTTTGTGGATGATAGGAAGAGTACAAGTGGTGGTGCATTCTTTCTTGGAGGAAGATTGGTTTCATGGTTAAGCAAGAATCATGATTCAATTTCTTTACCCACTATAGAAGCTGAGTATATTGCAGTAGCATCTTGCTACACATAGGTATTATGGATGAAGAAAACATTGAAGGATATAGGAGTGATATGTGATGAGCCTATCCCTATCTTTTGTGATACCACAAGTGCAATAAACATTTCAAAGAATCCGATAATGCATTCAAGAACAAAGCGTATATCTATCAGATATTATTTCTTGAGGGAGAAGGTATTGGAGAATGAAGTCAAACTCGATTTTGTGCCTACAAAGGATTAGATTGCTGATATATTTACTAAGGATCTTCTGAAGGATACTTTTGAGTATCTCAGGGAGAAGTTGGGGGTTACTGCCCCTCCTTTTTTGAACTAGGTGCACATAGAGGTGGATTAGTCCAGTGGATCTACAGATTCTTCATTTGTCTAGACTGATGAATGGGTCTACTCCTCAGGGGGAGTAGGAAGTTTCATTTTTGTAGTATGAGATGTGTGTGTGCACTCCTAAGGGGGAGTGATCAAAACTTTTGTTCTTTTCCATTAATGTGAAAGGGGGAGAGAGAGTCATGTGAAAAAGAAGCTTAAATGAGGAGAAAAAGGGAGAGAGACTATTGAGAGTGCAAGAATGTTGTGTAGGATGTCTAATCTAAAAAATAAATGAGAGTGTGTGTTGTGTCTTTGGTGGTTTTTCACATCATGTGTTGCCATCAATGACAAAGGGGGGGACTGTTGCAAGTATGAGTGAGTATGGTGGTGTTGTCATTAATGTTTTCATTGATGTCAACATAGTATAGGTTGTTACAGAGAAAAGAATCAAGTGATTGTAGGTTGTGCATGTATATTTGAGATACTATAGAGATGTTGTGAGTACATGGAGCTATTTTTATGGTGATGCAGGTGTGTTGATATGATGAGTTGCCAACTGCTTTTGAGGAATAGTGAAGACATAATTGTGTGTGTTAAGAATATGTTCTGGTTTCTGCTCCGCATTTCTTTTGTGTTGATCCTATGCTTGTGCAGATTTGAAGTATTGTTTATCAACATCATTGGATGATATATCCTGGATTGTAGCTTCTGGTTTGATGAAGAGTGAAAGTTGTGTTCACCGGTGTGTGAACTGGTTTGGTAGAGTTGTTTGTCTATGGACTGGTAGAAATTTTTATGCTCCACAATCCTTCGTTGGTTTGTTTTAGGTCTTCCGGATCTAGAAGAAGACTTTTAATGATGTCATTTGTGTTGTATCAAAGGTGTTCATGGTCTGGTGCTCTGGAAGATGAGTTTCAGAGTTATTGTGTGTGTTTGTATAGTTTAGATGGACTGATGGAAAATGTTCTATGTATGAAGGTTGTTGTAGTTGATGCAAATGAATATGAAGGCATCTGAGATGTGTTCTAGAGTATGGCGAAGTGTGTTATGTGGTCCGCATGTTATTGGCTTGTTGCAAAAGTGTGTACTTTAAAGTTCATTTGTGTTTTCATTAGGTTTGGCCGACCTGGTGTCTACAAATCATGCGAAGGATAAGTATCAATTAAGGAAGCATGTGATTGATCCGAGACATTGTTTTGGTTCTTGGTTAAGTGTTGATTTTGTCCGCTCTCATTCTCTTTCACCGCGGGAATGTTGAGTTTCTGAACTAATTTAAATTTGTAATATGAAGAGTGTGTATCTGACCTTGGAGAAAGTTTCTAAGGTTGAAGATGGTATAAATATAATTCAAGATGTTATGGATTGATGTATCAAGAATGACACAAGTTTGAGAAGAAAGAGTGAATGAAAGAGAATTGAGGCAGCAATACTTTAATGTGTCAGATTCCTAAAACTAATGAGTTGATGTTGTCTGCAATCTTCTGATCAAGGCTGTGGATATGTGTACTTTGTTGTGGTGGATCTTTTCTATTATCTTTTGTATCTGTATGCAGTGAGCCTCCTTGTTGGAGAGTGACTCCTATTTGTAGGTAGTGAGCCTTGTATCCGAACAATGAGTCCTTTTTGGGAAGTGATCCCTCGGGCAATGAGCCTTTTTGTAATTAGTTTTGGAATTAATTTATATTGTGAGTTAATCCTCACCATGGTTTTTCCCTTATTGCATTTCCATGTAAATTTGGTGTCTCTTGTGTTGATATTAATTTTTGTTATTTGAATTTCATGTTCATACTTAATAATAGAATAAAGTGGATTTGAAGTTGATAATTGTTTGAGTTTTGTGATTGAGATTGGTGACAATTGATTCAGCCCCCCTCTTAGTTGTATGCATAAGAAGTTTTATTCATGAATGTGTGTATCTTGCATGAATGTGTATGTCTTCTATGATGAGGGATGTATCCACATGAAAATTATGATACATAGCATAAGAATGTTTATTCATAGAACCTTGTGTTGAGATGTGATAAACGTGACTTTGTTGCAAGATAAGTGTGGGATATCATGGTGACCACTAGGAAAGATGAGGGTGGTAGTGGTTCCAATAACAAACCAAAAAAGAGACTAGGGAAAATTCTAGAGCTTCTAAATCAGAAAGAGTCTTGCATGGATCATATAGAGGAAGAAGTTTGAGTGGCATGTGAGGACTGGGACTATAGGAGTGCAGAAGGAAATCAAGGAGACAGTGGTCCAAGGGCAGGTCCATAAGGGTGAATTGAGGAAGAGCTTGGGAAAAACCTCAAAAGAGTAGCACCGCCCAAGTTTGATGGAAAGGCTATTGGGACAGGAGCTAAGGATTGGATTATAGAAATGGGAAAATAATTTAGGCTACGTAACCTTTATGAACAAACCAAGGAAGCATGGGCTACATATCAGCTCTCAGGTGAAGCAATGACTTGGTGGGATAATGAGAAGTTAGAATGAAACCTACAACCTACTGAGATCACTTGGGAACTCTTCCTCCAAAATTTCAGGAAAATATGGTTGCCCCAACTTTTCTTTGACAAGAAAGTGATGGAATTTCAGAACTTAACCTAGGGAAATATAACTGTGATTCAGTATTGGGAAAAGTTCACTAACCTGTTGAAGTATGTTCCTCAGTATTAGGGAGATGAATGGTTCTGTATCCGCAAGTTTATAATGGGACTCAAACCTTACATAGGAGGTGAGGTGGATATGCACGAACCTCAAACCATGAATGAAGTCTTCCAAAAAGCCACCAAACTAGAACAAAAGCCGCAACAGTTATCCAATCTTCACAGCGATTCAAGTTCTAAGTCTCGTTATGGAAAGAAGAAATTTCATAACGGAGACAAGAGCCATCAGATCGACAATCTCAAGAGGGGAAGTGAGTCATAGGAGAAGAGTGAAGATGGTAATGGTAGAAAGAGAAAAAAAGAAAACAAAGGCAAGGGAAAAGATGACCATAAGTAGAAGGGCTTTAGAGAGGACAAGTCAGGAGGTTGCAAAGGACCTTGAGATGGATGGTATACTTGTGGAGGCCATAATTATGCCTCGAATTATCCTCAATGGTGCAATTAGAGAAAGGAAGGAAATTACCAATAGACTCACTAGATCCACGTTGTAGTGGACAACAGATAAGCAGAGTATTAGGCTTCACCAATTCAGCTACTGGGTAAGCTTTATGGCCAATCTATCTCTATATTAATTGATACTAGAGCTACTAAATGTTTTATAGATCCTAGAATAATATCCAAGATACCCTTTAGAACTAGATACATAGAAAATTATGGATAGTTTTGTATGGTAATTGAGTAGAGTAGAGGGTAGATACCTATCTCTTTTGTAGTGAGTTAGAGCTTCCAACCTTTCAAACTTAGGTCAACTTGTATGTGACACCTTTAGGATCATATGATGCAATTCTGGGAATAAATTGGTTAACTGAGCATAAGGCTTTAGTGAATTATGAGGATAAGGTGGTCAACTATCTAGATGATTATGGAAACTTAGTTGAGGTTTGTGGAATGCAGTGACCCTTAGAGCTTAGATATATTTCTGCGATGTAGCTCAAGAAGGCTCATTGAAAGGGGTGTGAAATTTATGCGGTGCATGTTAGTAATCCTGACAGGAAGGAGCCATATTTAGATGACTATCCTATTCTCAACGAGTTCCAAGACATTCCCCGATGAACTTACAAAATTTCCTTTGAAGAAAGAATTCAATTTTTCTATCGACCTAGTCCCAAGAGCTGAGCCTCAATCCAAGGCACTTTATCGGATGACCACCACAAAAATTTATGAGTTGAAGGCCCAATTAATGAAATTTTTGGATAAGGGACTCATAAGACCCAGTGTGTCACCTTGGGGAGCGTTAGTTATTTTTTTGAAAAAGGATGGAACTTTGTGTCTATGTATAGATTATTGGATGTTGAACAAGGTTACCATCAAGAACCGGTATCCACTCCCAAGGATTGATGACTTGTTTGATCAAATGAAGGGAGTGATGGTGTTCTCCAAGATAGATCTCAAGTCAGGGTACCATCAATTGAGGATTAAAGAAGAGGATATTCTGAAGACTGCATTTAGAACTCAGTATGGACATTACGAGTTCATAGTGGTACCTTTCGTTTAACTAATGCACCAACAACCTTTATGAACCTCATGAATAGTGTATTCAGAGACTGCTTGGATGACTTTGTTTTGATCTTTATTGATGAAATCTTAGTCTACTCAAGGACTATCGAAGAGCATGAAAGACATTTGAGGATAGTTTTTTAGCAACTAAGAGAAAGGAAACTCTTTGGGAAATTTTCCAAGTGTTCATTCTATCAAGACAGAGTGCACTATCTGGGCCATATTATTTCAGTGGAAGGAGTCTCCATAGACCCCAAGAAGATCAAGGTGATTCTGGAATGTCCAATGCCTCAGAATGTGTTGAAATTTTGTAGCTTCATGGGCCTCATAGGATATTATAGGAAGTTTGTGCAAGGTTTCTCCCATATTGCATCTCCTATTACCTCACTCCAAAAGAAGGGAACACGGTTTGAATGGACCAAGAAATGTGAGCAAGCATTCCAAATCCTGAAGGAGAGGCTCATGATAACACCAATCCTAACTATCCCTGATCCTAATGGGAGATTCACAGTAATCATAGATGCCTCAGGAGAGAGATTGGGAGCAGTATTAATGCAAGATAGACAAGTGGTAGCATATGGATCAAGGAAGTTCAATTAGCACAAAGTGAACTATGCACCTCATGATTTGGAATTGGTGGCCATAGTTCATGCCTTACAAATGTGGAGGAATTATCTTTTGGAAAATCCATTTGAACTCAATATATACCACTTGGGGTTGAGATACATATTTACCCAACCAAACCTTAATGTGCGACAAAGAAGGTGGTTGGAATTCCTTAGTGAGTATGACTTTGGAATTGAATATATAAAAGGGAAAGAGAGCAGAGTGGTTGATGCTCTTAGTAGACGAAGACATATGATGACCATGATCTCAACAAGGTCTAACTTGAGGCATCAGGTAATTCAAAATCTGCCAGGGGATGACCACTATGAAAGAGTGAAGAGTGCCCTAGCAGTGAATCCTTCAGATCATCGGTTTGATGGGTACGAGATCAAACCAAATAGTATTTTGAGATACTAGAGAAGAATGTATATTCCTAATTCTAGAGAGCTGAGAAAGTTGGTTCTAGAAGAAGTTCACAATGCACCTTATTCAAAACACCCTAGATTATCTAAGATGATCGCGGACTTGAAGACTCTGTATTTTTGGCCTAAACTCAAGAATGATGTAGTCGAGTATGTAGCTAGATGCTTGGAGTGCCAGTGAGTCAAGGATGAGCATGCACACCCAACCGGGTTATTGTATCCTCATGACATACCTAAGTATAAATGGTAGTTGATCAGTATAGATTTTGTACAGGGGTTTCCGTTGAGAAAGAATAAGCATGTTGTTATCTTGGTCATGATTGATAAGTTGAATAAGGTTGTGCACTTCATTTTTGGAAAACTTAAGGATGGATCATTGACCCTAGCTAAGAAATGTTTTTAGGAGATCTTCTGCTTACATGGAGTGCCATAAACTATCATTTCTGATAGGGACACATGGATGAACTCAAGGTTTTGGATGACCTTGAATGCAACATTGGGGACTAAATTGAATTTCATCTTGTCTTATCATCCTCATACTGACGGGAAGACAAAGAGCGTGAATTAGGTAGTCGAAGACCTCCTTCAAATGTATTGTATGGACCAACAGTATAGGTGGGAAGAATATTTTCCTTTGGTAGATTTTTCTTACAAAAAATCCTATCATACATCATTAGGCATGACACCATTTGAAGCCTTGTATGGCTGGAAGTGTCGTACCCCCATTAGTTGGGATAAATTGGAGGACAGGATCATAGTGGGACCTAAAATTCTTAAGGAAATGGAAGAAAAAATGAGGGTCATTAAGAGCATATTGAAAGAGGCAGCACACCGAAAGAAGAGTTATGCTGACATGAACCAAACTCTTAGATAGTCCGCAATAGGGGACAAAGTTTTCTTGAGAGTTAAACCTCATAAAAGCTCTATTTCTTTTGGAAAATCTTCCAAGTTGGCCCCAAGATATGTGGGACCGTTTGAAGTATTGGAAGTGATTAAACCAATTTCTTATAGACTAGCTCTACCACCTGCCTTGGCTTGACTTCATAATGTGTTTCATATTTCTTTGCTTAAGCCATACCATCCTGATGTGACTCATGTACTTGATTGGAAATCCTTTTAGGTACAAGATCCAAGAATGGTGCTAGTGGACCCCATTAGAATCCTGGATAAACGCAACGTTAAGTTGTGGAGCAGAGATATTTTTCAGTTTAAGGTCCAATGGGACCAGTACTCAGAGGATAGTGCTACTTGGGAGGATGTGGAAGAAATAGAACACTCATTTCCACATTTGATTTCTTGAAAAAGAAACTCAATAATTCTCATTGAAATTTTTTGGATTGAGATACTATGATATTTCATGCTTTAAAAATAGTGATGTTGAAATAGACATATATTTTTGATGTGATGTTGAAATAGACATACATATAATTTTTATATGATGTTGAAATAGACATGAATATTCAAAATTTGATATGATGTTCTTTTATTCGACCTACTAGACATCGAGACGATGTCTCTTCCAAGAGGGGAAGGATGTCATAACCCAATTTTATTGCATATTTATCCAAATATGGTAAATTGAATTATTGAAGAAATTCAATTAAATATTAAATGGAGATCCTAGAATATTTAAAAATTGAATGAAAGAAGTTGAATGATGTTGAATTTGCGAACTTTTGAAAATTTATTTTTATATATGTTACCAAGAAATTGAACGTTATTGATCAATTTGCAAGTGCAAGTGTATGCAGTTGTAGGGTGATAGGTCGAAGGACGAGAACACAGTTGAAGTAGGATTGTTTAGCTGGATTGAACGGTAAGCCAGTTGGAATCTGGGTGCACACACCACAAATAACATGATGACTTGCATCTAAATGTATTTGTATGTAGAAGAGAATGAAATTTCTTGACTCGAATTATCTCTATTATTGAAAATAATGGCTTGTAGATTTTTAAAAAATTCTACTTAAACTTTGTGTTTGAAAAAAGTGAAAGCGAGTATTGTAAAGAATGATTAAAAAGGGAAATAGATTTCATTATGTGAAAATTAAGTAAATCTTCTTTTTTAATATATATATGTACATATATAAATGCTCAAATTTAAATTTAAGTTTCTTATTGTAAGTAATAGTGTATGGAATTTACAAGCCATTCCAAACAAACAAATTATACATGAGTGCATATATATATATATATATATATATATATATATATATATATACATGTATGTAAATAAATACAATTATATATATATATGCACATTATTCAAATACATGGTAAATATGAATGAAATCATAATTAAATACATATAGATTATATGTATATATATTACATATATATATACATACATATACATATTCAATTTATATCGAATTCAAGATGATAATCGATATATTCTAAAATCAGTCTGTTCAAAATGAAGAAGATATCATAAGGTAAATCCACTAAGGATGTGGACTATCACCACCTTAATGTCAATAACCTAATTCAGAGGTGGCTGACAACAGCATGGTAGTAATGCCATCGGCAGATAAGCATGCAAAGTTAGTGTATTGTTTCCATATTTTTGAAGGTATAACCATGCAAAAAAATAGAGAAGAGGGGGACGATTTGGGGGAAAATTCGAAAAGAAAAAGCAAAGGACAAACTCAAAAGTAGGGGAAAATATGAGGAATACTCCACCATCAGTTTGATTGGAGGTAAATCAATTCCCTCTTTTTGAATAAACATTAGCTTTAGTGCTATTATTGAATCAAGCAAGAAATAAACTTTCTTTTCATTGTATAATTTCATAGTGCAGTATAATGTGTAACTAAGGAAAAATTTAGGTTAGCAATATAAAGCATAAACAAACTAAACCCTAGCTAACAATGAAGCACAATGGAACATAAAAGCACAAACAAATGAGCAATCTCACCAAAACCTTCATGCACTCTATGAATCACCTTCATTGCCCCTCTCCATTTTGTTGTAAATAATGTTTGTCCTCAAATTTTTGTGAGCAACTATGACCTATGACAAAGACCTTAGCAAAATATTTTAGGATTGTACTCAACAATTTCAAGTGTACTCAGAAATTTGCAAGCATAAAGTATGACAAATGAGGTTGACATTGTATTTTTATAGAAAAGTCAATTTTGGATGAATGGCCAAGATTGTTAGTTAAGAAATGCCCTAAGATGAAAGACTGAGATTGAATGTGACAATCAACAATTAGGGTTAGGGCAGCATTAGGGTAAAATTTGAAATGGAGGGCTTTGATTTAATTTTAAGAAAATTAAATCAATGGATAGGAATGCATGTGACAAGAGGATATTGAGCACGAAAAAATAGATTGTTGGAAAATCAAATTGTAAGAATTTAAAATTATTTGATTTATGAGGCAAAGTTGACCTTTTGAATTAAAAATAAATTTAATTCAAAAGTGGTGGGACCAAGACAGTAAATAATGATTTTTAATTATTTACTTGGTGGGAAAGTGGGAATTATAATTTAAATAAATAATTTTATTTAAATTTGGAGGAAAAGACAAAAGAACAATTAAATAATTAATGGGGATTATGTAATTGTAGAAGAAAGTAAAATGTGAATAATAATTAAATAAATTGAGGAATTTATTTAATTGTAGAGAGACATGGGGAATTAGTGACATATTTAAACAAATAAATGTAATTTATTTATTTAAATAATGAGGAGGAATAAAAGATATGAATTAATTAAATAATTAATAATTATTTAATTAATAGTTGAATTTGGACTAAAGGGTATAATTAAATATTTGAATTATGTTGAGATGAGATATGATAAGACAAAAAAATAAAGCTTGCAAGCCTAGGTTATTTTTATGTGTCTATATTTTTCCCATGTTTGTCATGATGCAGTTTATCGCATTGTGACAAAGAAAATTCAGTCAAGAATTTTCCCTAACGCAAGTGTGGACGATCTATGCCCCCTCGGGAGAATTTGTGAATTTTGGTAAGGTGCCAGAAAAAATTAGGAATGTGTCCTGATAAGTCAAATTAATAGCTAGAAACACAGTGGTGAAGTTAGTTTTGAATTTCGACAAGTTTAGAGCAGTCAAAGGTGTGGTCAAACATGCCATAGGGTGCATCTAGTGAGAAACCCTAGGTCAAACCCTAATTTTGAGGGGGTATAAATAAAAATTGGGCAAGTCAAAGGCTCATTTTACACATTTCAAGTTTGAAGATTAGGAGCTCTGAATGAAGATGGAGTGCATTGCTCATCGCGAGCACAGAGCATACAGAGTGCAGACATTTAGACGGCCAGAGGGCGCAGGAGATTCGATGAGTAGTGAAAAAATCCACTTTGTCAAATTTTCATTTCAAGCATTTTTAGGTAAGGTGGGAATTTAACAGTCAATTGTGTCATTCGAGGATAGCTGCAAGTGCTATCATGTTTGACACAATTTCCTATGAAGTGACAAAATTGGTTTGAACATGTGCATGGTAGGTTAGGGTTTTTATATTTTGTGACACATTTTCCAAGGTTTGATGCATCCGTTGGATGTTGAACTGCATCTGCATATTCGTGACACAACCGACTGTGGTTGTGTGCAACCACCTAGGGCTTAGTCACAATTGCTTAGGAATGATGCAATTGTAGGGATAGGCCACAATTGAATTGGGGAATCTACACAATCTCCCTCAAGCGACACATCTGTGAAGCATGCGACGCAGTTGCCATGGTGCAATGCAATTAACTGGTAACAAATCTACCCTAGGTTAGGATTAACTTGTCATAAAATTCATAAAATAGGTTGAGATAGGCTTGTTTAACTTACTCATTGTTTTTCATGATAGCCATAGGTTCATATAGATCTAATCTATACCCAGGAGTCACAATCGCCAGAGACATATCGATTACATGATCAATTGACCAACGGTGAGAGACGTAGGTTATGCCATCTTGGTTTGTATCACATGACATTCATGCTCATCATTAGGGAAAACAAGGGGATGCTAACTACGCTTGCTAAGTGGTGGCATTCAGAGACATGTTCCTTCCATCCAGCTATGCCTATAGGAGAGGTGACCGTCACCTTGGAGGATGTGTACAGGATCCTTCGGCTATTGATCCGAGGGGAGAGGGTTAGATACGAGTGATGAAACAACAAAATGTCTCATCTATTAGCCAAGTAAAAACATGTATTTTTCTTAATTATGAAATTTATCAAGACTGAGCATGATGAGAAAAGTAAGAGATTTTTAGTTGTAGTAGTCAAATATTTCATCATATCTTGAAAATTATGATTTGAGTTCTTGAGATTTTTGGATAGAAATTAGGAGACAAGAAGGCGAAAAAACCCATTAAATTTCACAAAAACCTAGTTTGTGGTTTGAGAGAAAAATTCATCAGTCTGATGCTCCGAAAATTTTCTCCCGTGCTCTGAAATTTCTAGAATTTGTTCATTTGTTTGCTTCTATGCTTCAAATTTTTTGAAACTAAGTATGATAGAGGTTGAGCAGTTAAGAGACAACAGTTGCAAGCATTAAAGGAAATTGGAGTGACTTGGATAGAAGTTGAGAGAATATAGGAGCAGTTGCAAATATCTAGGGAGTTGTTCAACCCAATTTATGAGTAGTTGAGAGCATATAGGAGAAAATTTAATATTTTTAATGATAAAAGAGTTCAAAGTAAGACTTCTTCAACACTCTAACACCTTTTTGGAGCAGTTTAAAGGGCTGAAAAACAAAGATTATTGTTTTGGACGACCAAAAGAGATTGACTTAGCAAAATGGAGTGAAAACTTATCCTTTCTTTCTCCACACATGTTCCTATTTTCTAGAAAATTGTTGCATAGCTATGAGGCTCATCTTTTAATTCTATAAATGTAATGTAATCAAAGAATCAAGGAGGGGGATTAGAAAGACTTGTTTTGGCCTGAGGAAATAGGATAGTTTTTAGTTTCATTTCAAGCAATGTATTTTCAGAATTTTTAGAGTAAATTTGAATTCAAGCAAGCTTTTCATTTCCAACAAAGTGTGAAGTAGTTTAGCATTTTCAATTCATGCAAGTGTGCCTTATATTATTTTCCTTTCATTCAACTTCCCTTTTATGCAAGTGTGCTCCAGAATAGGTTTGATTTCTGTAAGTTTGATTGTAGAATAGACTATCAAGCAAGTTTTCTCCATTCTTTTTTGCATACAAAAAATGGACACCACCTTGGATTGATAAGTTAAATGATGAGGATTACAACGACCCCATCATTTTTGGCACCGTTTCCAGGGATAGGTGTCATTAGGGAAGGGAGAAAATTAGTTTGGTAGCCTTTTAGATTTAGAAGTTCCTCAAGAAATATTTGTCTCTCAAAACCCCCTGAAAATACTAGTGCTAAAGAGAAACCCCCTATCTATTTCAAGATATCCTTAGTTGAAGGACCATCACTCCAAGTCCTAGAAAAAGATATTTCTTTAAGGAAAGAATTGATGGATTATTGCTTGCAAGAGGAGCAGAATACAATGAAGAAATCTTATCTTCATTACAAAATCTTGCAAAAAAAAGACTTATTTGAAGACCTACAAATTCCAAGAATGGATTCCCAATCAGATTTTTGAAGTCAAAGGAGGGCTTCCCAATTAAAGATTTGAAGAACAAAGAGTTGTTTCCAGTCATGCATGCAACAGATTAGAAGGAAGGATTGCAAGATCTCTCCAATCAGCCCATGTATTTTCTAGAACCATAAATGATGGAGAAGGTTTCCATGTCAAAGGAAGGTGAAGTATTGAATTTCAAAAATTTTGTCATCTTCTTTTCATTCTCTTCTCTCAAGAATTTTAATGCATGGAAAAATATTTTGAGAAGGGGAAGATACTTTTCACAACCAATTAATGGTTTTGTATAACCTCTCTACATTATTAAGTAGAGTAGGGTAGGTTTTATTTTTTTACAAATAAGTGCTCTACACAAGCTATTTCCTCTTCTCAAAGGTTGTAAACATGCACTTTTCTGTAAAAGTTGCTGCTCTTAAAATCTGTTGCAAATATTTTGGCATTATGGATGACTGGTTATTGCAACTTTGGGATCTAGTTTCAGCACTAGAAATTCAATATTATTGAAGGAAAAATAATTATGGAGATATTTGAATTGATATTCAATGCAAAATATCAAGTTGTAGATCTCAAAAGTTGAAGAAATTCTTTGTATTCAGCATGGAGAAAGTGAACTACAACTCATGCATTCGGAGCTACCCAGAGCAACTACTAAAAAATGAATTTGAAGGCTCACTATGAGTTGCAAAGGAACTTTCAACATTTTAGGTGTGGGGGAGATGATGAGACAACAAAATGTCTCAACTATTAGCCAAGTAAAAACATGTATTTTGCTTAATTATGAAATTTATCAATACTGAGCATGATGAGAAAAGTAAGAGATTTTTAGTTGTAGTAGTCAAATATTTCATCATATCTTGAAAATTATGATCTAGGTTCTTGAGATTTTTGGATAGAAATTAGGAGACAAGAAGGAAAAAAAACCCATCAAATTTCACAAAAACCTATTTTGTGGTTTGAGAGAAAAATTCACCAATATGATGCTCCAAAAAATTGCTCCCATGCTTTGGAATTTCTGAAATTTGTTCATTTGTTTGTTTCTATGCTCTAAAATTTTAAAAACTAAGTATGATAGAGGTTGAGTAGTTAAGAGACAACAGTTGCAAGCATTAAAGGAAATTGGAGTGACTTGGATAGAAGTTGAGAGAATATAGGGGCAGTTGCAAATATCTAGGGAGTTGTTCACCCCAATTTATGAGCAGTTGAGAGCATATAGGAGAAAATTTAAGAGTTTTAATGATAGAAGAGTTCAAAGGAAGACTTCTTCAACACTCGAACACCTTTTTGGAGCAGTTTAAAGGGTTGAAAAATAGAGATTATTGTTTTGGATGACCAAAAGAGATTGACTCAGCAAAATGGAGTGAAAACTTATCCTTTCTTTCTCCACACATGTTCCTATTTTTGAGAAATTTGTTGCACAACTATGAGGCTCATCTTTTAATTCTATAAATGTAATGTAATCAAAGAATCAAGGAGGGGGATTAGAAAGATTTTTTTGGCTTGAGGAAATATGATAGTTTCTAGTTTCATTTCAAGCAATGTATTTTCAGAATTTTTAGAGTAAATTTGAATTCAAACAAACTTTTCATTTCCAACAAAGTGTGAAGTAGTTTAAAATTTTCAATTCATGCAAGTGTGCCTTATATTAGTTTCCTTTCATGAAAGTGTGCCTTATATTAGTTTCATTTCATGCAAATTCCCTTTTATGCAAGTGTGCTCCAGAATAGGTTTGATTTTTGTAAGTTTGATTGTAGAATAGACTGTCAAGCAAGTTTTCTCCATTCTCTTTTGCATACAACCATGGAAACCACCTTGGATTGATAAGTTAAATGATGAGGATTACAACGACCCCATCAACAAGCCTACCCAAATATATCGGGATCTAACTACCTATTACATGTATGATGACATAGCACAATTGGGTATTGATCGTTATGAGATCAAATGGGAGACACTAGCCATGTGGTATGAACAATTTGACTGCATACTATGCTCAACTATAGTCGGGATAGTGATACTAGATTGCCGAGGACATGGATTTCCTTTTGGATGGGGGAGATGCTTGCTGGGATGATGGCCAATGAGACAGTGTATGCATGGGGACCATGTTTGTTAGCGATGGTCTATTTTCAACTGCATGACATAGTATATCGGCAGGGACAGTCTATGAGCTATGACATGACACTTTTGATGGTCTGGGCTTGGGAGAACATTGCAGTGTTCCGGCCACCAGTTGATCACCAGTTGGAGAGTACCATACCTTATGCATATAGGTACACAGGAGCGGTCACGCAAACACATGCCAATGATATTGGTTACTAGCGACATGGGCTAGACACTTTGGTCAACTTTATATGGAGGCCATGGATGGATTGTGCACAATGGTCAAATGAGGGTGAGCATCTACCATGGTGCCAAAAGGAGATATATCTAATTGGGTGGATGGTTTAGTTAGTGCATATTATTGAGAGGTATTTGTTGGATAGAGTGTTGAGACATTTCAGTGAGCCACAGGGGGAGCCATGAGGACTAGCAATGTTCGCACGGTCATCTAGGGAGGTGACACCATGGGGTCCCATGATTCTAGTTGCCACAACAGAGCAACAAATAGATGGGTTACAGGAACAATAGTGGGCATGGAGAGGGGGACCAACAGATGCAGGTACCACTCCAAAGTATGATGCATGGTGGTGATTACATAGGCCAGTTCCATTAACAAATCTAGATCAGTCGGCCCCAGTGGTCAGATGAGGATGGGGTCCCAAGGAAGAAGAGGCGAAGGGAGAGGGAGAGGAGGTGGGGGTGGGGGTGATGATGGTGGAAGGGGTAGGGGAGGAGGAGACGACAGGAGGAGGCATTGAAGGATACTGAGGAGGAGGAGGAGTGGATCACTCTCACCTATTCGAGATGAGGGAGAGGAGGAGAGAGAGGAGGGATGATGGGAGGAGGCTATTCCTAATGAAGAGGTTGAGGTAGAGCAACTGGATGTGTTAGTAGGTGTAGCAGCCGTGGAGGTGGAGGTGGGAGGACATAATGAGTAGCCAGAGGATGAGGAGATGGGTGAGGAGGAGCGAATCCTTCGTGAGAGGATTCTAGGTGGGAAGGAGGGGTTTGAGGATGTACCCATTAGGGGTGGTACAGGGGATAAAGATTAGGAGCTAGTGAGTTTGTAGGCCAAAGTACAAACATTGGAGGTTGAGGTTCAGTCTCTACAAGCAGAGAGGGATGGTTTACAGATGGAGAGGGACACTATAGTCATTAGGGTACAACAAGCAGAGTAGAGAAGCCTAGATTTAATTGTCACCTGTAGTGTGTCTACAACTGACGATTAGAAAAGTTTCCCGGATTGGACATAGAGAGCAATATTATCAGCAGCTCTATGAGGAGGCAGTTACATCAGAGTGGCGAGCACCTAGCGCATTAGAGGTTGTTAGTAGTGGCCAGTCTTGCAGCAGGCACTCTCATAGCAGGTCTAGCTGGGGTGAGAGCAGTAGCTCAAGTTCCAAAGATCATGGCAACATAGGATAGACCTTTGTTGATTTATTTATGTTGACACTTATATTTTGTATCCATTGAGCCTGCGAGCTCTATTTTGGGAGATGCATGATGACCATGTATTGTGACACGTTTTTTGAGATATATATATATATATATATATATATATATATATTATTTTGGTGATGATTATATGCTATGTGTTATGTTATTATGCATGATGATTTTTAGTGTTTATGGGATGTGACCTATGCTTATTATTCTAATGATGATGATTCTGATGATGATGCATTGTATATTATGTGATGTATGTGTTAGGATGTGATGATAATGCTCTATCTATGTGTTATGATGTGATGTAATGGTGGATAATGATGTATGCTTTATGATGTTTATGCAACTTATGATGATGTCATGATACTATATGGTGATGTATGCATTTTCTTTTATGGTGTCATGGATGTCATGTATTGATACTATGCTTATCATGATAAGATGTGATGCTATTAATGAAAATATGATTGTGCATGTAATGTGGTATGATTATGGATGACGTGATTATGGGAATATGTTAATGCACACGTTATGATGTATTAAATGTAAATGTCCCTATATATTATGTTAAATGCAAATGAAATTATGCAAATGATGAGTAAATGGTTTTATGCAAATGATATGTAGATGGATATATGAAAGTGTGGGATGGATATCCTCTATAATAATGCAAATTCCTTCATGGTAAGGCATTGTCAAAGGACTAGAGAAGAAGGTCTATTAGACAGAAGGAGATGGATGTTAGTGCGAAGAAATAAATCCTTCAATATATTGCCAAAGTACAAATAGATGTTGCATTAATCATCATTGGGTGGATTGTTTCAATGGCCAACAAACACCATGATTGACATAGATCAATGGTGTGCAAGTTCGTTCCATCGTGTAAAACAAATAGTCACAGACAATGATGACTATGACTCATACCAAGAGCCTAACTGCCCTAGTCTTTTTGTCACAATCAACCACAGACAATCATCAAAAAGAAAGACAAGCCATGAAACGTCATTGCACCTCTAAATCTTGTTTAGGACATCCTTGAGGTGGCTATCATCATGATGAAAAAGAAAATGCCATGTGTGGAGAAAGTGTTTTCCAAAGTATTTGCCAAGAGTGTCAATATTTTTAATATCGAGATGTCGGTTTTGACGAAGCCTAGTTATGTGTCAGGTAGGCTAATTTGTGAGGAATGTCGAGGGGTCAAATTCAGGAAGGACACATCCTGAATAGAATGGACGTCGGGAGCATCGATCCCCAATATTGAGAGGATGCCCCAAAAATGCCAGTTGATAGGGTCGACGCTTAGGAAAGACATATCCTAAAGCTAAGATAAATGACAAAGGTCATTCCTTAGAAAGACTTATCTGAAGGATGACCATGAATGGACAATTGGACGGTGTTATGAGACTGTGACCAAGCTTGACTAGATAACTCAATTGACCACATGTCGTATTTGAAGTGTCAATTTAGTTGAATTGTTGAAGACTTGTCCAATTTAGAATATTGTGGTGAGACAAAAACCGACGTGACAAACCCTAAGGGACAGGGCCTAGGGGGCCTTGGGGACTCATTGATGATGGCTTTGCCTATGTCATACACTCAAAGACCATGTAGTTCGATAGAGACTAGACTAACATAACCGTTAATTGAAGACAATCCAATATGTTTTGACTTGACTCAACAAACCCTAAGGGACTGGACCTAGGGGGCTCGGGGGCTTATCGATGATGGCCTTGCCTATGTAGCAATGCACAAAGACCTCGTAGTTCAACTAACACCATCATCAAGGATGACAAATTTTATTGGACTTAAATGACCAACTGACATTAAAGACCTAAAAGACAAAATTAGGTGGTCTCGGGGGTACATCAAATGATGACCTTGCCTATGCAGAAAATGCGTAGAGACCACGTAGTTTGACCATTCTAATTATGACTTGACTTTGACTGATTGTGACTTTGTTTTTGGGGATTTTTTTAGGACATTTTCTGATTTTTATAGATTTTTTTCAAGACATTTTCTGATTTTTTATGGATTTTTTTTCAAGACATTTTCTAATTTTTATGGATTTTTTTAGGACATTTTTTGATGTTTTATGGATTTTTTCAAGACATTTTTTGATATACGTGACCATGTGCGAGACCCATTGCAGTTAGGGGATAAGGGTGTTGCCCCCAGTCAAGTCTAGGACTAACGAGGACAAATGAGATGGGAAAGGACATGCTCAGGATGAAAGGGTGGCGGATGCGCGATACATGATGTCAACCATTGTCAACCATGAAAAGAAATAGCAGGATTTTATGACGGATGTTGTAAGGGTGTCGGGAGAGTAGGCATTTATTATGGACGAATGTAGATGGAGTGAGAGTAGATGACAAAGCAGAGATTGTCTATGCATGACACCTATTTGCCAGGTTTTCACCATGACACTTACCCAAAGTGCCACCAAAGTGGTTTTCACTATTGGACAAATTATTTCTGTTTACTATTTTTGATATTTTTGGATTTTTTTTTTTTGGTGTTACCAAGACGCCTGTTTTCTAGGTTTTCATCAAGGTAATTATTTTTTTGATAGGTGCATAGGTGCAAACTGCTGATAGGTTCTGTTAATTGTTCACCTTCTGGAGTGGATAACTGATAAGTACCAGAACCAAAGGATGTAGTGATGACATAGGGGCCCAACCAATTAGGCTCAAGTTTTCTAGGCTTGTCATGGTCAACTTGATTTTTCAAATTCTACATCAAGACTAAGTCGCCAATGTCAAATATTCTGACCATAACTCTTTTCTTGTAACTTCGGCAAAGGAAATTTTGATATGCCTGTAAGTGAGTCAAGGCATTTTGTCTGCGTTCTTCTAATAATTCCAACTCATGCAATCGAGACTATCGGTATTCCTCGTCATCAATCAATCCCTTCATGGAGACCCTTAAGGAGGGGACTTCGACCTCAATGGGTAGGATAGCTTCAGATCCAAAGACCAAGGAAAATGGAGTGGCACACGTAGGCATGGAAATGTTGGTGTAGTAAGCCCATAGGGCTGGGTTAAGTTGGAGATGCCAGTCACGACCAACATCATTGACAATCTTCTTGAGAATTTTGATGATCTTCTTGTTGGACGCCTCATCTTGACCATTACCTTGTGGATAGTATGGCATGGAGAAATGATGTTGAATATGGAATCACTCACAAAGCTCATGAACATCCTGATTTTTAAAAGGATGACCATTTTCTGTGATGATGGATTGAGGAACACCATACCAACAGATGATGTAGTTATGGATAAATTTGGAAATTTTTTACTGGTTATGTAGGTGAGAGGGATGGCCTCAATCCATTTTGTGAAATACTCGGTGGTAATAATAATGAATTTATGGCCATTATATGAGGTGGGGTGAATCTTACCCACGGGGTCAAGTCCCCATTGTGCAAAGGGCCAAGGAGAAGTGAAAGGTCATAGCTCTTGTGCGGGTGCGTGAATGAGGTCACTATGTATCTAACATTGACAACACTTTCTCATGAACTGAAGAGCATCGTTCTCCATGGTTGGATAGTTATATCCAAGTCCCATGATTTTCTTGGCTAAGGTTGGGCTAATCAAATGAGATCCACATATACCCTTGTGTACCTCACATAAGGTTGTTTGTGCTTCATTCGTGTCGAGACATCGGAGGAGGATATTGTCAAAGTTGTGTCTATATAATGTGTCACTGATGATGGTATAGCAGATGACTTTGCGAATAAAGGACTTGTGTTGGTTACTGGAAAGGTTGGGTGGTAAAGTTTGCGAGTGTAAATAATTGTATATGTCCTGATACCAGGGGGAATTGGGACCAACGAGTTTGAAAACCATTTCAAACTTTGAAATGTCATAAGCGGGGAGCAAGAGCTATTCTACTAAGAACTCAAATTGGGGCACATTATTAGGGATGTCCAAGAGAGATCCAATCGTGGCCATAGAATTGACTGCTTTGTTCCATGATCGAGGAATCTACTCAAAAGAAATCATATGAAAGTATGACAAGAAACTATCCACCATGTGTTTATAGGGCATCAACTTCTCATCCTTGGTGTTGTAATCGTCATTGACTTGGTTGATAACTAACTGATAATTTCCAAAAACTAGGAGTTCTTTGATTTTCCACTGAACCACCATTCGAAGTCCTATCAACAATGCTTCATATTCGATGACATTATTAGTGCATGGGAAGGCAATGCGAAATGATTTAGGAATAGAGTCACCTTGCGGTGTGATGAATAATATGCCTACCATAGAACCATGACCTATATGGGATCCATCAAAATAAATTTTCCAAGGTAATCTAGGGCCTACATGAAAGACAGATTCATCTAGAAAGTCTGCTACCAATGGGTGATCATCTTTTGTAGGTGGATCAGTGAGTTGATATGCTATGACCTGTCCTTTTATTTATTTGTGTTCTACGTACTGTATGTCATACTCACTTAGTATCATGACCCATTTTTCCAAGCATCCTATTAACGTTGTTGACTGAGAAGATAATTCAACGGATCTATTTTAGCCACTAATTTTTTTTATGATTCAACATATAATGTCTTAATTTATGAGTGGCAAAGACTACTGCGAGGCATGCACATTCAATGGGTGTATAATTGAGCTCATACCCAACCAAAGTGAAACTGATGTAGTATATTTCTCTTTCCTTTTCCTCATGGTCGTTCTATGCGAGTAATGCCCCCAATGCAGAAGTGGTTACAAAAATATACAATATCAAAGGTTTCCAATCAATAGGTGGCATGAGGACTAGTGGTGTCAAAAGATAGTCTTTGATTTGTTGAAAAGTAGCTTAGCATTTGTCTGTCCAAACAAAGGGGATTCCCTTGCATAAAAAGTACTGAAATGGTTGACATTTATCAGCCAATTATGTAATGAAACATCTGATGGATTGTAATCTACCTTGTAATGTTCTAAGTTCATTCATTCCTTTTGGTGGGGGCATATCCAATATTGCTTTTACCTTGGTTGGGTCAACTTCAATGCCCCAACAAGAAACTATGTACCCCAAGAGTTTACCTAAAGTTACACCAAAGACACACTTCTTAGGATTGCGACAAACCTTATACTCTTCTAGCCTTTTGAAGATTTTGTCTAGCACCTTTAAATGATCATCTCTTGTTAGGGATTTTGCTAAGAGATCATCAATGTAGTCCTCCATGAATGTGTGCATAAGATCAACAAAGATTGTAGTCATAGCCCGTTGGTAAGTGACACCTACATTCTTTAGTCCAAAAGGCATGGTGTTCCAACAATATGTACCCCAGGGACAAGTAAATGTCATTTTATGTTGATCTTCTAGGGTGATGCGAATTTGGTTATATCCTGAGAAGCCATCGATAAGAGATAGCATTTCATATCCTATTGTAAGATCCACTATGATGTCTATGTTTGGAAGTGGAAAATCATCCTTTGGGAAAGCTTTGTTCAAATCCCAAAAAGTCTGTGCAGATGTGGATTTTCCCATTCAGTTTGGTGATAGGTACAAGGTTTGATATCCAGTCGGCATAATCTATAGATCTTATGAACCCAAAATCTAGCAACTTTTTGAGCTCAACTTTGACAAGCAAGGCAATCTATGGGTGCATCTTCCAAAGTTTTTGTTTGATTGGTTTGGCATCTGGAAGTAAGGGAAAATGATGTAACACTAATGTTGGATCTAGTCCTAGCATATCTGCATATGACCAAGTGAAGTTGACCTGATGTTCTATGAATAATTCTTGAAACTATGGCTTTTATTTGTCTGTTAATGACGTTGCAAGGAGAATCACTTTGGGATTTTCTGGTGTTCCTGTATTGACTTCTATGGTATCTTCAATTAGCATGGTTGATCTCTCTTGAGTAACAGGGAGAAAGTCCAACCCTCCATCCTTAGGTGCCTCAAAGAGGTTTTCACCATCAGATACGTCATTTCTTTTTATTTTTGTGTCGTTAGAAGGTGCTTTATGGTTTTCACCTAAAGATGTGTCATTTTTTGTTTTATTTTTATTACTTTTGTGACTAGAGGGTTGCACAGTTTATCCAAAATATGTCACAGAATCAAGATCTATAGTAAACCTAGCTTTATGGTCCCTTCCTGGTACTTCATCATGTAGTCCCATGAATTTGGCAATGGCTTCGTCATTATCAAAAGTGTCCATGATAGGTGGGTCTCATTGATCCCAATCAATGAGTTGTGGGTATATGAGGGAGATGCCATCATCAGTGTTAGCGAAAGGCGAAGAGGACGCTGAGAGCATGCAAATGGAGCCCGAAAGGGTAAAGATAGAAGTATCTTTAGGATCCCAGGAGGAGTCCATCCAATCTTCATCCTCAATGATCTCAGGTAAATTGGGTTTATGGGGGAGTTTAGGATTGGGAAAAAGTGAGTTGAAAGAATCAGGTGGCAGGATTTTAGAATTGTCATTAGAAGGATCCTGGGATGGACCAATTTTAAACATTTGTCTAAATCTTTCCTCAAAAGAAGGATCACTTGGTTCTAGAAACATTTCTTCAAGATCATAGTCACTAAGGGATCTTTCAGAACCATATTCCCATTCATGGGAGTCAGTCTCAATATAGGATTCATCAGATATCTCAACATTTTTAGAAGCACTTACGTCATTACTAGAAAACACAAGGGTACCTGAAGTATCAGTCGTGATTGGCTTAAACCCTAACCCTTGATTCTTTGGTCTTGTAGTCAGCATTAAAGGTTCTCTTGGTCCATTTTTTTTATGCCAAGACCACTGATTCCATCATATCCCTTTGCCTTCACTATCTCAAATCCTTTGCCATATTGTTGTACTGGTAAGGGTGGTAGATCTTTCTTGTCTCTGTAAATCCAAGTTGAAATGTCATTTATATCTTCTATGATTACCTCTCCCCATTTTGTGAAGGTGGTAGTGGGAGGAACTTTAAAGACAACCTTAGGTTCCAATCTAAAGCATGGTCTACCGTAAATCTTTAGAGATTTGGGCAACTGTGAGATGCAATAGGTGGTGTTTAGTTTATACCCTCCACATCATGTATCCTAGATCTTGATATTTGGATTAGTGGTTGGAATGGTGGAAGCAAATGGTAGGTTAGATGTTGAAGCGATGGAAGTGGATGATTTGGTGAGTGTAGACAGATCGATGTATTGGGATGAGGTGGATGTCAAAGCTTCACAATTAATAGGCACTTGATGTTCATAAATTCCTCTTAAGTTGGTGCAATATTGAAAGGGGTTAGGATCACCAGTTATGTTAATCTCAATGCCATTATAGTGGAACTTCATACATTGGTGATATGTGGAGGGTATGGCCTTCAATTTGTGAATCCAAGACCGACCAAGGAGGATGTTGTAGGGAAATTCAAGGTGCAGAACTTGGCATGTGGTATGTATGATTGTTGGCCCAACACGAATAGGGAGTGTGATAATTCCCTTAGAAGAATGCTCATTGTCATCATATGATTTGATTACAATAATTTTAATGGCATCTACACATGCATCAAATAATCCTAGTGTCTTAACCAATTTTAAGGAACATATGTTCAATCCAGCTCTGCCAACTACTAGAACTCGTTTGACCTTATGCTTGTGGATGAAAACTTCAATGTGTAATGCATCATTGTGGTATGGCTTAGGTGTGGAGTAATATTAGTCTAAGAAAGTGAATTGGTGGGAAGTGGCCAAATATCCGACCATAGTTTTGAAGTGGTTGACATCAATGTCGGTGGGGATTGAGGTCTCTTTTAAAGCCTTGTCAAGTATAGCTTTATGTGTGGGAGAGATACGCAAAAGCTCGAGTATGGAAATTTGAGCAGGGGTTTTACCCAATTGATTGACAAGGTTAAATTGTCCTTTAGGCTCTGGTTGCTTAGCAGAAGGTCCAGGTATCATGATTTTAGTTTGATAAGTGGTGACGTTGTATTCAAGAGTCTTTTTTATAGTATAGTATTGACATATTCATCGACAACTCGAAGATGATTGATTATGGGTCTACTTGAGTAATCAAAGGAAGAACGGATGCAATTAGCCTAGTTATTAGTCTTTTGACCTAACGAGGAGGGGTTTCCCAAACCATGATATTGCAATGGGTGTTTATGAATGGTATGGTCGGTATTAGAAGAATATTGTTGACCATTAATTTCGATGTCTCTGTTTCAATTAAATCTTGTATAATGTTTCACAATTGTCTGCAGGATGATGTTTTGTGTCCTTTTACTCTATGATAATCACATAAGGCATTGTCATCCCACCATGATGGTTTAAATTTTCCTAGATCATACATTTTAGGTTCTTGCAATGTTATGATGTTATTTTGGACAAGTTTCTTGAGGACAGTCTCAATAGGTTCTCCCAAGGGTGTGTAAGTGTGTCATTTTGGGAATTGTCTGGTTTGTCTTTGTTGACCTTGGGTTTGGCTATTTTGAACAACATTTGTGGTAGGTGTTGGGATAGATGGGGGATTATTTTGTGGTTGAGATCCCCTAAGTGTGATTATTGGGCCTGTTTTATTTACCGTCTTAGCGTGGATGACACCATCATTGATAACATGTTTGTTCTTGGCCCAATATTTGTTCTTATCATAGGTCATGTTCGTGTTTGTGTTCTTGCTAGGATACTTAATTTTTCCTTTTTTGATGAGGGATTTTTCAAGTTGGACACCCTTTTCCACAAGGTCTATGAAGGTTGTACAACAATGGAATTGGAAGCCATATTTCAAGGGTCCAAGGAGGTTTTGGACAAACATATGTACCTTCTCTTTTTTGGGGATTTCAACTGGACAACGGCTTGCTAAGCTTCACCATATTTGAAAGAAAGGAATGAATGTTTCACTAGATTCTTCTTGTGTCATCTTACAAAGTGTGGAGATTGTAATGTCAGTGTCAATGTTATAGGCATAGTTCTCTACAAATTTGTTGGAAAGTTTGTCCCATGATCTTATCCCTTTAGGAAAAAGTGCGAACCAATTGAGTGTCGGACCTACGAGACTCCTAGGAAAAAGTCTCATCAAATAAGTGTGTTCATGTGCCATGTCTACACAATTGGTTGTGAATCCTCTTATGTGCTCAATGGGGTTTGTTTTTCCTTTGTATTTAGAGAAATTTGGGAACACATATCCTAGAGGAAATGGTGGCATGTATAAGTTTGTATAAAATGGATATGGATGCAAGTCAAAGGATGTATGAGTCTTCTTGTGTGATAGCTGCATGTCCTCTACTTTTTTTTGTAAAGTAGCTAGTTGGGCAGTCAAAGCATCCACTATTGGATTATTGGTGGCATCACACATGTTGGTGATAGGTATCCCATATGCTCGCATTTGTTGTGATGATATATTTTGGGTTGGTATGTGTTGATGTTGAGCTTGTGTATGAATATGGGAAATGTATGTTGGGATATGTGATCTAGTAGTGTTGAATTGCATTTGGGGAATGTATTTTCCATGTGTGTTTTGATAACCAAGAGGGGTATGACCTGTTTGTGACAGGTTCATGTGTTGTGATGCTTGAATTCCTTGTCCAATTTTAGGGATATGACCATATGAGAAGTCCATGTTTTGTCTTTGAGGGCCACTAGTGTTTGTGTTAATTTGAGGACCTTGGTGACCACTAGTGTTTGTGATGAACTGAGGACCTCGTGATGTGGTATTAATGTTAGATTGAGGTCCTTGAATGGAAATTCTTCTTTTTTTACTTCTTATGAAAGGATTGAATGAAGATGCCCCCAAGGCATTGGATGATGATCCAAATGTGGAAAAGGTTGATCCAATAGTTTGTGACACAATTTGAGACACTTGTGGCATTGATTGTGACATGGTTTGTGATGTAGTAGGTGCCCCAAAAGAAAATGTTGCATTGATCGTGTTTGTTTCACTTTGAGTTGTTGTGCCACTAGAAGAAGGGGTAGTATTATGTTGTGGTGTTGAGGGAGCTTGAATAGTTTGTGTGTCATGATTAGGAGATATTGCTCTCAAAGTGTTGACATAAAATCCATGTGGTAATCTAACTCCTTCATGCAATATTTTGGCTAGATAGCATTGTGGATCTAGCATGATTAATTTGTCTACAAAGGAAGCTACTTCTAGATTTTGGGCAGTAGCCTCTACATATTCTACAAACACATTTCCTTTGCGGTCTCTTTGAATGAATTGTTCAAAAGGATTGTTGTGTGATAGATGTCTAACATTTGTGTCATTGAAGGGGTTTTTGGAGGTAGATCCCATGTTGGTATTGTTGTGAGTTATATGTGAGGTAACATTTTGGTTCATGTCATTAGTATGGTTATAAAGGTCTTCTTCATGTCCAAAGGGATCCATGTCTCTTCTCATTTTTTGTAATCTAGTCTCAACCATGTAAGGTTTTCTCAAACAAGGAAAAATGCAAATGATATGGGACTAAGTCTAATGATGGGAATGATATGACTCTTAAGTCTAAATTTTTGGAATTTTTGGATAAAGTGTCAAGGCTAATAGAACTATTTTTTTGGTCTTTTTTCAGAATAAGAGATGAGGAGTGACCTAATGTAAGATGTCAATAATGTCTAAGGAGGATGCTATATGTCAAATTTTTATGAGGGATGCCAAGTGATAATGATATCCAAGAGGAATGATTAATGTGAGGTAATGGTGATGCCTAAGAGGGATGTCTAATCCAAGGATGGACTATAAATTAAAGGAAGTGTTCTAAATACAAGGCGTAAGAAAACTCTAAAGGTGATCAATCTTGGGAGATTTGGGAAGAGGTTACTAACCATCCAAATTTTAGCCAATGATTCAATTTTAATTGTCAAGGGACCTTGTGTGAGATCAAGTTAAATGACAAAGAGGCCAAGTGAGTTCCCAAACTAGACTTATGAGTTGGAAAAGACTCACTTAAAATGATAGAGTATAAGTGTGACAAGTGACTTGGTCTAATGACAATCTTTTTCTTGAAGCAATGGTTGACACAAAGTATGGAAAGTTGGCCTATTCTGAAATCTACAAAGGAAATGACCTAAGAGTTTGGCTAAGCTAAAAGTGATTGAGAATCCTAAAATACAACTAAGGTAAGCATATGGTTAAGACCTAATGACAAACCTAAAGGTGCAATGGTGGATTGTTTGAGCAAATCTTTCTGGTTTAGTACAAAGATCACTGTAAAAAGGTAATCAAAGACAGCTATTGAAGGTTTGACCTTAGCTTGTGATAGTTATAGTTGTTTTTCTGAGTGATAGGTAGTTGTGGTTTAGGGTAGTCAATTGCATTGCAGATTTGATAGACACATTGTTTATCAGCAGTTGTGTTTCAGGTTTAGCAAATGTGTTGCAAGATAGTAGTTGTGTTTCTTTGTGGACAGGTTTTGGTTTTTCTACAATTTTGGCTAAGTGTTTCTACAGTTTTGACTAGGTTGTGAACTTTTTTTTTTTTCTAAGTTTGGTTTTCCAAATTTTGGAGATGTTTGTTTGTTTATTGATTTGGAATTTTTTTTGGAAAAAAATGTCTTATCTTGGGTTGTTTGACACAAGTACTTTGAAAAACATGCACAATCCTAATTGGAAAGGGATTGTATACTTTGCATAGCTCACCAAAATACCTTGGATCAGTGTTGAACACCTTTCTTTCTCGAGAGCAGATAGTTTAGCAGTTTGGTGGCACATGCTCCCCCTTACAATGCACTCACTTCTTGGGCTCACCAACTTCGAATCCTCTGGTAGTCACTTCCTAGAAATTTTCTATCTGTACTCAAGGGATTCAGTAGTGAGTAATCTTTGGGCATGATACTATATTCAACACTATACCAAGCAATGACCAAAAGGTGAGGCTTCTAAAAACAAGAGGGTTCTAGTAAATACTCAGGGACATGGCACCTCGCGAGCGTCCATCAAGCCACTTAAGGATTTAATCACTCTACTAGGGGCTCTTATACCTTTAAAAGAAAATGTAGGTACCATATTTCAAAAGAGACTACATGGCTAAGGTTTACATACCATGAGGAGTTGAAAGTTGTCTTATCCTTTTATATACCAGCCTGAGCGAAAAACCAGTTGGAGTTATTCCCTCTTTTGAGGTAGGCCCCTCTAAGGTTGAACAAAAGCGAATTGAAAACTTTGTTTTTGGTCATCCAAGATTTCACTATGGTGTGAGGAGATTGCATACACAAAGCTTTCAATCCACACTTGCAAGGTTGTTCATTTTAATTCCAAAATCGAAAGTGTGGGTGGCAAAGCAATAATCCCTAAGTTCCTTTAACTCTCCAGATCGCTACAAGGCACAAGAGAAGTATGTATGCACTAAGAAATCATTACCATACCACAAGACACGCCAAACACTTGTAAATTTTAACCCAACTTATTATGAGACAAAAAAAGGTTCTTTTTAGCCCAATGCCATGAGAATGCATGTACATTTTTCCTTGATGAGTGTAGATGCAAATTGTGTTCATTTTAAACCCAATGAATGTAAATGTAGTTCATTTTAAGCCATGAATGTGAAATGAAAGTTGTAGTTTGTTGCTTAGAAATAAAGGACTTTATGAAAAGTAAACAACAAAATAAAGTTAGTATCCTCCTCCAACTTTCCACATGCTTCCAACAAAATATTAGTAACCAGAAAACCCTAGCCTACTAAACCAAAAATGCAAAAAATGGGAAATACTTGCAGAAATTAAAAGACAACCCTAATAGGCAGTTGCATCGCAAAATTGTCAGATGCGGCTCACAGGAATGATCGAATGCGGCTCAGAAACTTCAACTACGACTTGTGGGTTGTCGATTGCAGTTCACCAGAGCAGATATGACTCGGGTTTTGGTCAATTACGGTGAACCAGAAAGATGGATGTGGTGAACGACGGTCAGTTGCGGCGCATGAATATGAACCTGCAAACTAACCAAAAATCTTCCAAAAAAAAGTGACCTAACAATACCTATGATATGACCCTAGGGATAGACTAATAAACCAGAAAGCTAAATAACCCAGATTTAACAAAAATAACCTGACATTAGAGAAAATATAAGTATGCCCTAATGTAAAGCAGTTGCGGTGTTCTGCTGGCGATTGTGTCATTATGTCTTTGGAAGTTGCGTTGAACCGTATTGACAACCTACACAATTGAAAAATCTATACGAAATCTATAGAATTTTTTTCCCTTCACGTCGAGCTCACCAAATGTAACTAAGGAAAAATTCAAGTTAGCAATATAAAGCATAAACAAACTAAACCCTAGCTAGCAATGAAGCACAATGGAACATAAAAGCACAAAATAATGAACAATCTCACCAAAACCTTCATGCACTCTATGAATCACCTTCATTGCCCCTCTCCATTTTGTTGTAAATAGTGTTTTCTCTCAATTTTTTGTGAGCAACTATGGCCTATGACAAAGACCTTAGAAAAATATTGAAGGATTGTACTCAACAATTGCAAGTGTACTCAGAAATTTGCAAGCATGAAGTATGACAAATGAGGTTGACATTGCCTTTTTATAGAAAAGTCAATTTTGGATGAATGGCCAGGATTGTTAGTTAAGAAATACCCTAAGATGAAAGGCTAAGATTGAATGTGACAATCAACAATTAGGGTTAGGGAAAAATTAGGGTAAAATTTGAAGTGGAGGGCTATGATTTAATTTTAGGAAAATTAAATCAATGGACATGAATGCATGTGACAAGAGGATATTGGGAACGGAAAAAGAGATTGCTGGAAAATCAAATAAGAATTTAAAATTATTTTATTTATGAGGCAAAGTTGACCTTTTGAATTAAAAATAAATTTAATTCAAAAGTGGTGGAACCGGGACAGTAAATAATGATTTTTAATTATTTACTTGGTGGGAAAGTGGGAATGGGAATTTAAATAAATAATTTTATTTAAATTTGGAGGAAAAGACAAAAGAACAATTAAATAATTAATGGGAATTATTTAATTGTAGAAGAAAGTAAAATGTGAATAATAATTAAATAAATTGAGGAATTTATTTAATTGTAGAGAGACATGGGAAATTAGTGACGTATTTAAACAAATAAATGTAATTTATTTATTTAAATAATGAGGAGGAATAAAAGATATGAATCAATTAAATAATTAATAATTATTTAATTAATAGTTGAATTTGGACTAAAGGGCATAATTAAATATTTTAATTATGTTGAGACGAAATATGATAAGACAAAAAAATAAAGCTCGCAGGCCTAGGTTATTTTTATGTGTCTACATAATGTGTGGTCATTGTCTATGAATGTTTTGGCCTTGGGCCAAATGTATTGTCGCCACCCACCATGTGGTAATAGTATGGCCTACGACCTGTTAGTATTGGAAAGTATAATGTGTTTTTGAGCCTTCACGACTGTGAGCAAGGTGAGGCTGAGGATCAAAGCCTTATGAGCTCGACCATCACCTTTAATATATAAGATAAATGCTAAGCCTTTAGATGGCTATGAAATTTGTTCTGTATAACTATGTTGTTGTAAGAAATGTTTTGTATAAGGGGATCAAATACGATCCTGTGAGAGGGTATGAATTCCCTGCCTTTCTCTATTTTTCTCTTATTTTATCCATGCTTGTTACTGAAAGGGAATATTCGAATGTTTTGGAGCATTGTATATGCATATATGTGATATTTTTGAGTGAGCCAACTTTGTTCGATAGGAACAATGGTATCGAATTTAGGCTTGAGACCACCATGCCTTGCTTGGGTCAATGTAGTAGATCGACAGGCTCATTTCCTTAATGTCAAAATGGTACAAATATAAGTTTGTATGTTGTAAATAGCTACATGCATGGGATAAACCAGTAAGCCCATAAGGAAAATTTTGATTATAATTTTGATGCTAAAAGAGAAAGAACCTAACCATTGTGAGTTGGTCGAATCTAGAGAAACCTTTGTTTGTTGTTGTGGACAAGATAGGAAAGAGTAATGTTTGAACCTAAAATTTCTATGCATTCTTTGACTGAAATATATTTGCTCAAAAATTTCTTTGATAAACATGTTGATCTTAGTTTTCCTTATAATATTAAAGTTGCTCATCAATTTCCAGTGATGAAAGTGTTTAAGATCAAAATAATAGACATTTTTTCCTTATGTATGAAGCTGGGCTATTCTATTTGTTATTTTTACAACTTTGTGGAAAACCTATTCTATTTTAAAATAGTGAACAAGTACTTTTAAAGTGATCAATTAGCATGTAAACAACTTGAGGACAACAAACAAGTAAACGATAATATTTTTCTTAAAATGTAACTATTTGGTTTGAAATAGTATAGTGTTGATGTAAACATTGGATATTCTTTTGCAAACAACTCTGTTTTGTTAAAAAGTTAACTTTATTGCTGAAAACAACTTGCTTTATAATTTTTTAGTAGGAAATAGTACATGTTCTATTAAAATGATGAATGTACATATGTGAACAACTTGTTTTATAACTATTTAATAGGAAACAATACTTGTGTTCAAACAATGAATGTACATATGAAAACAACTAGATCTACAACTATTTAGAAGGAAACAATACTTGTTTTATTTAAACAATGAATGTTCTTATGTAAACAACAATGTTAGAGTATAACAGTTGTGAGAATGCAATAACAATATGTGTGAAACTGTTAGCATAGACTTGTTCTGATTATTTATTTTGACAAGAAATGTCAAGTGAATACTATTTTAAGATTACAAATTTGAATTTTATAATCATTTCCGAATGTATGTACAAATTTTAAACATAATTAGGCACATATATGTGTATGCACATAAAATTCGTCTATGTACATACACATACTTGTGACATACCTTCTTTTGTTTTTAGTACATTTTTTTTAAGGAAAATGCTTAAGATGATAAGTAGAACTAGTCATAAGAATGATATGACTTATTGAGGAATTACTCTGTGAATCATAATTCTGATTTCTGTTTAGAGTATAAATTAATATTCCATTTCTTCTTTCGAAGACTTCTGTGAAAGAATATTTTAAATACTTGAATAGAACAGTGATACCTTAGTTGATTAGAGCACCTACGGGTAGATGCTACTAGAGGATAGGTAGCTGTTATGAGATATATAGTAGAAAGTTACCTTCTAGAATGGGTGTCGAAATGGAGTACAAAGAGTATAGGTTTGCTTTACTAGAACCTATTTTTTGTTGTTGTTGCAACACATTTATTATGCTTGGCCAAGAAATATAATTCATTAATTATGTATGTATGAACTCTGTGATTTCACTCTCTTCCATTTCTAGCATAGATTTTGCACTTTCTTTTCTAACTTGTAGATAGAAATTGCATGTTGATGTTTGGACACGCACCAGATTCTACCTTGCAGATTGTTCTCTTGCTAAATTTTTTGTGCAAGGTCAGACATTCTTCAAGTTGGAAGAATACCAGGGAAGCGTAAGCTTAGTGGTTGGGTAGTAAAGCACTACAACCATGTTCTCGTCCACCAGTGGAGGTGAGCTTCTAGAAAGAACCTTAGTTGTTCACAAGACTATTATAGTCTAAGATGTAACTTGATGTAATTTCATTCTTGTACTTGATGTAATGTGTACAATGTAATGACTTGTGGCCTTAGCAGTCAAGTCAAACCTGATATTGTAATTTGACTTTTGAAGTGAATATAAGAATCTTTAACTCATTTTAAATGGACATGTGTAGCTATGATTGAATTTAGCCACTAGTTATGTCTTTTTAATTTGGATCATATTCATGTGTCATTTACAATAATATTGATTAAGTAATAATTTTGAATGGATTATTACACTTGGTATCAAAGCTTAGGGTTCATCTAGGCCTTTTGAGTCTACCATAGTTGACTAGGGGTAGTTGACCCTTGACCCAAAATTTGGATGTCCTGAGGATTGACCAAACCTGAATTGAATGCAGGAATGGGAAGGTTAAAGGCAGGATGAAGGAAAGGTAAAACTATTAGAACCTCACATAAGAATTATGTAAAGGAAGGAAACACAAAGACAAAGGTTCAATCAAAAATTCCCAATGAGGAAACTCTAGCTCGAGCTCTTACATGACTCGAGATAGAGAGAGGCTTGAAGATTGAGGAGAAGCGAACACCAAAGATCAAAAAGCTTTCTGCAATCTAGGATTGGCCTCTAGGGTGTGGACCCAATGCACCCTTATTGACTAAAGAGGAAAAAGAGAGCCTGTGTGCTCAACCATCCTCTTTTGTTAAGTATGAAGTGAACTCAGATGATGACCCAAAGGAATGTCCTCTTTTAGATACCGAGAAATTGAAATGATGTAACAAGAAGCCTATTGTAAATAAGGCTCTATTGAATCACCTTAAATATAAATAAAATTAGATAATACTTTTTGGGCATGTTCAAAGAAAGACTCTAAAATGTGTGTATCTTGAATGAATGTGTATGTCTTCTATGATGAGGGATGTATGCACATGAAAATTTTGATACGTAGCATAAGAACGTTTATTCGTAGAACCTGGTGTTGAGATGTGATAAATGTGACCGTGTTGCAAGATAAATGAGGGATATCATGGTGACCACCAGGCAAGACAGGGGTGATAGTGGTTCCAATAACAAACCAAACAAGAGAATGGAGAAAATTCTAGAGCTTTAGAATCAAAAAGAGTATTGCATGGATCATATAGAGAAAGAATTCCAAGTGGCACATGAGGATAGGGACTACAGGAATGCAAAAGGAAATCAAGGAGATGGTGGTCCAGGGGCAGGTCCATGAGGGTGAATTGAGGAAGAGCTTGGGAAAGAACTCAAAAGAGTAGCACTGCGCAAGTTCGATGGAAAGGCTATCAGAACAGGAGCTAAGGCTTGTATTATAGAAATGGAAAAATACTTTAAGCTCTATAACCTTTCTAAACAAACCAAGGCAACATGGGCTACATATTAGCTCTCAGGTGAAGCAACAACTTGGTGGGATAATGAGAAGTTATAACAAAACCTACAGCCTACTGAGATCACTCGGAAACTCTTCCTCCAAGCTTTCAAGAAAGGATGATTTCCCCAACTTTTCTTTGACAAGAAAGTAACAGAATTTCAGAACTTAACCTAGGGAAATATGATTGTGATTCAGTATTGGGAAAAGTTCACTAACCTGTTGAAGTATGTGCCTTTGTATCAAGGAGATGAATGGTTCCATATTTGAAATTTTATAATGGGACTCAGACCTCACATACGAGGTAAGGTGGATATGCACAAACCTAAAACCATGAATGAAGTCTTCCAAAAAGACACCAAACTAGAACATAAGTTGCAACAATTATCCAATCTTCACAGTGATTCAAGTTCTAAGTATCATTATGGGAAGAAGAAATTTCATAAGGGAGACAAGAGCCATCAAATCCACAATCTCAAGAGGGGAAGTGAGTCACAAGAGAAGAGTGAATATGGTAATGGTAGAAAGAGAAAGAAAGCAAACGAAGGCAAGGGAAAAGACAACCATAAGTAGAAGGGAACAACCTTCAAGAATAAAAAATGTAAGAGAGTTATGCCAATGATTTAACATCCAACATCAATTCTCTACCCCCTATTACCCACAAAGCATCGACCAAGTTGAGGCTACAAACAAGACCATTCTAAAAATCCTAAAGAAGATGGTTAATGAAGTTGGTCATGACTGACATCTATAGTTAAATCCCTCCTTATGTGCTTACAAAACCAATATCCACATGCCTACAAGTGCAACCCCTTTCTCCTTATTCTATGGATCAAAAGCCATCCTACCTATTGATGTCGAGCTTTCCTCGTTGTGAGTGTCACTGCAAAATCTGATCACTGATGAAGAATATAGGGTAACTCACCTGAATGAATTAGAATTCTTGGACGAGTTTCGTCTTGATGCCCTAAATAATTTGCAAGCATACCAAAACTAATTGAAACAAAGCTACAACAAGAAGATCAAGAGTCGGTCTTTTCAGGTAGGGGATCTTGTCCTCAAGAAAAATAAAAAAATGTGCCACATCAGGTTAAAAAGGGAAAGTTTGAGCCTAATTGGTTGGGCCCATTTCTTGTCACAACAAGCTATGGATCAGGAGCTTACTAATTATCAACGTTTGAAGGAGAACCCTTGCAAGAACCAATCAATAGCCTACATCGCAAAAGGTTTTATGCCTTGGCTTGAAGGGTGTAATTTTGAAAATACAAAAAAAAAATAAAAAATAACAAAAAAAAAAAAAAAAGGATTGAAAATAGTAAAGAAAAAAAATTGTCCTCTAGTGAAAACCACTTCAGTGGCGCTTTCGGAAAGTACCTTGATGAAAACATGGAAAACAGACACCTAGCATAAATAAACATCTCCATCTATCTTTGGCTCTTTAGAATATCATGCTTCGTATTGCATCCATCCATCACATCATTAATACTATTTATTCCATCACCCATCCATGTCTAAATCATAGTTGGATATTGTGTAAAGTATCATGTTCCTCTTAGTACTACTTGGCACATTCCTAAGGTCAATTTGTCCTACCTATATTGAGGTACTCTATCACATCACACTAGGGGAAATTTTTTATGCATTGGATTGTGTTCTTGTATATCCTAAGGTTATTTGAAGTCTCTCTGAAAATCCCAAAAACATTCATAAGACCTCATCAAAAATTTAAAAAATAACATTCTAAAATTGTAAAGTCAAAATCCAAAACATCCAAAACACATCAAAATCGCTAAATAGGTCAAAAAATAAAATACATTACCTTGTCGAACTACAAGTGTTTGAGCTTGAACGTAGGTAAGGTCATCATTGATGTACCCCCAAGACACCCTAGGTCATTTCTTTAGGAGTCTGTCATAATAAACTGACAATCCATCCAGTGTTCATATCTCATTAAATAAACAGGTCAAAGTTAGTCGAACTACGTGGTATTTGCATTTATAATGTAGGAAAGGATCATCTTTGATAAGCCCCCAAAGCCCGAGGTCAGTCCCTTTTAGGTCTTGGAAAAAATTTAGAAAACACAAAAACATCTAAAAACTTAGAAAAAAACACAAAAACATTTGAAAATTGAAAACCCTAAACAACCTCAAATAATTGAAAACATAAAAATCCATGTATAAACATTCAAAAAGACGAAAAAAACCTCAAAACATTTTCAAAATACCAAAAACATTAAAATATTACAGAAAATTCCAAAACCATCCACCCATTTTGCTTGCACCCGCAATAAAATTTCATCCATAATAAATCAATTGTCATCTTCGAACTCTGGTAAAACAAGTAGAAAAACAAGTGTCACAAGTCGTGAAGTGTGAACGTAAATGTCAAAACCTAAAGTTTAGACCATAGATCAACTAGTCAGTGGCATTTGTATCAACGACCTATCTAACACTTAGTCTTAGTCAAAATATTTGATAAACATGCCCTAGGATGTATCCTTCCTACAATGGGCATCAACATCGGAAATCACCTTAGCTATGTTACGTTGGCAAGAGATATAGATAACATTGAATATTTTTTTTTGGTCTTTTCTTGTGGTTTATCTTGTTTATCCATTCTGAGGACCTTTTGATGATGTCAAAATGATTTAGAGAGAAAGAAATGGGGCATCAATCATTATCTTTCATTTTCTATGCTTGTGGGGTATTCTTGTAAAATAATCTTGGAGCATACTTGCTTAGTTGTGTGTAGGGAGGTTGTTTGGAGTAGATTGTTGACTATTGCGTATGATTTGGTCCGAAATATTCTAAACTTCTAAACTACATTCCAACGAGGTTTTTGTATGTCAGGGTGTGAGCAAGGATTATCCTATCTATTTGTAGAGTCAAAGTCCATTGCACTAGATACAATGCCATCCTAGTTATCAATACCATGATGCATCATGTCTATGTGTTAGATAAAAAATAAGGAATAACGAAGAGTCCCAATCCTAGAAATGAGAAAATCATCACATCTCATCTAATAAAGTCTCGACGACTCATGGATTTGTTGAACTTCTAAATCGGTCTCAAAATCAATGGTCAATTACTTCTTTTTTTTCCAAGCTAACATGGTATCATGATAGCCAACAAAAACCATAAATGCATCCATCCTACATCCACAAACCATGAGCATGCATACATCCTACATAATCATAGCATACTCATATCATATCGTAAAAAACTGACATCATCATATGGGAAATTACAGAAAGAAAAGTACATCCATCTCATGGCATATCATAAAAAGATACTGGGAAATAAAATGAGACATCCATTGCATTGCATCCATATCATACATCACATATCATGTGAACATAACATCATTAATCATCCCATATCACCTGGCATAGATAAAGGCATGCATCCATAACATAAACATTTGCATCCATTGCATCCATACATAATCATAACACATAAAATAATAAATGCATCACATCACAAATCAAATCAAACCATCTCATATATATATATATATATATATATATATATATATATATATATATATATATATATATATATATATCTCCAAAAATGAATGTCATGATACAGATATCAGAGTCAAAGTGTAACTATCATTAGAAGTACATATACAAGAGGCCATAAAAAAGGAGCTAATGAATGTGTATACGTGTATCAATCAGGCTATACATCAAAAAGTATCTATGCAAGGAGGCTATCCCCTGCTACCTCATTCCCCATGATGTGACTAGTCTTGTCCGTGGCTAGGATAACATGGCTGTCTAACAGATGGAGGACCATCTAAATTTCTTGACACTACCCCACTCCTCTACGAGTAATCCGGATACAACATCTCTTGTGGGACATCTCGGTGATACAGTGTCCTATAGTACACAATTTGATACAACCTCTCTATACATCTGAGCAGGCACTAGCTATCCTTGTGTTGCTATTGTCATGACCTCTAGCTATTGACATCTTCCAGTCTCCTAGGCCAACAGTAGGTCTAGCTATTGTCGTAATTGCACCTCATGGTCCCTCTCAACTATCATAGCTTGCAACTATTGTTGTAACTGGTCCCTCTGAGCTATGAGGGCCTATATCTTCCCATCCCTATGATCTAACCCCAGTGGCTACTGCTCTAACTATTGGTCATGGTGTCCCTAATCCTATCAAACCTACTTTCCATTCCCATGATCCTATGGAGGCTATTGATCTAGCTGTTGTCCACCTCTACCTTTGCCGCAAGGATATCCCCCCGCTGGATCTGTCAGTTGTGTAGGATGTGCCCACCATGCATCGTAATCTAGGGTGGTCCTCGCATCCAGTGGCCCCTAATCATATGCCCACGATCGAGCAACTAGATATCTAAAATAATTTATCACCACTTGTGGCAGAATTTATGGCCCCCAGTCTACCTCTCTCTATGATCGAGCAAACAATATTGTATATTCATCTGAGAGTACATCCTGTGTCTCCCCAAATTGTCTAGCCACACGGTCTAGAAGATACCACTCGATTATAGTGTTTTGTGACCCTAAATATATTGGGTCTACCTAGCATTGAAAATATGCTATTGGTCATCGTACCATGTTGTAACCTGTAGCCACAACCTCCATTTGAATACTCTCATATCATCTATGACCCTTCTCCAATAAGGGATCTCTGTCAACCCCGCGTGTTGTAATGTCATAGCCACTCAATATTAGTAAATGATGGGCTCATCTTGATCTATGTCCGCTAAAACCACAATGGTTATCAACACTACAACATGCTCATATGCCCAAACATGCAAGAGAGTAATACCAGCTCCAATGCCTCTCCCTTGGCAATATACTACCTGATGCATATCATGATATAATGAGGCCAACATGACTGGACCCCATGCATACTGTGTCATCCTACGAATCATGTCATGCCATACTAATCCCCAACCCAGACTAAAACCTCTACCCTGTCAATCTGGGGCAATCACACTGAAAATCAAGGAAACCACAACCAATCTAAAAATCAAAACCCATCTGCAGTACAAATCCAATTCGATTTGAGATCTCACTAGAATGATCTCCTCTGACTGCAAGAGCTCACAAAATCCATTCCTCCCAATTTCTATGTCATAGATGACCCACTCCCCATGAATGGGAAGCCATAAGATCCGCCAGACATCCTCAAGTGTCACTATAGCCTCATTGGTGGGAAGGTGGAAGGACGATGTCTCACTATGCCAACGCTCCACCAACATCGTCATCATCACTAAATGAGTATGGATATCAAGCATGTAAGCAATGAACCCTAACACTAGGGCTGCCAGATACTCCTACTCCAAATCAAAATGACAGAAGGTTAGATTGATGCTCTTGGGACATAAGAGGTTGAATATCCTCCTGCATGCATCACATACACAGTTCCAATTTTCCTAAAATATGGAAATTGATTTGATTCTAAGTGTTTGAGTCTCGAAACATCAATAACATCATTGTTTTTAGGTGCATTACTATATTCTTTTTATTGGTGCATCATTTTTTTGCAACCTACATCGCTATACTTAATAGTGTGTCAGAATTTTGACACATTGCTATACTAAAATTGATAGGTGCATCACTATTTATTAAGTGCATCACCATTTCTTAATGATGTCACTAAACCAAAAACCCCTGATGCATTGCTATTTCTAACATGTGTCACTTTGACATAAGTGCATCGCTCAAACAAAATTTCCTGACGCGTTGCTGAGCACAAATTGTGTCACTATAAAACCAATAACGACACTGACCGTTCAAAATTCATCACAAAATAACGATGCCCTAAATGACCTAATTTCAAACCCTCATAAATGCACAAAAATGAAAAAATAAAGAAATTTTTTGAGACACATACTCGAGGTTCTACATCTACTCGGTACTAGTACTCTTGAAGTCGATTGGAGAGGTGTGTAGGAAGCACACACTGCACCATCTTGCCGAGGTGTCAAAGCTCAAGAGCAATAATTCGCTAGAAGTTAAGAGTGCAAATGAATTGAAAGTGACCCTTTAACATCTATTTATGCTTGAAAATTAGGGTTTTTACCCTAATCTAAGGGGAAAGCTAGGGTTTTTTTCCTTTTTATCCATTTTTTGAGTCATGAAGCCTACTTTGAGCCTTTTTTTTGCATTTTCTTTTTTTCACATCCCAAAGCCTTTTTTGATAGTTGAATCAATATTGCATCCTTGCCATGAGATCAACCTAAAATTCAAAATTTTTGCTCAATCTCTCAAGGGGGCAGGGTACCAACTTAATTCCTTCCGTTGGGGCAACAGTGGGGCATCCAAAAAATTAGGAATTTTTAATTTTTTTTATCTAAGTAGCAGCATTAATCCTAAAAGCGTCAGTCTTTGAACCAATGTAATAAGTACCTCTCTTCAAAGAAGGGAAAAATGTAGACACTTAAAATTGTCTTGAATGATATTACACACTTGAATTTGATATACTAACATCGTTTCATCCTGAAATTCATCCTCTTTTCACTTGTTTGATTAAATAAGCCTAGTTATTTAATTAAATGCATCATTCTCATCTATTAATCTAATTAATCTAATTAGGTTGATTCCTACCCTCTCACACTAACATTTCATCTAGTTTAATTAAATAATGCAAATTATTTAATTTAAACACCCCTATCTCCTCTCATTTAATTAAGTAATATAAATCATATAATTAAATGTCATTTGCATCCTCTTTTCATTAAATAAACTAATTATTTAATGAAAAGTATTTTCCCCTCAACTTTCATAATTAAAACTTAGTTTTAATTAGAAAATTACTAATTTTCCTCACCCATCCACTTGCATAGGGAATATTCCAAAATAATATTTTTCTATTTGGCTCCAAAAATGGAATATTCTTTCCTAGAAAACTTTGTAATAAACTTTCAAAGTTGTTACAAAGTGTGTTTGTTTGAATCATTGTGATCCCTTGATGCTTTCTTTGATCCATGTGATCTTTGATTCTCATCCATTGATGAGAATCCTTGATCCATGTTTCACCCTTGGTTCCATCTTGACCATTGATTCTTCCTTTTCTCTCCTATAAATACTTCACCATTTGGAGAGAAATGGATCCACTTCATAAAAGCAAAGTTATGTTGCCCATTTGAATACTATATCCATTCATACTTGCACCATTATCAATATTTTTCATCCTTTTCATCCACCCATAGCATTGTTTTATCAATTATTAGCTTAGTTTTCAACAATAGAGTTTGGTTAATCGCTCATCTCATCCAAGCGATTGGGAAAGGGTCATTATTCCACATCAATACGACACCACTCCCCCAATGGGATAAGGTTTAGAGTTATAGATTAGGCTTCTTTTAAGCTTTCATGTTTATTTCTTGCTTAGTTTAATGGTTTCATAGTTTTTGAAGCTTTCAAACATCTCATTGCAATTGTAGCTTAGGGGGTTAAATAATGCTTAAATTCATTAGGATCTGGTGTATTTAACCTATACTATGATTACAATCACAATACTCTTACTTCCTTTGAGATGAGAGAGTTTGATAAATATGTTCCAAGGAAGGAAGCTACTTTCAAAGATAAAAAAAAGGATTGAAGACGAAACTACTAATCAAAATGATGACTTTGATGAGGTTGAAGAAAAATTTGTGAGAAGATTGAAGAAAGGCACCAAAATATACAAAGGTAAGTTACCATTCAAGTGTTCCAATTATGGAAGAGTTGGTAATTTTGCATCAAGATGTCCCTATAAAGAATCCGTTGATGATAACAAAAGAGAGAAAATAAAAAGATTATTCTATTCTAAGGAGAGAAGTTGTTCATTTGAAGATGAAGAAAATGATTCAAATGATGAAAATATATGCATGGCTCTAGAAGTTAAAAAACAATATTGGAGAATGTGAAAGGTTCGGTACCTTGCAAAATAGTAAGGTTAATGAAAGTGTATGACAATATGGACTGACTTTCATGCAAAGGAAGAGGAAAATTCTTGGGTGATTGACAGTGGGTGTTCTCACCACATGAATGGTGACAAAAGTAAGTTCATCAATCTTAAGAAGGTCAATTATGGAGCTGTTAAGTTTGGTGATGATAAGTCAACACAAATCTATAGTAAAGGTGATATAATAATTGATGGAAAGAGAAAAATTGAACATGTCCTTTATGTCAAAGGCCTGAAACATAATCTTTTGAGTGTCAGTCAAATGTGCAACAAAGGATACAATGTCACATTTCATGCTAATGGATGTGAGATAAAAAAGGAAGGTTATAGAAGGCTTGTTGTCGAAGGAACACAAACAAATGGTAATGCCTATCATCTAAAGAAAGCTAATGGAAGAATCTACTTATTGGCTCAATCTGGAGAATGTTGGTTGTGGCAAAAAATAATGGGGCACATCAATTTTGACAACATGGTGAAGATTAGTTCTTCTCATGCGATGAGAGATATGCCCAAGATAACCAATCATGCAAGCAAACACTTTGTGCAAATAATGTCAGATGGGAAAGCAAACAAAGACTAGCTACAAAAGCAAGGAGTCCTTTGTTTCAATGCTATTGGAGCTGATTCACAATGATCTATGCAAGCCTAAAAGGATAAGGATTCAACAAGGTGAAAGGTACTTTATGTTGCTTATAGATGATTACACTAGAATAACCTAGGTTACATTATTAAGAGAGAAATAAGAAGCCTTTGATAAGTTTAAAATTTTTAAAGAAAAAGTTGAGAATGAAATGGATGCTAGGATCAAATGTTTAAGGTCAAACATAGGAGGTTAATTTACTTCTTATAAATTTGAAAAGTTTTTTCAAGATCATGGTATTAGGAGACATCTTTTTTCTCTTAGAACCCCTCAACAGAATGGGGTAGTTGAAAGGAAGAATAGAACAGTGCAAGAAATGGCTAGGAAAATGATGAAATATGTTAAACTACCAGATATGTATTGGAAGGAAGCAATACATACTGCTGTCTATTTGCTTAATAGAGTGAAACTAAGATTCAATAACAATAAGACCCCTTCTGAGCTATGGTATGTAAGACCTCCCACTGTTAGATATTTTGGAATATTTGGAAACAAATGTTGCATCAAAAGAGATGAAGGAGACCTTGGAAATTTTTATTCAAGGTGTGATGAAATATTTCTTGGTTACTCAACCAGGAGCAATACATATATATGCTACAACAAGAGATTGGGAAAGATGATTGAAAGTACAAATGTCAAGCTAGATGAAGACTTGTGTCAGATCTCACATGAACTTGAGGTTCTTAGATCTAATATGCTTCCTTGGATTGAAGAAGAAGAAGAAGAAATAGAAGAGAAAGAATAAAAGGAATAAAAACAAGTAAAGAATCTCAATACTCCAACAAAATATGTACAAAAGAACCACTCTCCAGATCAAATCATTGGAGAAAAAAATGAAGGCATTCTAACAAGAAGAAAATTTGGAAAAGCAACTAAACAAGGAAACTTGTGCTTATTATCAATAGTAGAACCCAAAAACTTTGTTGATGCTAGTAAAGAAGAGAATTGGATAAAGGCAATGGAGGAAGAACTAAATCAAATAGAGAAGAATCATACTTCGGAATTAGTTCCCAGACTAGCTAATAAGAAGTGATAGGAACAAAATGGATATTCTGAAATAAGTTGAATGCAAATAGTAAAGCAACAAGGAACAAAGACAAATTGGTTTGCAAGGGATATTCACAAGTTGAAGGTATTGATTTTGAGGAGACCTTTGCTCCAGTAGCTAGACTAGAGGAAATAATGATGTTTCTTTCTCTTGTTGCTCATAAGAACTTCAACGTATATCAAATGGATGCCAAGTCAACTTTCCTAGATGGTGATCTAGAAGAAGAGGTGTATATTGAGCATTAGATGGTTTCCAATTATCAAAGGATCTAAACATGGTTTGAAAACTCAATAAAGATCTATATGGTCTCAAGAAATCTCCTAGATCTTGGTATGCTAGATTGGATAAGTATCTACTTCAACAAGGATTCAAGAAAGGTAATGCAAATAGTAATATGTACATGTTAAGGTACAAGAAGACAATTTGTTGATTATGGTTGTATATGTTGATGACATCATCTTTGGTGGAGATGATGATATGTGTAAAAAATTTGTAGAAGAGATGTAGAAATAATTTGGGATGTCAATGATTAGTGAGTTGTCCTTCTTCCTTGGACTTAAAATTATTCAACAAAAGGGTGACATTTTTTATTTCTCAAGCCAAATATGTAAAGGAAATGTTGAAGAAGTTCGGGATGGAAGATTCTAAACTAGTGGGTACTCCTATGGTGACATGCTACCACTTATGTAAATATGATGAGTCTCTAGAAGTTGATCAAACTCTCTATAGGTCCATGATTGGAGGTTTGTTGTATTAACTACTTCTAGAATTTACATCATGCATGCAATATGTTTGGTTGCCAAATTTCAAGCCAATCCTAAGCAATCTCAAGAGAAAGTTGTGAAAATAATATTCAAATACTTAAAGGGTACACTAAATTACAGCCTATGGTACAAAAAGGATCAAAATTTCTCTTTGAGTGCCTATATTGATATTGATTGGGTAGGTTGTGTTGATGACCAGAGAAGTACAAGTGGAAGTGAATTCTTTTTGGGAGAAAAAATGGTCTCATGGTTCAATAAAAAGTATGATTCAATGTCTTTGCCCACAACAGAAGAAAAATATATTGTTACAACATCTTGTTGTAGTTAGGTGCTTTGGATGAAGCAGAATTTGAAGGATGTGAAGGTGTTTTATGATGAACCTATTCCTATACTATGTGACAATACAAGTGCAATTAAAATTTCCAAGAATCCGATAATGTACTCAAGAACTAAACACATCTCAATCCATTACTACTTTCTGAGAGAGAAGGTTGCAAAACATGAAGTCAGAATGGAGTATGTGCCTACCAAGGATTAGATTGTGTAGACATTTTCACTAAGACACTTTCAAAGGATACTTTTGAGTATCTATGGTAGAAGTTAGGGGTCATTGCCCCTCCTTGTTCTAACTAGATGCATAAATGGTGCATCTGTCCAAGGGAAGAGATTCATTTCATATCCTTTACTCTTGGATTGATGTATGCTACTGCTCAAGGGGAGTTGGTAGTAAGGGGGATTTTTTTGTAGTAAAAAATGTTGGTGGTCAAAGGGAGAGTATGTGCTACTGCTTCAATAGAAGATTATTTTTCCCTTTTTCCTTGAAGTTAGAACATATGTTGTTGCTTTATACAGACATATATGTTCCTTTGTCCTTGATGTCAAAGGGGGAGAGTGAGCAGTGTGTATTGCCATCAATGCCAAAGGGGGAGATTGTTGGTAGTTTTTGTCATTGATTTCAACACCAAGAGATTGTTAGTAGTTGTTGTTGGCATTGATGTCAATACTAATTGTTAGTTTCCATTGATGTCAACACTTGAGAAGAAAGGTGTTAGTCTTTTCTATTGGTTGTAATTGTTATATTCATTTTGGGCTAACATTGGTGATGAAGTTCATCCCTTATCAGAGAAGAATTGTTGAAGTTCATGGTTGGATGTCATTCCTTATCAAAGAAGAGTCGTTGAAGTTCATATAATGCATTATTACTGTCAACTGAGTTGATTTCATAATGATAATATTCAGATGAGGATAAGAAGCATGATTGATAGTGGAGAGATGTTGAATTTCTACAATATGTATTATTCTCTCTCCTAATGTTCCTAATGAAGTATGTGTTGTTGAAAGGAAGTTTTGGCCTCCACAAGTTCCTTAAGTGTTTTTGGAAGATGCAGTGAAGTCTATCTGATAGAATGCTCCACATTCCTCCACTATTGATGCTTTGGTCTTGTGGTTTGATATTAAATGTTACTGTTCTATGGATGTTGCACTCCTATCTTTTCAGGTCACTTGTGTTGCCGAGGAGATCTTTGTGAATTGTTGAAGGGTGGAAGTGTTTTTGGTTGTCCAGAATGGTTCGAGAGATGCTCTGCATTTCTTTGCATTGATGTTTCTTCTCCCGTGACTTGGTGAATGTGATCTCAATTCTTATGTGATGTCTTAGTTCCAATATCATGAGTTGAAGTGGTCCATAAATTGATGTGTTAATGTTATATCTCATGATTAAGCATTATGTGCTTCTTGAATGACTTATTTTGTACTTTTTTTATTTATGGTGGTTTTTGATTGCATGATAGTATGGAATAAGCATATGAAAATGTTTTTGGATGTTCAGGGAACATCCCCATGGGATGCACACTTTGCTAATTGGGCGCTTTAGTGTCGTATTGTGTCTTGAGTTAGCTTTCTAGGATATTTGTGGATATTTGGCCGATTGGGCTTGTTCCTTTGCTTGTGTCATGTGCTTGGGGGATATTCTAGCAATGGAAGATGTGTTGTGATAGATTTGGTTCCTGACCTATCTTGCTTGGGACCATATCATGTTAATTAAATAAGAAGTATGTTTATGGGTCGACTGGTTATGTGCTTCAATGTTTCATCAACATGTTTCCTTGATGTCAACTTAGGTTGATGTGCACCTGTGTGTAAATGGTTTTGGATCACATTGAAAGAATTGATAAGAGTGTTTTTGGCCCTCTTTATCTTTTGGATAGGACCACATTATGTTTTGGTGGTCGACTAGTTAATTTCACTTTTTATCCTTTTCTTGGATGACCTAATTGAAGTTTTGAAGTGTTGTGGTGGATATAAATACAAGATCATTTCAGATGCAAGTGAGTGGAGAAGTGTACAAGTGCAAAGAAGTGTGTGTGTGTGTGTAAATTGTATTGAATATCCAATAGTGATAGTACTAAAGTGTGTGAAAGGAAATATCAATTTTTTTATAAAACCTCATTCAACAGAGTGTTGTGTTGGAAATCATTGTAATTCGCTCTAAATCATATTGTATCCTACTCTAAGATAGTGAATCTCATCAGGTCCTTGTATCTTTCTCTTGAATTTGTGTTTCCTTTAGTTCAGCAAGACCTCTGTATCTTGCTCTAAGGTAACGGACCTTATAGCAAGTCTTTTTGGTAGTGAGCCTTATATTGCGAGTTAACTCTCACAGTGTTTTTTTCCCTCATTGGGTTTTCCACGTAAATATAATGTTCTCCTTGTGCATGTGTTTGTTCTCTATTTATCATTGCTATTGATATGGTTAGAAGTAGAATATTTATATCTTTCATTATCCAAGAAGTGCTAATTTTGCAAAGGATTCAAATTGTTATATCATTCTTTGTTACTATTATGCTTAAAGGTTTTTTGATCTAATAAAAAAGGTTGTATTGTATTGAAAGAGTTAAGTTTTGGAAGGGCTTAATTTTTTATAAGACTAATTCACCCCCCTCTTAGTCTTCGGAAGTGTTCAACAATTTTGAAAACTTTGCAATTAGGAAACAAAAGGTCAGATCCAACATCAAAGAACTACAAAATTAGTTTCTAGACCCTCTATTAGGGACCCATATGCCCCTAGGCATTTTTTTCCTCCTTTGAATGTTAGATCTAACTTTTTATGATACGTAAACATCATTTGACACTTCCTATATCATCTTGCAATTTACTATTTCCATCTGTGTGTTTTTGGAATATTACATTTATCATATTAGGTCATATAGTTCAATTAGGTTAATAATTCCAAATCATTTCTAATCCATTTCTAAGGCTCAAAAGAAGGAGATCTAGGTTTGATTGGCTCACCTTCATGGTTGATAGTCAATATATTCACCTTGTTGATATCCCTCTTTAATGTAACTTGGAAAAAGAGGGCTTCCTATTACATCCTAGGTTCTTTGCATTTAGGACATAGGAAAACACCAACATTTTCCTTTGTTTCAAGTTACATGATTCTTAATATCTTGCACCCTACGTCCAATATCGAATCTACCTCACTGATTTCTTCATCCTACCCCTTAATCACTGAGGATACTTGAAAGATAACATTCTCTACTTCTTTGTTCTCTTCTTGAATTGGATTTGATGACCCTTTCGCATTCCCTAGCTCCAAAGCCTCCAAATGTTCTTGATCTAACCAATCCTTTGATGGTGCTTCCATTACCTTATAGTGGATACCAAGGAGTCAAACATTTTCTTTGTCCAATTGATCCCCCTTGTTTTCGTGCTTTCCTTGGATACTTTCTACTTTTCCGCTAGCCACCTTTGGTTTTCCATGTTCAGGGAGCAATTTTGAGTAGTCTCTTACTATCTTTTGTTTCTAGCAGCTTGATTCTAATATGATCTCCAATTTATTCCAACATGTTTTTTTTGGATCCACCACCACTAGTATCCTCACGGATTCTCCTTCCTCTCCTTCCAAAAAACCTTCTTCTACACCTAAAAATGTCCATGTCTCATCCCCAATCAACGCTAAAGCCTCCTCATTCTAGTACTCTAAGAGGAGATTGGGGAGTCTTATCCAGACAAGGATATTTTCCATTTCATACTGAGTTGGATCAAAGTTGGGTTACCACTCTTTAAGGTAGAACCTAACCTTATTTAACAATTGTGTTTTCCCTTCCATAATAGACTTTTTGATTGCCTTAGTTACACATACTACTAGCAAAAAAGTGTTGGATAATAATTTTATGCTTACCTCTTTCCCCTACCTCTCTGCTCACCAATTCACTATCTTCCCTCTTTCCACCCAACTACCACACCATTTCAAAAATAATGCATTTTTTTCCAAATTTCCCTTCATCATTTGGATAACCTACTTAGGAATGACCATAGCCTTGCTCATGATCCCTTTTAGCCAATTTGAAAAACCTTTATCTTTCTTCCACTATTCATTCCTGGATTTCCTAGATCTACTCCCCCTTAATCCAATTGAGTTTTTGACACTTAAAGAATGGATCTAATTGTACTTCACCCTTCTAAGCTCCTAAAGGGATTGTGTTTGCACCAATAGCATGGGGGGATAATAACCCTCCTGTTTCTCCATTACCACTACCATTTCCTTTAATGCTTTGGTCCAACCCAAAGCCACCCTTTTGTCTCCCCCTACCTTCTATCCCGAGCCAAGGTTTTGAAGATCATTTGTGAGACTCACTATCAAGTTGTCTCCACTTTTTCCATTTCTTTTCATGCACCTTGCAACTCCTACTGCTCCACCACCAATCTTCCCCAGCCTTCCTTGATTTCCCTATCCATCGATCCATTTTGCATAGCCTAAAATCATTTCCATTTGTCTTGCCTCTATCCCCTTGTTGGGATTCTCTTATCACTCTTAATAGGTTTGACTAATGCATTTGAATCGAGTTGATCCCTATTATTGGTGCCTGCACTATCCAAGTCTCATATGCTTCATCAATATATCTTCTAATCCTGCACTCCATCACTCTATTTAGTATAATATTTTAAGGCTTTTGTTGTTTTTTATTTAAATTTATTTTGTCATATTTTTACAATGGGTAAAGCCTAAGTTGAAATTTTAACTCCATATAACTATGCCACATGAAAAAATCATTATGTAACTATCTAAGGGGAAAAGGTTGTACTAAATATGTTAATGAAATTATTGTTGAACCTACTAATGCTAGAGAAAAGGAGGACTAGGAAAGGCATCATATGAAAGTTGTTGGTTACATTCTCTAATTAGTTTCTTTTGATTTACAATTTCATCTTAAATAATGTACAAAACCTAGGGATGCTTGAGACACTTGAAAAATTATTTGATAAAAATGACAAGACTAGGGGATACTAGATTGATAGTGATTTGATGAATCTTGATCCTAACAATTTTGACCACATCTAGACTATATCTCTAAGGTTAAATAAGTAATAACGTAGATAAAATATTGTGAGATTTAATGGAGAGTATTTATAATTTATTTTGAATGTGTTATATAATCTTGGACTTCAATATTTTGTATTTGTTTCTATCCTTCATACCCATTGGCTTTCCATGGGAGCTATATATGTTATGCTTACTTTTGATGTATTTTCTAAACTTATAATTCAAGAGAAAGTGAAGCTAATTCATATGGGACTCAAGTCTTCTAAGTCACATGTATTAATTAATAGTGAACCTAAGATACATACAAAATTTGGAAATCTTGAAAAGAAATAAACAAAGAAAAATAAAAATCCATAAAGAGATAGAGGAAAAATAGATTTTGAATCCTCTCCCTCATGAGGGGAATCATTGAAGAAGGAGAAGCCCAAATGTGTATATTGCAAGAAATATAGGCATGATATGCACCAATATTATATAAAATAAATTGAGGATTTGAAGTATTTTCTAATGAAGAACCCAATAAAATTTCCTTCAACTATATTAGGAAGTTCATCACCTTCTTATCATTCATAGTTAGAGAAATAGAAGTGTCAAGCACTTGTCATTATTACATATTTTGAGTTAGGGAGATGACTCCTTTATTTTGGAGCTTCACATTATATAACTTTATTTGAGACATTCTACACTACACATCCTAATTGGTAACAACACACACATACATGTTTGTAGGATGATTTGTTGAAATGGTTAAAGCATAGAACTTCAATGATGTTCTTTGCACACCTTCATTTTTTCTCTCTATCAAATCACACCATACTTTGTGGTTGTTTAATACTTATAGAGTAGATATATTGTTATAGTTGGGGAGGTAGATGACTGATTTAGAATGTACATCTCACATTTTGCACCCAATGTTCGTTTGATTGATGTTCACACTCAAGCATCTAGTTTGGACACTTTTGAGGAGATACAATATGGTTTGATTTAGTAATTAACAACTACAACCTCAAGCATATGATAAGGATTGTTGGCACATGGATGTGGATTACCTAGCTTAATTATGATACCAGTTTGACAAATATCCAGATAAATAAGACAGGCCATGGATTTCCTAAATCACGGACATGACTTTCCAACTTTTGATTAGCCCTCCACATAGCTTGGTTTATTTGAAGTTCATTAAGAAAAAAATCCATCTCATTCATAAAATACATTTCTACCTTAATGCAAAAACCATCATATACATAAATGTATTCAAAGTTACTAGCCTTTTCTATAGCTGACAATGGGTGGAGAAAGGGTTAGAACAGAGCTTGACTCCTATGGAGAGTTCAAAAAGGATTCCTTGCTTTTGAATATTTATGTTGATGGGGGGCTCGCACCATTGATGGAGAGTCTCAATGATCATGATGAGAATATCTTAATTCATTTTGCTAATGGTTAGAACCAAATAAATGTTAAGGTTGGTGGAATTTATTTTGAAGTCAACGAAGATGTCATAGTGTAGGCCACTAGTGTTTCCTACAATGGGAAAAAACTTAGGAAGCACACAAAGGTTTAAGACATGGACAACATGAACTATTTCTTCAAAAAAGGTAAAAATCCTATCAAATTGCATGTGGGTTATGACCATGGTAAGCTCGCCACTCCATGGGACCAAGTATGCCTTTTGTTAAATTGTCAATGAAATGTGTTAGTCTCAAAAGCAGGTATAAATATTATTAGTACTACCACATGTAGTTAAATCACTTTCAAAATCATCTATTGACCAATTTTCCTTTTTACTTTTTATCTTCCCTTGAAATTTCTATCAAGGAGGAAATTGAGATGTATGCCACGAACCCTAACAAGCCCCCCATCCCACTCCACTAGGGATTGATCCTTAGGTTATACCATTTTCACTTGGCCTTATGTACCCCCAAGCCTATTAGGGTTAGCCTTGTGGAAGATCTTTGTTATACCTCCTTCCCTAGAAAGCCGTCTAGACACTTGCATTAATGAATGTGCTAAATATCCTTCTAAAAAAGTTGTCTTCTTCTTTGAAACATGCTAACCCTAATCCTAAACCCCCAACCAAGCAATCCAAAAAGGATAAAACTCATCAATATTTGAGATAAAAATTAGTGGCTATTGGGTTGTGTGAGCTTAAAAATACACCTCCCAAAAAGCTTAGAAAAAAGACCCCCAACAAAAAGAACAAAAAAGTCACTGATAATTTCTATGTGGAGGAAGCTACCTCCAATGAGAAGGAGAATAATGTGAATAGTGAGAATATAAATAGAGAGGATAATACTAAAGATACTAACCCTACCATTGATGCTAAGAACCCTAGTGTTCGAAGATCAAATAGGCTGGCTAACAAGCAAGCCATTAAGATAATAGTTAAAAAAATCTCCAGTGAGTCAGAGTTGGATAAGAGGGATGAGGAAAAAAATGACGATGAAAATGCAGAGTGTTAGATTCACTCAAGGAATCAACCCTCCAGGATCATCTATAAAAACAAAAAATAACCTTCTACAAGAGGGAAAAAGCAAGACATGAAATTGCAACAATGGATGCAAGATATGGCCAATATGCAATACTCAAGATTGCAGTCAATATTGGACTTACATAATTAAAAATTCTTAGCTAACTGGACTAATCTACAATGTACATATGAAACCTTGCTTATATAGGAAAGGGTGATGATGTACCAAAATTAAATGACTATGTCATAATTAAATGACATGAGCCAATATTAAATAAAATAGGACCCAAGCATTAAATAAAAGCCAACTAGATAAGGTAAGTGACACCTAATGCTTAACTAGAAAGATTCACCCCTAATTAATACTAACTAGAAAGATTCCCTCCTAGGACCTAAGTGGACTTAACAATGTAAATAGGACCTAGACAAGACTAGATACAAAAATACCTATTTACACCAACACCCCCCCTTAATCATAGCTTAGGGAGTCAATTATTATGCAAATGAAACTAAGATCGGTTTGGGCTATGAGGCCATGTTAGGTACCCATGTACATATACAATACAATCTCTCACACATGAAGAAAGGGAGAAAACCCAGTGGGACGAAACTCCTCCCAAATAGAGAGATGAAAATCAAAATGTTATGTGGTCTAACAACACACCCCGAGACTGAAAAGACTTGGGGAACCAAGTGAAAAAAATGTGTAACTCTTATGGCAGGAGCTAGCAAATTGGAAGATCACTAGAAGTGAAAGAGAAAATCTTTGATGATAAAGTATTTCGTATTGTAAGTGTTTCGTACACCAGATACTAGGTACCATAAACACTAAAAAGGAAAAAGGTAATATAAAGTTCAAGTGGAAGGCTTCGGTTCGGTATGAAGCATTTTGGTATAAAGTGTTCCAGTATAGTGGAGTTTTGGTATAACCGAGGTTCGGGAAAGTAAGTGGGTAAAGCTGAATACTGGGTACCGGGTTATAATGTAGAGTGAAAATGTGAAATTTTAAATTTGTCTAATGATCCCGATGATCCGGTATATGTATGAGGATTCATGATATGCTTTTAAAAGGTGTGTTAATTATGATATTTTTGTACTAACATTTGAATAATGATTTTATTTACATGAGATGTTATAAAAATGTTTTTTTTTTTTTAAACTTAGGATTTAATGTATGGAATTTGTGATTGCAAGAGAAGAAGATTGTGATGCAAATTTCGGGTATGGACAGTCAGGAAAATTGTATTTGCAAAAAAATCTGATGGTATTTCCATGTTCGATGATGCACTTAAGAGGCTCATGCTAGAATGGAGTTCGTTGTGAGGATGTGCTAGATACCAGAATACTAGGATGTTGGAGTTCAAGCATTAGCAATAAAGTGTATCTATTTCGGGAGTGATTAATTCCTGGAATGTTCAAATCGAGGAACCTAAAATATAGGAGTTCGACTTCCACCTGATCACTCCATTATCACATGAAGCTCCTATATATTTTTGTTTGAGAAAATTTGTTTGATTTTAGAAGGAATCCTGAAAAAGATGAAAACGTAGAACCCGAAGAGCTTCAATGAGTGATTGGAGTTGACTTCCATTAACTTCAATTGCAATTCTCCTATTGGTCACAATATTCCACGTGCCTTGATGAGATTGGTCCCTTAGATTTCCTCTCATGTAGTTGTCTTATCCTGTCTGAGGCTTGTGTTCTATAAAAGGTCAGAGGATACTTCCTTTTTATTTTAAGTTCACAATTTGTGGATGTTGAAGGAGCATGAACTTTTAAGTTTTGTTCTTTTTTCCTATTTTTTGAACCATTATGGCGTAAAAATTTGTATGCATGTAGACATTAATTAATATAAGAGCTTATTAGATAGCTACCTATCTTAGTATCTTTTGTAGCTAGTTTTGTTAGTTCGGCCAAACAAGACTGTATGCTGCACTGTTTAAGGGTGCATACAAAACCTACTCGACGTCCAAAAATGAAACCCTTCTCTTTAAAAGCTTGCACCATTTTATATGTAGTTGTGAAGCAATCTGGTGAAGTATAAAGCAGTTTGCTCTGTTTTAATTAATTCTTTGGGGCATCCATGGAGAATAACCGAGAGAAACTTTTAATTTTTAGTATTTTTTAATATTTTTTTTAGAATAGATGTTTAAATATTTGAAAATGTTCCAAAAATTTAAATGAATGGAAGACATTTTGTTGAAAATCCTTTGTTTTCCATATGATTGTTGAATTCTTAATGCTAAATCTACTTAAGTGATAGCAAAGAATTTGTGATATTCATGAAATATTATGAAAAATATTTTGGTTTCATGATGTTTGAACTCATTGTTTCAATTTGGAATGTATATCTAAAATATTCAAAGAATAACCGTAGTCCCTTTGAGATTAGCAACAATATCACATCATTACCCAAGAGCGGCCCTAGTGCAACCATGACCTGGTTATCAGAGACTTGGGATTGAATGAAAGCCAATATTTTTCCTATAAATGTAGAATTCTCCCTTAGGTTGTCTTTGTTCCATATCTTTCAAGAAGGATAGGCTCTTTGTGATCTTGTCTGTGAAGAATTTATTCACCTTGTTTGTTGCGTGTGAAATTGTCAACACAAAATACCCTCAATGATGCATGAGAGGTACAAAACCCCATTCGAGGAAAATGACCCCCCATAAGAGAGAAGAAGACAGACCATGCAACCCCTCTCAATGGTGATTCTCCTACAACGGTAGAAGCTCGACGTTGAATGTTGAAGATGATCCAATCTCACCAAAAAACTGATGCAAGAGCATATACCAAAAACCACAAACGATCAAGGGTACTTCTGACACAAACTCAAATGGAGAAGATCAAATTAAACACACACCATTGATTCATTTAACTTTTCATCAAAATCTCATACAATTTCACTTGAAACCTCAAGACTACCAAGCCAACTCACCACATCAGTATTACACACCTTAATCAGATCCAAACACAACTTAACCAACATCCAAATGACTAAACCACACCAATAACACAATTAAAAACTGATAACCAATCACTTTTTCATGATTCACCAGTTTACCATTCTTTGTAACTTGTTCACTTAAGGAAAAAAAACCATCACTCAACCATTCTTGATTCAAACTTGTTTGGAGAATATATGCAAACCAATAGATTGTCCACTAGAAAAACCCATTAATTAGGCCAATTTTACAAATGAAGTAATCTTAAATCACCACATAAACAACAAAAATATTTAAAAAGTCCTTTAATAGGTCTCAAAACCTAAGATTCATCCATTTTCAGGGGCTGAAAAACTCAAATAAGCGTTGAATCCAAAAACCCTTAACTATAGGCTTTACAATGCAAAAAGGGTGAGGGTTTATTGAAAATGAAGGTTTCAAACCTTAAATACTTCTGCCACCTCTTCAAACATGTCATATTCTGTTTTCATATGCCTTAGGAATTGAGTCCCAACCTTCATGCATGTTCCTTCAACATATACCAACTTGAAACCATCCTCTTTCTTGAGGAAAACTCAGAAATTTTGTAGGACAACAACCTCCAATATGTAATCTTATCTTCCCATGCACATTTCAACACACACAAAACTTAAAACATCTAAGACTAACCTACTCTACCAATCTACAAACCCTAATTCGGTGGAGTAGTCATTACAAACTTAATAGACTCTCAAAACCCCAATATTGGGTTGCAGACCGATATGCAAAGATTGGACTCAAACTAATGATTTATTCAATAAGATCCCATCAAAATAGATTCAAATAAAAGCTACTACTCTGCACTACTTGAATCAACAAGATTTAGAGCCTTAAACCCCTATGTAGCCGTACAAACTAAAGAACAACTAAAAAGAACATTGAAATTCAAAAATAGGGTACTTTTATTGATAATAAATCTTCAAGAATACAAAGAATGATCTCTTTCTCACCTCAAAAATGCTTCTATAGATGTTTCCCAACCAATAACTTCCTTTAAAACTTCTTTGACCAACCTATACCTTCATTTTTCCCACAAAGACTCTTCATCTCCCTGATTTTTGCTCTTTTTGCATTTTTACATAATTGGCAACTTTATTTTTGCAATTTTTTCTTTATCCATTTTTTTGACCACTTGGTGACCTATTTGTGACTTTGAATACATTAAATATGACCACACATGACTCTTTTACACACTTTTACATCTGAAAATTCAATTTTACAAATTTTTCCTTTTGAAGGCATTTAGTGACCAAGGTGCTCCTGCACCAAAAACATTCCTCTCCTTAGGAAGAAACAAAACCAAGATGATATGGAGGATGTCTTCCCATTCTAAAAAGGAATAAGGGAAGAATAATGATAAGTGATTCCTTTGAATGATTCTCAAGTGTCTCCATGTTGATGTCAAAAATTGACAAACTCCAAATAGGCGTTCTAGGCCACACAATTGAAGATGTCAATCTAGAACCTCCTAGATACAAATGTAGAACACACTCTAAAGACAAATATATCTCCTCTATAGAAGCCTCCTCCAAATGTTGTCCAAAATTATCCACTCTCATATCAAGTTGTAAAGAGTAATCATGTAAATAATGAACAAGAGGGTCAAAGAATTCCCTCACAACAACTAAAGAATAATCATCTCCATCAAAGAGAAGATGTATACAATCATTAGTATCTCCCAAATCTGAAATGTGAGACTCAAAAAACAACCCACCAATTTCTATCAGTTATGCATCCCAAGTAGATGTAGCTGGAAGATAATGTAGATCCCGATGCATTGATTCACAAGAGGCCAAACCTATGCCAATATGAGCATCATCAAATGCAACAAAAGATGGAGGATATGAAATGCAAGGTTCAAGAATAGGATCGAATGTGAGAACACCCAAGTTCAAGAAGCCAAATGTCTCCTTTGAATCATGATTCACACTAGAAGTATGATCAATAGTCAAAGGAACAATGTCACCATCAAGAGAAAAATATATAAAGGTATACAATCAAGATGAATGATCAACCATCCCAATAGAAATAATCTCTTTACTCTCCAAGTCTTGAATGATGAATGAATCAATAATGAACTCCATAGTCCTCCCATCTCCACCATGTGTAATTTGATATATGGAAAGAAGAGTGTTTGTCAAAATGAGGAACACACAAAATATCCTAGAAAGTTTTTTCCCCAAAATTGATAGACCCCTTCCCAAGTATGCTCATGTACGTATTATTCCTCATCAAAATAGGAGACATAGTACAAGGCTTAACATAAGAGAATATAGACTATGAAGATGCCATATGATGAGATGCTCCTAAATCTAGAAGCCATCTCCTTGATATTGGACCTAAAAAAGCACAAAGAGCGTGTCCTCTATTTATTGATGTAGAAGCCAAACTAGAATGATGTTTTCCCTTATTAGACTATTTTGAAGAAGAAGAAGAAGGTGACTCAAAAATTTGAGAAGGAAAATGAATATGATTCTTTTTGAGAAGACACTTCAACTCATCAATATCCTTCTTATAACAAGAATGCTCATCATGCCCAAGCTTCTTGCAATACGAAAAAGTAGAATTCTCCTTCTTAGATGATTTATCTAAGGAAGGTGATTTATTCTTTGGTTGATTTAAATGTGGATTATTCTTTGATTTAGTTTGCTTCTTATTAGTGTTATCTAATTCTTTCACCAAACTAGCCAACAATGTCTAAGATTTAAAAGACTTGATGAGACCCATCAAGATAAGCTTTTGTTGATCATGTATCAACATCTTAGAAAATGATGAAATGAAGGTGTAGTATATGAAGACCCCATAGTCAACCTATGAGTATGAAAACTGGAAACAAAGCAACATAATTAGGACCAATTTTTTTCAATGATAGACCAACTGAATTTCCTTATCAATCCCACATGCTTTACATTGCTCTTTTAGGTCATTGACCTTAGTGATGTAGTCTTGGATGTTGTCAAAGTTCTTAGGATCAAGGATCATTAATTCATTATCAAGTTGATAGCCTCTTACTTCATCTATAGAACCATATAATATTTTCAACTTGTCCCAAGCCTCATGCGAATTCTTGCATGATTCAATTTGGAATAATAAATCTTGAGAAACTAGTTTACAAAGACATCCACGAGCTTTGGTATGTTCAATCATCCTTTTAATCTTTTTCTCATCATTTGTAGGTTTAGGTACCTTATTTTAAACATTAGTATACTCCACACATGTTGATGCCATGTTGAATAGTTATATGATGTTAGCAAAGGAACCTTAGAATGATCCATGAAAATGAAAGAGAACAAGAAAAAAGATCAAAATAATGCACCAAGAGACCCCCACAACCAATCAATAAATAATCCCCCCAATAATATGTGTGGCACTTTATATGTAGTGTGTTCACAATTCCAAAAATGTGTTCCATATTTACAATGCCAAGATGGATCAAAGATACTCAAGCTACTTCCTTGGGGAATATTGAGGGGATATAGATCACAAGTTGCATTCCTATCATCACCCATCAACAATTCATTGATGATATAATTCTATTTAGGGTCCTGAGGAAGAGGGATGCATTGGGATTCAAACAAATTCTCAAAGAATATGCGGTTGCCTTGGGGAAAAATGTCAGTGAAGCAAAATTAGATTTTTTTCTTAAATGCAAACCCCCGCCAAGAAATTTTGGTCTCAAGGACTTTGAACTTTAGAATTGGAAATCTCCCAATGACTTACCTCAAACTTCATTTGACGCAAGGCTTGTGATATAGAAGACTATGGGATCCTTTGGAAGAACAAGTAAGCAATCATCTCTCCTCCTGGTGGGGGAGGTGGTTGTCTTGGTTGGGGTGAATAATCATGTTGAAGGTGGTAATATCAACCCTTCCCATATATTTGATTTCGTGGTGCGCACTACCGAGCAACAACGCCTTAAATTTGATTCAATGCATGCACCATTTCTTTTGGTAAGGCATCTCTAATCAAATAAAGTACCCCCTCATCAAATGAGATAAAGTCTGTAAGTCAAAGGAATGCAGTGGGATTAGGATTTGTAATATGATAAAGAAAAATAGAGATCTTGGGGTGAAATTGATATGGAACATGTACTCCAACAATGAGGCCAAGTGGGAAAGGTTGTTACAAAGTAAGTACTTAAACGATAATAGCGCAAATGACATACTATTGGAAGAGAATCTCTCGGGTGGCTCGAGGGTTTTTAAATTCATGAAGGCATGGCATCCCTTTATTTTGGAACAACTCTTGGGATGTGCATGATGGCATATCAACGCTCTTCTAGGAAGACTCTTGGGGGGGTATCCTAGAATTGATAACTTCCTAGACATTACAAGCATTAAGGTTGTGTTGTCATAGGCTTGGGGCCTTAAGGTTAGGAACTATATAGAGGAGAGAATGGTGGATATAAATCTTGTTATGGTATGGAAGGACTTGGATTTTGGGGTGTGCCCTCTGATGAAGCCATGCAATTGTCTCAACTTCTAGAAAAAAAATTTGTTACTATACAGGTTGGGGCTAATAGGCTGGTCTGGGAAAGTTTAAAATTTGGGAAGTACAAGGTTAGGTAGGGGTACTTGGAACAATGCAAAGATAATGTCAAATCAACTCTCCCTTTACATCTATGTTGGAGCAATCTCTATCTCCCCAAGGTGGGTACTTTCACTTGGGCTACTTTACAAGGAAATTTTTTAATAGCGAATAAGTTTAGAAAAATGGGTTTCTCGGGCGCATCTAGGTGTGCTTTGTGTAAAAATGTTGAGGAAGATATTGAATACATTTTTCCCAACTACCCTTTCTTGCAGGCTTGCTAGAAATAGCTTTGTGCTCGGCTAGGTTGGATATGAGTATTACCAAACGCCATCCTCTCTCTTCACTTCCTGGCCTTTGCTTAAGAAGGAGTCCTTCTTTGGGGTAATGTGGATGATTTTCCCCTCACTAGTGATCTAGGAGATCTAGAAAGAGTGAAATCAGCAGATATTTCAGGGTATTGAAAGGGATTTTCTAACATTCATCAATTGGTTGGAAGCTGCGATAATGGAGGTTGTGAATGGTAGGTTGGCATAGGTAAATCTAGCTAAGGCCTCATTCTCATAGTGAGATTCATAAATAAGGAAATCGTGGTTTGGATTTAATGTCCCCAAGATAGGCACTAGTTCTAGGAGTGACAAGAAGGATGGGAGAGTGCGGGTGGCATGGACTCTGCCTCCATCTGGGTGGTACAAATTGAACTTTGATGAGTCATCCCGTGGGAATCCTGGTGTGTCAAGGATTGGTTGAATAATCAGAGATTGGAACCATAGGGTGGTTTTCAAGTGCTCCCTCCCTATATCAGAGGGCACCAACACCATGGTTGAACTTAGGTCATTAGTGGCCTTTAGCTATGTAAGGAATTAAAGTTTAATTACACAAAAATTGAAGGTGATTTGATGGTGGTTGTTTAGGCCTTGAGGTAGGGGAGAATGGTGAACTAGAAGCTACAACCACTAATTGAGGTGACCAATAGGATGGCAAGAAGCCTCAGTGGCTTCAAAGTAAAGCACATATATAGAGAAGCTAATGTAGATGCAGAAAAAATTGGCTAATGTGGGGCAGATTGGATCAAGGAAACCAAAAAGTATGTGAGCACCAATGCTTGAGCATTATCATGCCAATAAAATCATTTCATCTGCGGTAACTTGGTGAGGGTGGTAGCGGTGTTATATGTGTTGTTGAGTAGATGAACGGGGGATCAAGATATAGGGGCTCAAGATATATTCCAAGTTGGCATGGTTCCTTTGGATGGGGTGCAATTGATTTAGGTATCTTTTCACATGCTTGGTGATGATCACCAAGGCTCAGGAAGATGTTTGGGAGTTTATTACCTTGCTTAGTGGATTTCCCAGTATTAATGGTTGGTGCATTTTGTGGGTGATATATGGTGGTGCTTGTGGTGGTTTTAGCATTCAAATTTCAAGCTATGGAATTATGGAGACTCCTATCTGGCTCACCATAACTTGCACGCTATGAGCTATTTTGGGAAAGATCAGTGATACTCGACTACAGTCAATTTTCATGGAATTAGATGTGTTGGTGTTGGAGGCTATAAAATTGATCTTGGGGACGGATTTCTTAGTGTTGACCAAGTGTTACATAATAATTGTGGACATCACCTCTTGCTTCATGGATTCCCTCCTAAACTTGGACTTCCCAAAGGTCATGGTCCTGTTAATGACACACAAGCTAGTGTGGGTTGACTTACTGGGGGGTGTGGAGGACATGATTATTATTGTGAAACCTAGAATTGGAATTCCTCGGCCTTGTGACATGAATAAGGTCTTCATTCTCAAGGTGTGTGTGAGGTGATAGCCTTTTCTTTTGGACACCAAGGGATAGTGTTTGGCATGGGTTTTCTAAAATATGGTTTATCCTATCCTATATTTTTGTTAAGCTTTGGGTGTTATGTATGTTTGGTTGCACTTCCTTCCTGTGAACTCACATATTTTTTTGTATATGTATGTTTCAGGTGCTATATATGTATGTTTGGCATATGGTCAGTAGGTTGTTGCCAATTTATGGATCTACAAATGTAAGGTTTTTTTGGGACTTGGGTTTATCTGATGCAACCACCATGATAGATCATTGCATGTGCTTTTTAATAGCAATCAATACAATCAAAGCTTATGTATCAAAAAAAGATAGATCAAAGATGGAAAAATTACAACAATATCTCAAAAAATTGAAGGTAACCTCTCCCAATATGATCTATACTAAAAATGAAGCCTTCCCAAGTGAACAAAAATGTAGTATGTCCAAGTAATCAACCAAAATGCAAAATTGCACAAATATGAATAAAAAGTACCTGGTGTTGAATTTGGAAAAATTGGATGAATATAAATGTAGAGATCCTCAAAACCTTTCCAATGTCACAAGAATCATGAAAATCGAAGATTGTGGAAAAAAGTTATGAGCTCGAAAGTCCATAAGAGAAAATATGACTTTGACCAACAATAAAATTCACCTGAGAAAAAATATGAAAAATGGCTTGCACCACTATAAAGTGCTCGGAACCAGCTTTTTGTTGATATCTTATTTGCAAATTTTTGACACCTAGGTAGAAAGTTATGGCTCAAAGAAAAAACTACCCTATTAGGGCCTCTAGGGATCAAAATAAGCATATGAGGCACTAGAAATTTAGGTGCTTGGATGCTAATGTGCCCACCATCCTGCAAAATCCTTTTAAAAAAATGTTGTCGTTTGGCGGTGGTGAGGTGGCAGTTTGGCGTCCTCCACTCTACTAAAAACCCTCCAACAGTTAATAAAACTATAGGCAAAAACCAGGGCCTGAGTGAAATAAAATGCGGATAAAACACTTAAAACTGTGAATTTTAAATTAAAAAAATGTTGACAACCATACCTTCTAACAACAATGTTGATGTAGATTGTATGTAGACATGCACATAGGAGAATATTCCTTTCCAGATGTTGATTCTGTAGAATATTCCCTGCAAACCTGAAACGACAGTTGACGCTTGTGTATGGACCGTACAATGTTGTACAACTATACATACAATTTTCTGCAACCTTTTTCCAAAACCCTAAAAAAATGGCTCCAAATTCTTTTTTCCCAAATATAAAGTATTTTATAAAAAAATAGGGGTTTTTGGGCCTTCTAGACTCAACTATGAGGTTCGTTTCACCCCAATGTGTACCTTGCAAAATCTCAAGCTTGAATCACCATCAAATTTGAGGAGTTTTGCAATTTTGAAGCTTTGATACCATGTTAGAGCCACTCAAGGACTCAAGCCTCTAAGATCATCTATGAAAACAAAAAATAACCTTCTACAAGAGGGAAAAGCAAGAACATGAAATTGCAAAAATGGATGCAAGATATGGCCAATATGTAATACTCAAGATTGGAGTGATATATTGGAACTTACACAATTGAAAATTATCTCAGCTAACTGAACTGATCTACAATGTACATATGAAGCCTTGCTTATATAGGAAAGGGTGATGATGTATCAACATTAAATGACATGAGTAAATATTAAATAACCTACAACACAAAAATTAAATAAAATCCAACTGATAAGATAAGTGATAGTTCTAATGCTTAACTAGAAAGATTCCCCCCTAACTAATGCTAACTAGAAAGATTCCCTCCTAGGACCTAAGTGGAATTAACAATGTAAATAGGACCTAGATAGGACTAGATAGGAAAAATACCTATTTACACCAACACAGGGGAAGTAGAGGAGTGTGTTGAAGGTCCTAGTCTATTCCCTGAATTCAATGCTATGCTCAATGAATTGAAGGATTTTGCCCCCATAAAATATCACAAGGAAGAAAATTACCCTAGCTATGGGAAGATGACCTAGGATTGTATGTCTCTTATGACTAGGGTAGAAACTTTGGAAAGGAAGCTCAATATCATTTCATGTTTCGCCCTCAAGGTCATACACCATTTTGCTATCACTCTCGCCTTTGTTCTACAAGATGAGATAAAGAAGCACAATAATACAAAGGACCCCAACTTGAGCCAGCAAAAGCGAGATGCTTTTAATTTCCTCATGGAGGAATGGGAAAATCTTCCCAAGTAGGGTGTCCTTGTTTATTTTATTCCTATTCTACTATGTTGTAGTTTTGTTGTCTATTTATTGTTATTGGTCTATTTGTGGCCTGTGACCCTAGAATTATTTTTTCTTTAAACTCTTTGTCATTGGGGCCTTTTGTGTTTGGGTACAATTCCCTGTGAATGATGCTCAACTTATCAAAAACTCAATGATGAGTAATCATAATTCAATAATTGTTTAAATAAATAGAAAAACAAATCAACATTTGAGTATACAATATAATAAATAATCAAACAATCATCTAATAATATCAAAATCATAACAAATGATGACTAATATTAGTTCTCTTACCTATATTAAGCAATAGGTGAGAACCATTTCCATTATCTTGATAACTATTTAAATCCATTAAACTAAAATCATAAAATAATTTTATAGTTGACCACACTATTTCTTAAGAAATGGTAATGACCAATCCACATTATGCTTCACCCATGCAATACACTAGACACATATTCACGACAAAGAATGACTCCATTTGCAAGATTAAATTACACAAATATTACTTATAAGCTAGACAAACTTTCAATAAAAAAAATTTATCAATATTTTCCAAAATAAATTATATTTTATTTAGATAATACTTTAGTCACCTTGACTATTCAACCCTTCATTCAAATATTCATTGTGAAGGTATATTAACCATATCAATAATGAAACACGAGTTTCTTAAACCTTGTTCTCCTAATTATCAACCACTAACTCAAAATTGGATACAATCAACTTTTCCTTATTGGAAAATTCCTCCACATCAAATTAATAGTTGAATAACATAAAAAATAGAAAAAATAACCAAAGCAAACGACCCATTGACATAAAACCCTTGACAGTTAAATATTCAGAACCAAAAACCCATTAACATATAACCCATGACAATTAAGTATTCATAGTCAAAACACACATACAAATACTATACATGACCAATGCTTCATAACTAAACCAACTGATAGTTTGGGTCTCATAAAACCCATACCCAAAATCAATACTAAGTTCCCCATGCAAATAATTATAGATTATTCAAGTTAACCATCTTTCCACCAAACATATGAATGGACACAATAACTAGAGAAATATTTCAACATAATTAAGTAACCATAATCAATAAAGACCATACGAGGCCATCTAGGTTGACACCCAGCTTAATGAGTTCAACAACTAAAACCTACTTACTACTTGATATAGTTTAAACCTAAACAAACTATTCTTGCCACAACTATTTATAATTTTTGGCCCTCTAGATTGCTATTTGATCAATCTACCATGAGATGTCAATTGTGAGATAGGAGGGTAATTTCTCAAAAGTTGGTGAACAAATAGATGTTGCAACTCGACTTTAGTATCCCATTTCTAGTGAGTTACAAAGACATAATTATGAATTTGCATCACATTTTTAATTGAATATTGTATGATTAGTATCTACACTAAAAGTTCAACGAGAACCATTCTAATTATCTTGATAACTATCTAAATCTGGATTAAACTCAAATCACAAAATATTTTTTTATGATTGAATCCATTACTTCCTAAGCAATATTAATGACCAATTCACATTATGCTTGACCCATGCAATACACAAGACACATATTCATACAAAGCAATGACTCTAATTGTAAGATTAAATAACATAAATATAACTTGAACATTAGACAACCTTTTAAAAAAAAAAATGTTAATCTTTTCCAAAATAACTTACATGTATTTTTTAGATAGTACTTCAATCACCTTGAATGTTCAACCCTTAATTCAAATAGCCACTATGAAGGTATTTTAAGCATATCAATAATGAAACACAATTTTCTTATACCATGTTCTCACCATTATCAACCACTAACTCAATATTGTATATAGTCATTTTTTTCTTATTAAAGAATTCCTTTTCATCACATTAATAATTCAACAAAATGAAAACCCATATCAATAACCATAACCAACAACTCATTAACATAGAACCCATGATAATTCAATATTCATAACCAAAAACTCATTAACACATAACCCACAACAATCAAGTATTCTAAGGAAAAACAAGCATACAACCACTTACTATGATCAAGGATTCATAGCCTTGAACCAAATGATAGTTTGGTTCTCATAAAACCCATACCTAAAATCAATACTAAGTTGACCATGCAATTTTTTTCATTCAAATTAACTACCTTTCCACCAAAAAATATTGTAATAATCAGGTCCCTTTGTTGATATTAATTTATTTTAGATTCAAATCACAATAAATACCAACTTAATCAACCATTGTCATGATGGTGACTGCACACCACCACTTAGAAGATTGCACTAGAAAGTGGCAAGCTCTTGATTTCAAGGTCATCCCTATATCTAGACCTAAACCTTGAGGGTTCATTCATGATGACCTTTCCTATGTAACCCCTTTGGAAATGAGAGGCATTGTAGTTCATACACCAATGATAAATATAATTCATCCTCTCCTCTTGTATAAGATCTTAGATCTTAGTTTTAAATCATGACTATTCATTACACATAACATTCCAAAATTAGTCTAGTTATAACATAATGATTTAACATCACATTATAATAAATTATTGGTTCAATGCCAATGACACCTATCTTCAATGTACAAACACACACAAATTCACACATGGGTCATATCATTCCATAATGCCAAATTCACACAATGATTGGCTCAAGCATACACCACTTATATAGGGTGACTAGTTCATACACACATTATAAGTACAACAATGACTAGCTCATACACACATCACATGTACAACCATGACTAGCTTAGATGCACATCACAAGTACAATAGTGACAAGCTTATACAAAAACATAGGTACAATAATAACTAGCTCATATGCACATCACAAGAACACTAATAACTAGCTCAAGCATACATCACATATATCCAACATGAACAATCCACACAATACATCACATGTTCACATAAAGACCATCCAACACAATGAAAGTAGATGCAACTTGGTATGCATTATCCCACTACTTGGTTCACTAATAGAGGAGCTCATAACTAGACTTCATTCAGAAAATGAATATCGATACACTATGGGTCTCATCCTTTTCCCAATCCATCACCATCTATGATGAAAACAAAACATCCCATACTACTTGATATCCTCACTAGAAAGTGAATAGGTATAACAATGTTTATAATACCTAAGGACAATAATAACATTTCCATAATTCTTTAATTATCTAGATCTTCCCATATAAGTTATATTGTCAATGTGCCTTATTGCAATACCATAGACCCAAGGCTAGCACCTAAAACTATCAATCACATGGACTACATTAATAACTAAAACTAGCTAATCCTTAGGCAAATACTTCATAGGAAACACATAATTCCTCTAATACACCAATGCCAATATTGAACTCCTGAGATGGGTAGATATTAACATTCATTACCTATATGCTACTAGCTCTATGACTTGCATGCCACTAGAGAAAATCATACATGCCTCTAGATTAGCACATGCATCCATCACTTGCATTCCATTGGTGAAAACCATCCATTCCACTAGCTCTATTCAACTTGTATGCCATTAGTAGAATCCTATCTAAAACTTATAAAATTAGGTAGCTCCTGGTATCTATCACATGCATGTTACTAGTGAATTTCCACTAACCCTATGATATGAATGAGTACTCTTTTGGTAGAGCATGCTCCTTGAATTTTGTCATTTTAGAGCAATGATGAGCTTATCTATAAGTAAGTCATAGGTTTTACAATTTTTGTGATCATCTCTCGATGAGTGGGACTAGATACATTAAGAGAAAAATGATCCTCTATGTATACCTTCATAGAGTTCCCAACTCAACCCTAGTTGTGATGCCAAGAGGTCAACTCCTATATCGATCTCAATGCAACATTGTGAAAATAGAAAGTACCAAGACAGATCTACAAATATTATCAAAAGGGTCTACACCCTAGCTAATTAATCCAGTTATATTACCCAAAAGAAAATTAGTAAAATATTCAATTGTCTTATAGGTTTGGGGGTCAATTTACCAACACATAAGTAACATAGGGAATCCACATGAAATGAGACCTACTCAACATTTACGCATAAACAAATACTGACTTATAAGGTAATCAAATTCGTTCACTTCATTCAAATTGTTATCTATTACATACTATTCAAACATACATTCTTAATTAGACAGATACAAGGGAGAAATATCCAACCTTACCCAATAATACTTATAGTTTTTTCTATAGATGACACATACAATCCTAAGGAAATTCATCCCAAGCTCAACCCAAAATCAGGCACATAGCTACATCAAGTAGACCATCCATAGCCAATAAGAATACCCACGGTTCAACTCATTAGATCCTATTAGCCAAATTTTACATCATTATTAAATATGAGTTATCAAGTTTTCTTAACTCACTCATAGCCATCTAATACAAATTCTAGCCTTAGCAAGGATAACTTTAAGAACCCACCCACCCACCCCCCCTCGGCAAAGGTGTACAATCCTGGCGAATATTGTATACTTCTAAAAAAATATTAATTTTATTGGTGAATTTTTTTGTTTTTCGAGAAAAGAAAATAATCTCAATTGGTGAATCTTTTGTAATCGCTAGAAGTCAGTAGAAAATATTGACAAATTACAATTTTTTTAAAACCAATTAAATATTTTCATTGGCGATTAAAACCTATTTTCAAACCAATAAAATATTTCCATTGGCGAATTAAACATGTTTTTAAACCAACAAAATATTTCTATTGGCGAATTAAACATGTACTCAAACAAATAAAATATTTTTATTAGCAATTCAAGAATGTTTTCAAATCAAAAAAATATTTTTCATTGGCGAATTAAACCTATTTTCAATTGAATAAAAAAAACCATTGGCGAATTAAACATAATCTCAAACCAATAAAAAAATTCATTGGTGAAATAAACTGGTATGCCAATAATAAATCATAGCATGGGTGGTGAAAATATCAAATGCTACATATTGTTCTATTCTGGGACAAATTTTCCACAAATCCAAATTCCTTCATAAAGTGTCTGGAATGGGGACAAGTGTCAACATATTCATTATGTTTGAAGCCAGATGTCAGTGCAAATCAATATAACCCACGACCGTTCGATCAATTTCAATGGAAAGCTATAGTTGCATTCTAGAAGCAAATGTCTAAAGCACTAGACTTCTGAATTCAAATCTCCAAAATTAGATTTCCAAAAATCAATGGTTGGCATTTTATTACTTATTAAATCACTTAAAGTCATGACACCAAAATAATATTTTATTGTTGACTAGCTACCGATAGGTGAAGGTCGCTTAAGTTATGACTTAAACCTTTGGAGTCATCGTGGTGACTGACCCCTCGACCTAGGTGATTACCGGTTCTATGGAGTATCAAATTCAAGTGACAAATATTTTCTCATGAAAATCAATAGTTGAGATCAGCGATTAACGATTGAGCGACTCCCGCACGCTCGCACCACTGAGAAGGTGATGTCATCAATTTTTCGTGGTAATGCAGGATTGTGACATCTGTCCTCGGTGGGACCGGGCTTCATCTCGTGGTTAATGGTCTAAAAGGAATCAATATTCAGTGCTAAGTTCATCAAAGATCAACGACTATTGCAAGATGGACGATTGTAGTTGCATTTCGGAAGCAAATGTCTAAAACACTAGACTTGTGAATTCAAACCTTTAGAATTATGCCAAAACTGTTAGATCTGAAGCATTGCCAATTCCAAAGTAAGACTGTATGGTAACTCTAAGTTTTGGGCATTTTGATGGCCTCCTAGTCCCTTCACCACCCTGAGGAATCTTACCCTTGTTGCACTTGTTGCTCGATATATTGATCTCTCACTTTGAATAAAAGTTGGAAAAAATGTCTTCCTGTTTAAGGACAGAATATAGATCTCATTCCCCACTCAATATCATCTTTAAGATTGAAGCAAGAATGAAAAAGAGATAAAGAAATCTTATAACACTATGAAGAAATGATCACTCACCTTTAAGTTTAGGTTTTCATTGACTTTTTATTCGTTAATGCAGGAATACCTGTATTGTACGTTTGTAACTTGCCTACGATCAACTTCAAGGTTCCAAGTCGAACTTCTGAATTGAGAGCTCATAAGTACAAAACTGAACAAAATGTGTAAGAATAAATGACAGTTTTGATTGTATTTATATCAATCCATATTTGGCGAATCCCATGGGATTTTTAAATGGTATATTAAAAATTTGGTGAATCTCATGATTATACAACGATACATTTAAGTGTTGGGCGAATCAAACCTAGACAGAACAAATACGCTGTAATTTTCAAGGTGATGATTATATCCCTACGATTAGCATGGAGGTGTCACGACAATTGGTGAAATGTGTCCTCAAATGTAATTATTTTTTAATGTTATTGGCGAAATGGGTCCTCATAAGCAACTATTTGTAAATTTTAATTGGTGAAATGGGTCCTCATAAGCAACTATTTGTAAGTTTTAATTGGTGAATGGGTCCTAATACACAATGTTGTTTTAATAGTATTGGCGAATATGTATGTGATTTATTACATGCTTCCGAGATTCTAGGCAAAAATATTAATCAGCCCATTTGAAACATGTAATTTGTTGTGGCGAATTTATTACTTAAATATCCCTCATAAAAATAATTGATGGAAAATGAACATGCAGTGGACCGATAATTCATAAAAGCCAAGCGATTTGGCGACCTTGTTGGGCAATTAATTCACCAATTTTGACTTGGTCGATATCTAATATTTGCCAATTGGTGAAGATTTTCCACTAAAGTTATCCCTGAGCCTTAGATCGAAGCATATTAAAGGGAGGGTCAAGAAATTTTAAAAACCCTAAACCCTCCCCTACAAATTTGAGGTCACAAGGATATCCTTTTCCCAAGGACTACCTACATACCTACTTCCAAATGGGGTCAAAGTCACATGTAGTTCTCCTAAGTTGAACAATTAGGATTAGAACTTGCACTTTCCTAGGTTATGAATACCTATACTAATAAAAGACAACCAATTTGCTACAAATCCAATTCTATGATGAAATGGTTGACATAACTAAACTTAACTAACACCTTTTAATTATAAAAGACTTGTACAATAATAACAACCATCATTGCGCTCTTGTGAATTTTTAACATTTGAACATCAAATATTTACAAGGGTTTTCTCGACAAAAAGTCATCAAATTATTAGTTCAATACAAATTAACTTGTGTGGAATAAATATTTGGGACTTAATGAATTTCTATAGCCTCTAAAATATGTCTCAAGTAGACATAACTACATTAGTTGTTTAATTGACACATTATGGATCAATAAAATTTACAATGTTCATAGTGTTTCTCAAAAAATTTAAGAGTCTCACAACTTTAGAAATACCATATAATTTATCATGCTTTTGACCAAAATTTCACTATCACAAGGTTACAAGTTTGCTAGTCTTATCATACTAGCTTGTTTTCTAAAATTGAAAGATCTATTATGCAATTTGTGCTTCATAATATGGTAATTTAGACATTGATAATTTAGACATCGCATCTTGTAAATCAAGTTTACAGATACATGCAAAACCATTTCGTGGAGATATTTTTTATACCAAAGTAAAAGTAGAGTGATTTCATACAACTATAGTTTTGATACTTGATACCCATGTTTAAGTTCTTTCAAAGTAGCTTATATGAAAGAACTATCTAATTGTTTTCTTCACAACCATTCTAAACAACACTTCTATTAGTTCAATGGGTTAGATTATACCAAAATTTTACATTATAACATTTATCAAATGGTAAGTGTTAACTTTGAATGAACACTACACTTTTAGCATGAATCATTCTTGAGTCATATTCAAGGTAGCCACAACACTATATCCATTAGATCATTATATGAAGAATTTAGTTTAAAACACTACACTTTCAACATGATCCATTCTTGACTCATATTCATGACAATGACAACACTATATCCGTTAGATCATTATATGAAGACTTTAGTTTAGACATCATATGATCATAGGTCATTTTTTTGATTTCTAACTTGTGTATGAGTAGTTTCTCATTGACATAAAAGTTTGCATTATTCATATTAACTATTGTTGGTTTCACAAAAAAATTATGCATATAATGTTGACATATCAATTATGAATTCAGCCAAAGAGAGGTTGACCTTTGCTATATAGATCCATGCATAATTTCTTGATTTGTGTAGCTAAACCACAAGTGGGTCAACCCTTTTATGGCCACCCAATAGAACTTATACATAAAAAGGTTGCAACTTACAACTTCTCACTAATCTGATTCACAATTAGAAAACAAAGCATTATAAGATGCATAAGGGTTCAAACTTGTGAAACCCTTGGGGGTTAGCTCACTTAGTCTCGGACGTGGGTTCAACTCTTGATTTGCTTGTGGTGTGTAGATGAGGATCTATTGCACACTACTCGAGAGGTTATAAGAGGGCTTGTCCTATAAAGAGCTAAGCTCCATGTTGCTAGACTAAACTTTCAATTCCTCTCAATAATAATAAAAAAAATAAAACTCGTACAACCAAAACTACATAATGAATGGTGATAAACCTCTTACTTATGGCAAAAAAAAAAAAATCCCAAAAACATGATATGAGAAATGACATAAGCACAAGCCTATAAATCTGCACCTTTCCATAGCAATTTCCATAGATTGAAACACCCAAAGTCTATAATGTAAGAGGAGTCGCGGGGTGTCTGTGGTCTCCATCGCTCTTCCTTCTCCAATCTGAACCCAAGCACGGTAGTCGCTAAGCTTTTCACAAGGCTGATAACAGTAATATCGCGACCATTCACAGGGGAAATGACCAGAGAAATCATGACAAGGTCTAAGCTGGTGATAAACTAGCTGAGGCTCCGAATTTCTAATAAGTGACTACCATTGATACATTTTCTTCGAAGTTTCTAAAGCCTTTTCAACAATCTATTTCGTTACTATCTTACTATCTTGCAGCCATTGTAATCCACGAAATCCTAGTTTCTTAAGGCATTTCCTCCACCATTTGTTCTCTCTCTACTGATGAAAACATCCCATCCTTTCAGTTTTTTTTTATGTACGTCCAGTTTATTTAATGTGAGAAGATGGAGGGCCATCTTTTCCACACCCTATTCACATGGTGCCCATTTCTCTTTTAACTCTTTATCTCCAATAGCAGCATCGATTGGAATAAATGTTGTATGTACCTTGTTCGAACCTCTTCATTTGTCCATGTTTCATTAACTTGAAATGCTTTTCTAATTAATTTATTTCATTGAGCACACAATGCCCAACGTGAATTGGTCTTCTACGAGGATGTGACAAATATGAATAACCATAATAATTAGAACAATATTTCAACATATTTAATGACCATAGTCAATAAAGATTATCGATACTGAAGTTAAACAGTTAAATAGGTAAAACCCACGCACTACACTTAAATTAATTGTTCTTGCCACTATTGCTTATAACCAAGTTTAATAGTTTAATAGTTAAGTATTAAACCAAATTCATTTTCTATTTTAAATTAAAAATGATTCAAGTACTGAGTATTGTTAGTCATCAATGAATAATAGGTCCAAAATACACAAAAAAGTTTAGAACAGTGTAAATATGTCAAATTTTTCTTTGTAAATTTTTTCTTGCAAGCTCTCCCATCTGCTAGAGAAATCATTTGTTGACACTGATTACATGTACAAAATGGCTACAAAACTATAACAAACAAATAACAACAAAATACCGAACAACAAGAAGCAACCATATTTAAATTTCACAGTTTTTAAAAGGAGTGTTACTCTCGGTTCTTGCACGAGTAGTAAATGTTCTAGCAGTAGAAAATCTCAAAATTCCATCTTAGCTGACAGAATATTATATTCTTCTATTAGTGGGACTTTTATTTAGATTGACCTACTGTCATTAGGCAGTTTTGTTAAGAGCAGGCAAATTAAGTATTAAAGACCCTTGTAGTTTATTGATTAAGAGCAACAACAGAGGTATAATTAATTTGGCTAAAAAAATTCCCAAGAAATTAGTTTCAACAAAAGAGTGGATCATCATAAATGTCTGTTTACCATTATAGTTAAGCACAGACAGAGTCCTGATGAAGAAATATATCAGCTCAGGCACTAAATCATTAAATGAATTGCTATATTAAGTAAGAAGTCTAATGGTACAGATTCAAAGTTCTAAAAAATAAAACTACCAATTGCTTCACAATCACAATCAAATTCATTAATTAGAATTCATTTTCCCTGTTGCCAACTGAATAGGAATGATAACTGAGCTAAGCTATTCATTAATATTGCACCCAATAATATCACCTAATCTCAATTCTCACGTGGTAAACCATGTTTGGGAAATTTAGTGAATGTGTGAGCTTTCAATCTGCTAGTCACTCCTATGAAAACTATAGATGTTGTTTGTTGAAGGGTCAATATCCACATTGTTAAAGACATATATAAAACTCTGCCAGCAGCCAGGGTCTGTTATACTTTGTCAGAGGATGTAGAATATTGAAGATCACTCTGCTAGTACTTACAACATTTGATAAAATTGCTTCTCTGGACATAATAACTCATAAGAAACACAGGAATGGATTAGTAAATGAAGGTATCATAAATGTATTGGTATATTTGAGGGATAGAGGATTTTTGTAGTTGTGACTGCCCCAACAATCCCATAAGCAAAATGAGGAAGCAAAGACAAGGTGCATGAACTGTGGGCAAAATGCCTCCAGGAAATAAAGTCTCATGGAATGCCTAGATTGCAGGATATGTTCAACAAAATTGATTTTTTTTTTTTTTAAACAATGTTCATAAAGGTAAATAGATATCAGTAAGTTAGTAGTGTCATGTCTGTCTTATACAAAGCAATAGGAAACTACAAGGAATATCAAATCTCATCCTAGAAATATAAGCTACAAGAAAAGTAATCGCATTTAAAAATCATTAAACACTTGGTGGTGGCCAACAACATATTATGCAGCAGATTGGTACAACAATAAATTTGAACAGGGCAACATACCCTAGAGTGCAAGAAAACCCACTGATAGTCTTTGCACACAAAGTGATATCTACGATCATATCTTAAATATATGGTTACAATAATTAAATTTCAATTTGAATCTATTTAAATTTCAAGTGGGTAACGGATAACCTTCAACATGCTTCTTTTACTTATTTATCTTCTCTTCTCCTACCAAGATTTTCCTTCAATCCAACTATGCTTATTCTTAATTGGTATTTTCTACCAACACACTTATAACCTTTTTCTCTTTCTTCCTTCATCATACAATCTTGTAATGTTTCTTGTAAATGCTATCTTTCTTGTAATCTCCACGTTAAACCCTTTTACATTTACTCATACATCTTGTAATCAAGTTTATTAAATGTAACTAAAATTATTTGAACCACAACTCCCGCCTAGGAGATTTTATTAAGATCTGAAGGGAATTGGGTTCTTAAATTTATAGTTTAAATTGTTCAAATTTGATTCATTTCACATTTCTACCATTGGAGGCCTTTATTATTTCTAATTAATATGTATAATAAATATAAACAAGGAATTCAAGGTAGAAATCTTTCCTGTGATATAACAGTTAACTAATAGAAAACATTTAAAAATGTTTTTTTCAGCATAATATTCGATGTTGATTATCTTCAAATATGTGGGAGAATGAAACATTAATAAGAGAAAGTGAAAGATGAAAGTATATAAAGCCATGATAACTCACTATCTTTTTCTGTACAAATAATTCTCAAAGCAATATCCTAAAATTCATGTATAATAGGATGATACAATGATGCATTTTTTCCACTTTCTTCCATTACAAATAACTCTCGAAGCAATATCCTAAAATTCATGTATAATAGAATGATACAATGTTGCATTTTTCCCACTTTCTTTCACATCATGGAAGTAAACAACAAATAAAGCATAATCCTTCCTTTTCGTCTTTTTCAGTTGCATTGGAGAAAAAGTCCCCACTCTTTGATTTCTTTGTCATTCTCATAGAACTATATGATTACTAGAATCATCTAAGCAACAAATTTGTCTTTACAATTGATCTTGGTTGTATGTTGTTATATCATATCCATGCCTAAAATTTAACCATAATATTGGAGACGCAAAACTAAAACATCCACCAAAGTTTTAAGGGACTCTACTTTTAGACTTAGCCTTGGAATAGCCTCAATGATATGCTATTTTCATCTAGTTCCCAACTCGACACTAAACCCCTTAGCCAAGGATTCAACTTTTAATTATATTTTTGCACTACCTTAGGAGATATAAAATAATTGACAACACTTGAATCACACAAAATTTAAATAGTTAAATGATTTATTTTGTATGGCAAATCTAAGAGATACATTTGAATATCCCTTGGTTGGTTATCAAGCATCGCATAAATCTACTTAGGCCCTTGATTTTTGTATGATTTTGTGCATTCTCAAGAGAAATGATTCTTGCTGCCATAATTCTAGCACCCTTCATTTGGTTTCTTTTTCTATTCATGAATATTATTGACCTTTGTAATAGATGTTTTTATTAAGTTTTGGGATCTTTGATAGGATGTACTTCTACTATTTTTGTTGCTACCTTGCTTCTATTTATTTCAAGTTCACTAGAGGTGATTTACCTGCTACATTGATAGCTTTTCATAGGTTACTTTTATTTCTGAAATCCTACTTTTCTTTAAAGCTAGCATTATCTCTTTCTTCAACTTCAGTGCTAATTCTATTATCTTAGAAAGGGTAGGTGGTCTCGTCATATAAGCATCATGCATGATGATTTCCTTAAGTCCAAGATAGAACTCTATAATTTTGGACTCTCTATCCTTCATATAATCCACATGTCTCAGTAAGCTCATGAATTAGTTCTCATACTAAGCCACATTTGTTGTACTCTTCTACAATAATTAAAACTCAACTCTTTTATTTTCCCTAAACACAACAAAAAATATAATTTTCTCTAAACTAAGACATAAAATCACCCCAAGAGAGAGTCTAGAAATTGAAATTATTCAAAGAATTTAGTCATTCCCACCACAAGGTTACCTATCATTAAGCCAAAAGACTCCAAGATGAACCTTCTTGTTTTCTAAGAGAGCTTGCAACCTAAAGTACTTAAGGTTAATTAACCATGCCTTTGTAACATTGTCTATATCAAAACCATTAAAACTTTGGTATGGTTACTATTAGAACTGTAAAAATATGATGATTTTACATATTTTTCATCCCCCTGAGTTTCCATATGAGTCCTCATCATAAGCACAGGGGCCTTCCATCATGACATTTTGTTTGCATTTTGCCTATATTTATCCCAAAATCCATCGGGTCATGCATTTTCCATGTTGTAGTTCCTATCGGCATAAGCTCATAACTGTCTCCCCGACCCACAATGCATTTTTGCTAACATATGTTTGCTGCAGGCATATCAGCATGAGTTCTTAATTGTCACAGCGATCGGCATTCACCTATGGGTATATTGGCATGACATTCGTGTGGTTTTGGCGACAGAGGAATGGTCTATCAGCAGGAGTATATTTCACCAGGGTGAGGTCTCCTCGAGTGGGTCGGGTCTCACCGACTAATGCATGTGGGGGTTCATTGGCGAGAGCTAAGCGGTATCGGCATTGTGTCTCGGCGAGTGACCTTCGGTCTCTCCGACATTACATAAAAGGTTTCTATCAAAAGGGCTCGTCGGTGAGAGATGTTTTCTTTGGAATAAGTCACAACGAATTCAAAGGGGTCTCACCGACCAGCATAAAACGAACACCTCGGTGAGACTTGTGTGACTTTGGAGTATGGTCTTGGTGAGTACGATGGGTCTCGCCGATAGAGAAAAAGCTTTCCATCGGTGTGAGGTTGGTATTGTCTTGGCGATCTAAGGTGAGCTCGGGGTATTTCGGTAGGACACAGGATAATCTACAAAACGTCTCCCCAACTATGCATTGTCTTGGCGAAGGCGATTGAAACATACATCTCGGTGTGAGTGTGCTTTTGTCTCAGCGACTCAGAGTGGATGAAGATTTTCGGAAAGACATAATATGCTCTACGGGAGGTCTCCCCAATATCATTATGTTACAGCGATACATGTAGAACGAAAGAATGCATCTCGGGGAAACATAATGTGATCGATATAACGTCTCCCTGATTTTGATAGGTCACGGCGAAACACGGAGAACAGGGGACGACTGGCGATTTAATTGCCTTCGGCATCACTGCGATATGTCTTGGTGATTGTTCCAGTGTTGATTAATAAAATTCAAATACTGTGGCCGACATGTGGATGTTCAAATACTGTTGCAGGCTGACATGAAATGGGCCCAAATTTGGTGGTAGGCCAACATGGGAGTTCCAAGTGATATGTTTTCTGATGCTGGTGTATATATAGGAATTTTGTAATTGTAAAATGGGATGAGCTATTAGTTATTTGATATACAGTAGGAAAATTAGATGGATACAGTACAATAGATTTATCAGATCAGAGACTATGATGCATGTTTTCAAAATGGAGGTATTTATGAAAGTCAATTAATGTTGCTGCACATTTTTGGTGTCAATTATCTATTGAATTTAATGAAAGTATTGCTAAGCTGTCTCCAAGATGGATTCTTTCTGATTGTTTAAATTGATATAACAAGTTTATATTCAATTCATCAGTGCACATTTGTTGTTTCTGTGTGGTTAATCGATTGGTTCTTTCAAGCAAAGATTAAATCCTTTTAATTGATCACAGTAATCAGAGAGATTCATTTGGATTGTTAATGTAGAGCTTAGTAGTCACAGTCTTGCATGTTTATACAAGTTGTAAACAAAATATATGCCAGATAACTTGAGTTCTCCCCAGAGAGTGTTTCTCATCTTGATTTCATTTGACTCCGCATACCCAATAAGGCACCGGTCTCTGCAGTTTCATCATTAAGATTCATTTATTCTCTTTATATTTTTTAATTGAGTATTTTAGGATTTAGATTAAGAAGATTGCTATTGCGCTTGAATTCATTTGTTCATTTGCATATGCCATTGTGGACAAATCATTGCAAGAAGGATAACCATAAGTCAAGTCTGCTTCATTTAGAAAAGGTACAATCGCCTAGGTTTAGCAGCACCTGAAGAGTAGAAGGTTGAGTTATGTTGACCTTGTATGTTACCCTAAAGCGTATCAAGAGATTGGAAGCCTCTTGAGGCATTCCGCCTGCGTTTTTGAGAGCTAACAAATTGGCGACTTTGCTAGGGATACATTCAGAATCAAGGCCTTAATCATAGAGTCAGGAACTTTATACAGACTCCCCTGGGAATAAGAAACATCAAGTATTTTCTCATTTTTGACAAAAGTGAGTGGCGACTCTGATAGAAATTTTGCAGTTGTTCAAACATGAATGGAAGAAGATCTCAATACAGGGGAGGTCATACTGGAGCTCCTGCTGTCAGCAGTAAGTGGACACACAAAGATGACAAGGTTGATAAGGGAAAAGGGATAAGTGAGGACATGTGCATGACAAATAAAGATAAAACATCAAGAGCACATTGTGAAACATATGATCGCTATGACACATGGAGAGATAATTCAAGTGCAGAACTTTGTACCCCTGAAGAACGAAGAAATCCATTTCCATTTTATAATCCTCAAGAACAACCAGAGTTTGATACTAAACTCAGAGCTAGACTCGAAGCAGAGGGAATCAGAATTCAACATGAATATGATCAGAAAATGGAGGGTAACCAAAATGAGTTTATTGATCATGAGCTTCCTGAGGAAGTAAAAGCACGGTTGGAATTACAGGAGAAGAAGATAGAGGAACTAAAGGCTGAATTGCTGAAAGCCCAAATTACTACTCAGACAGTTGATTGCCCCCCAAAGTATGTACCACCTCATAAACAGGGTAATCATGGTGCAGGGCCTTCTAATCCACCAGTGTTTTCTCACCATCAGACAGGGAATCACTATAAGCAACAAAATCATCCACCTCATATTCCCACATAGCATACAAATATGCAGCCACCTCTTGGTCAACCTTGTGCCCCACAGCATAATGCACAATACAACAACCCTATGTACCAATATCAGTACCCACCTATTCCTTCCCCTCACCAGTATACAACAATGATTAGAAAATTTGATTTAGCAGGGTTTCAGTTATATCCTTACCCTATGGATAGTAGCTGGAGAGGTTTGGTGCCTAAGTTTACATGGAGTAATGCAATTACTGTTGAAGAGCATTTAAGGAGTTTCAATGTGTTCATCCAGGACATAGGTATGCCATATGAAGATTTACATATGAGGTCATTCATGATGTCACTTATTGAAGGTGCTAGAGATTGGTTCAATAGCTTGCCAACATTTTCAATTAATTCTCTCCAAGGATTCCAGGACCGATTTCTTGAGCAATATGGGAATCTAAGTGCACCTGATGCTGCTTTTCATGAATTGATGCGAATTCAGAAAAATCAGAATGACTCAATTTTTGATTTCAACCGAAGATTCAACAAGTTGCAGACTAAAATACCTCTTGGATCAAGGTTTCTAGATTTTGTAGCATTGAGTTTTTATTTGAATGCATTTGATCCTAAGACAGGGTATGAACTGAGAAATAGGTTCCCAAGAGATCTGGATGAAGCTCAGAAGATAGCATTGACAATTGAAAACAACAGGAAGGCTGCTGGTATAATCAATAAAAGAGACAACCCTAGGGCTCCTCAGCAAAGCAATAATTATTAGTATAGACAGGAGAATACATACAGGAATGAAAGGCTGAGGTTGCATGATATGCCTTATAATACAGACTGGAAGGATGGAAAACCTATAACAACTAGGCCTAGAAACAAGGAGACTCCTGATCCATTGAGCAAGAAAGGAACCTATATGGTAAGTAACAATTATTTATGTGAAGCTTGTGATAAGCCACATTCCCTAGATTATTGTGTTGTGGCCCAGAGAATGCAAGAAGAGGGAATGTTGATGGGAAACAGTGGAGAAGATCACATGGTGTATTTGACTTCAAATACTTTTCACCATGTTGTGGAGAGGTATTCATCTTCAGAGGATGAAGGTTATGAGTATGATGTTTCAAATCATAAATATAATGTCCATATGGCTGAGCAGCAGGTCCTTTCTGACTCTGAAGAAGATTATACAGAGCCACATTATGTAGAAATGCCTACTCAATACAGTATGAGGAGACTCACTGATGAAGAGATAGAAAGATTAACTATTGCTGCAGTTGAAGAAGCCAGGAGTAAATACTGGTTGAGAAATAGGATAGTAAATAAGAAGGAAGGTGTCCCTAGGGGAATCTTTATGAAGGATCAGAAGGTGACACAAGGAACTATGAAGAAGTCGGAAATTAGACAGCCTGATAAAGGTGAACACAAGCCTGTCCAAAAGGAGGAAGTGAAGGAATTACACAAAGAGATGCAAAAGCTTGACCAGCCTAGTGAAAGAGAGAAGGAAGAAAACAAAGGAGAAATGTCAGAACAGAAGAAAATTGTTAAGGTGGAGGGCTCTTCTTTTGACTTCACTCAGGCGTTATCCTAGGTAAATTTTTTTGTTCCTCTACTAGAGATGATGAAAATTAAGGAATACAGAGACAGTGTTGTTCAATTGATAATGAATTCTAAAAATAAAGTAGCTATTAAAGCAGTCAATAGGCAGGAGAAAGTAAATATCCCAGAAGTCTGCTTGAGTGATGTATCAACAACTCCCCCACATGTTGATCCTTTTTTCACTACATTACTCATAAATAACAAATTGCTAAGGAATTGCATGATAGACTCTGGTGCGGCTATAAACATCATGCCAGTAGGAGTTATGAAGCAGCTTAGCATGTGGGTTGATACTAATGGGGGAAAGTGCTATGCAATGGATAACATACCTGTTCCTGTGGTAGGTATTATGAGAGATGTTGAAGTCAAACTGGCTACTTATCCACAGGTGGCTTATAATATAGATATAACAGTAATTGATACCCCTCCTCAGTTTGGGATGCTTTTATCAAGACAGTGGATAGCAGCAGTTGGGGGAAATATTTAGTTTGATTTGTCTTATGCAACTATTCTAGTGAATGGTCAGGAAGTCAGGTTGTATAGGGAACCAAGAATGAGCCAGGTTGTTGACTGTATACCTCAAGATCAAATCAATTGTTTCTGTGATGTGGATCTTGGCAATTTCAAGATGGAATCAGCTCAACCAGAGTTAGTCAGTATTGATCCAATTGAAAAATATGTTGCGCATGACTGCAATGGTGTGTGGAGGATGTACTTTGGTGGAGCATGGGAGCCTGAATCATTTTATTGGCCAGAGTCATCAAAACAATGTACCTTTGATCCAGTGAATAAATTTATTGGCACCACGTAGGGGAAAAGGTATGAAGACAATGGTGATATCACGGATGAGCAACAGGAGATCAATCATACACTGTAGCCAATAAAAGATGAGACATGTGCAAGTCAATATGGTTCATATGATAGCCTGCATGAGGAAGACGAGGATATTGAATTTCTTTCCTACATATCAGATTATGACATAGAAGGCAGTGGATGTTTTGAGGGATCTAGTGAATATTCAAATTGTGAAGATGGATTTGTGGATTTTGATTTGCAACAAGGTGATTCTTGCAGTTCTTGTGATGATCAGGAAGAGGAAGTAATGGAAAATGTGGATCCATTTGATAGAGAACAAGTAACACTTCCAGCCGCAATTGAGTACTATAAAGATACATTTGATGATGAGGAGGTATTTTCATATCACCTTGATGATGAGGAAAAGATATTTTTTGTGTCAAAATATGGAACAAATGATTGTGCTGGTAATCTTTCTTATTTTTCATTCTCTGATGATCTTGGACCTCTTTTTGATGATGACAAAAGTGAAGAATATAAATGTAGTGATGAAAATGTAGAAACATGCTCACTTAGCAGTGAGCAAATTTCAGATTTGCTAACTCTTGAATATAAGAGATATACACATGAAGGTGATTCTGAGGTTTTGTGTCCAGTTTGCATTTGTTTTGATAGTGAAGGATCTTTGTGTGATGATTCTTATGACTCTCAGTGCATTTCTCGAGTTGATAGTGAAACCTTTCAAGTTGACCAAATACATGTGTCCATTCAAGAAGAGGTATGTTATTTTCAAACTTCTAACTCATGTGGAGAAGACTTTTATCTGCATACCAAGGGTGATAGAGGTCCAGCTTTGATTGGTTCATGTATGCTTGATGTTGAAGATATGAGTCATAATCAAGTGTTGTCTCCAAATGATGATACCGAAGAAGTGCAAAAGGTTTCAGTTTTGTTTGTCTCAAACGATGTTGATATGACAGAGTTGTTTGTTTCTCAAGAGAAGCACTTTGATGATGAAATTTTAGTACAACTAGGAGAATGGTTTATAATGCATAACAGTGAGAAAGATAATGAGGAATTTTGTGTTGGATATGCATATACTTTGTATGTTGAAGATAACAGGGGTTTGTCCCATGATGATGAAGAATTCAAATTGCTGAGTGGTGTAGGGATTTTGGGCCAAGCCGAGCATGATGATTCTCTAAGAACTTTTAATAACAGTGACAAATCAAGTTGCATGAATGTCTTCAAGAAGAATCTGATGAACTCAAGACAAAACTAGGTATTTGACAGGGGAAAGTATGGTTTGAGTTTTTTATCGTAACAGCTCAGAACAAGTGAAGTTGAAACATAGAGGATTAAGGGTTGCCAGTGCATTGACAACTCTTGCTTATCCTCTTTAAAATTCTTTTCCATGCACAGTAGTTTAGGGTTTTGGTTCACTTCCATTTTGCATTCATTTCCACTTCCATTCATTCCATTTCTGCTCACTGTTCATCATTTTGTGTCTGGTCTGCTCACCCAAAGATCTGGATCCTTGCAATGATCTTACTATCATTCATCCCTAGACGGAGCCACTATTAGAACTGTAAAAATCTAATGAATTTACATATTTTTCATCCCCCTGAGTTTCCATATGAGTCCTCATCATAAGCACAGGGGCCTTCCATCATGACATTTTGTTTGCATTTTGCCTATATTTATCCCAAAATCCATCGGGTCATGCATTTTCCATGTTGTAGTTCCTATCGGCATAAGCTCATAACTATCTCCCCGACCCACAATGCATTTTTGCTAACATATGTTTGCTGCAGGCATATCAGCATGAGTTCTTAATTGTCACAGCGATCGGCATTCACCTATGGGTATATCGGCATGACATTCGTGTGGTTTTGGCGATAGAGGAATGGTCTATCGGTAGGAGTATATTTCACCGGGGTGAGGTCTCCCCGAGTGGGTCGGGTCTCACCGACTAATGCATGTGGGGGTTCATCGGCGAGAGCTAAGCGGTATCGGCATTGTGTCTCGGCGAGTGACCTTCGGTCTTGCCGATATTACATAAAAGGTTTCTATCAAAAGGGCTCGTCGGTGAGAGATGTTTTCTTCGGAATAAGTCACAACGAATTCAAAGGGGTCTCACCGACCAGCATAAAATGAACACCTCGACGAGACTTGTGTGACTTCGGAGTATGGTCTTGGCGAGTATGATGGGTCTCACCGATAGAGAAAAAGCTTTCCACGGTGTGAGGTTGGTATTGTCTTGGCGATCTAATGTGAGCTCGAGGTATTTCGGTAGGACATAGGATAATCTACAAAACGTCTCCCCGACTATGCATTGTCTTGGCGAAGGCGATTGAAAGATACATCTCAGTGTGAGTGTGCTTTTGTCTCAGCGACTCAGAGTGGATGAATATTTTTGGAAAGACATAATATGCTCTACGGGAGGTCTCCCCAATATCATTATGTTACAGCGATACATGTAGAACGAAAGAACACATCTCGGGGAAACATAATGTGATCGATATAACGTCTCCCCGATTTTGATAGGTCACGGCGAAACACGGAGAACAGGGGGCGACTGGCGATTTAATTGCCTTCGGCATCACTGCAATATGTCTTGGCGACTGTTCCAGTGTTGATTAATAAAATTCAAATACTGTGGCCGACATGTGGATGTTCAAATACCGTTGCAGGCCAACATGAAATGAGCCTGAATTTGGTGGTAGGCCAACGTGGGAGTTCCAAGTGATATGTTTTCTGATGCTGGTGTATATATAGGCATTTTGTAATTGTAAAATGGGATGAGCTATTAGTTATTCGATATACAGTAGGAAAATTAGATGGATACAGTACAATAGATTTATCGGATCAGAGATTATGATGCATGTTTTCAAAATGGAGGTATTTATGAAAGTCAATTGATGTTGCTGCACATTTCTGGTGTTCATTATCTGTTGAATTTAATGAAAGTATTGCTAAGCTGTCTCCAAGATGGATTCTTTCTGATTGTTTAAATTGATATAACAAGTTTATATTCAATTCATTAATGCACATTTGTTGTTTTTGTGTGGTTAATCGATTGGTTCTTTCAAGCAAAGATTAAATCATTTTAATTGATCACAGTAATCAGAGAGATTCATTTGGATTGTTAAAGTAGAGCTTAGTAGTCACAGTCTTGCATGTTTATACAAGTTGTAAACAGAATATATGCCAAATAACTTGAGTTCTCCCCAGAGAGTGTTGCTCATCTTGATTTCATTTGACTCTGCATACCCAATAAGGCATTGGTCTCTGCAGTTTCATCATTAAGATTCATTTATTCTCTTTATATTTGTTAATTGAGTATTTTAGGATTTAGATGAAGAAGATTGCTATTGCACTTGAATTCATTTGTTCATTTGCATCTGCCATTGTGGACAAATCATTGCAAGAAGGATAACCATAAGTCAAGTCTGCTTCATTTAGAAAAGGTACAACCGCCTAGGTTTAGCAGCACCTGAAGAGTAGAAGGTTGAGTTCTCTTGACCTTGTCTGTTACTCTAAAGCGTATCAAGAGATTGGTAGCCTCTTGAGGCATTCCGCCTGCATTTTTGAGAGCTAACAGTTACTTCATTAGGTCTTTAAATAGGTTGATACCTAATGCCTTCCTCTTTTCTACTCTACTCAATTAGTAGATGAAGGGGTTGGTTTACAATAACTTGCTAATCCCTCATTTTGATCACCCTTGCCTCTTAATCATCCATCTTATCTTAGATGGTGTTCAATGTCTTACAATTTCTTAGATTATAGCATTTTGTGGAGGAGTTGAAGGTGGAGGTAAAGGAATAGGATTTGATTTAGGTTCAACCCTTATTTGATCCCTAACTCATCCTTGAGGAGCTTGTCTCAAAGGATTTTTGTGAGTTTGCACCATGACCTCTTTGCAACAAGAGAGAGTAGTCTTTGTGTAAGGCCCACTTAGCTTATGCTTTATACCAAACCTTTAGGTAAGACTTTGTATTGTCATCAAGGTGTTTTGATTGTGTACCACTATGTACTTGTGATGTGGTCTAATGTGGTTTATCACTTTATGTGATGTTATGGATTTTCATTGATGTATATGTTATAAATGAGGTTTTATATTAGCATCTATTGTTTGACTAAATATTATGGGATGCATAAATCATGATGTTATATGCTTGGATTCATGTATGTGGATTTGTATTTAATTACATTAGTGTCATTATTATCAATAACCCTATTTTAATTCAGCATTATGTTTTTGATGACTATCAACTATCAATGTTTGCATTTATGTCCTGAGTCATGTGGTTTAGAATGATTATACTTGATGCAGTTTATTGATATTATTTCATTTATGTTATATCATATTGGTGTTTAAATTTATTGTGCTTCTGCTATTTTCTATGGAGCAAGTATGCTTGATATTTTATTGAGTGTACAAACACATGTTTTAGCCCCAATGATGGTTATTTGGAGATGGTTTGATTTCGATTTATATGTTGTGTTTATTCCCTATCCATTAAATTGAGTTGTAAGATGTATCTGTGTTTTTATGAAATTGAGAACCAAATTGAAGGTGATTCTAGATCCATGTGTTGTAAATAAATCTTTTTAGTTTGAATCAGATGCATTTAAGGTACCCTTGAGAGTAGTCCACTGGGGAACAAAAGAAAACTAAATAAATGCCGACTTTACAGGGACCAAGGAAAGTTACAAGGACATTAAGGGAAACAATGTACTTTCCAGCTGATTCATTCTTCTGCTGTGATTCATTATCCACAGGAAATTTATTAGACCCTTTGCAGGTCATTGATTAAAAGCCACACATCAATGCTAAGTTTGACATATAGAGCTATAATTAATTTGGCCGCACAAAATTCTGAAGTATTTAATTCCAACAAAAGAGTGGATCATCATTAAGCGTGACTCTTTACCATCATAGTTAAGCACAGAGTCTTGTTGAAGAAATAGATCAGTTCCTGCACTAAATCATTAAATGAATTGCTATAATAAGTAAGAAGTCTAATGGTACAGATTCAAAGTTAAAAGAGATAAAAATCACCAATTGCTTCACAATCAAATGCATTAATTATAATTCACTTTCCCTGTTGCCAACTGAATAGGAATGATAACCGAGCTGAGCTGGTCATTACCATTACACCCAAGAATATCACCTAATCTCAATTCCCATGTGGTAAACAATGCTTTGAAAGTTTAGTGTATGTGTGAGCTTTCAATCTGCTAGTCACTCCTAAGGAAACTGTAGATCTTGTTGGTTGAAGAGTGCCTGAATATATAAAACCCTGTCAGTAGCCAGGGTCTGTAATACTTTCAGCTTCTGGATAAATCGACTGACTTTGTCAGAGGATGTAGAATATTGAAGATTACTCTGCTAGTACTTAAAAAGTTTGATAAAATTGCTTCTCTGGGCATAAATCTAGTAAATAAAGGTACCATAAATCTATTGGTATATTTGAGGGACATCGGAATGGGCATGGATTGTCACCAATGAATAAAGGTTTTTTTTGTTGTTGCGACTGCTCTAATAAACCCATAACTAAAATGAGGAAGCAAAGACAAGGTGCATAAACTGTTGGCAAAATGGCTCAAGGAAATAGAGTCTCATGGAATACCCGGATTCTAGGATATGTTCAACAAAACTGAAATTTTTTAATGAATGATAATAAAGTTAATAGAGTCATGCCTGTAGCAGGAACATCAAATCTCATCCTCGCAATATAAGCTTCAAGAAAAATAATCACATTTAAAATTCATTAGACACTTGGTGGAGATCGACAACATTTAAACAAGGGCAACATACCCTAAACTGCAAGAAAACCCACTGATATTCTGTGCACATGAAGCAATATCTATGGTCTAAAATACAATAGCTACATGAAATGAATGGACATTTTTATTTCTTTTCCTGCACATATGCGAGTTTGTCTTCTCTTTTGTGACATACAAATAACTGCATCACATGACAGTCATTCATATACAAGTACGTCATATTCATCAAACAAGACATTTTTTCAAAAACCTTTCACCTCATTTTCAAGAGAAATTTCCTTTTACCTATATCATACTTCTCTTTCGTATTTAATTATGAGGGCTATTAATATTGATTGAATACTTACACATATTGGTGGTACTTCGTCTTCTCCTTCTCTTATTAATTCCACTTTCTCTAGATGGTTCTTCTCGTATCTTGTCAAAAAAAATTCAGAGGAAAGATTATTCATCTTTTGTTGTCTCTCATGAACAACTCTTTCCACTTGGATAATGAATTAATTACTCTTCCACCTCTCTCATATTAAACAACTCTTAAGTGATGTCATTCACTCTTTCTATCTTGTTCCTATCATTGCATGTTAGTCCATGCTACCAATCAATGTCAAGTTTAAAGAACAAAATCCAATATCTTATTGATGATAGATCTCCCCCTTTTACTTTTGGTAATGATATTCAATGGTTTGATAACCTTAGCACAACACATAAACTCTTATTTTCTCACGATATATACAATGACGATGGCCCTAGTTCTCCTAGCTTATCTACAATGTATGCTTCTTCTACTCTTGGCCCTCATGCCACTTCTACAACTACTCTTACATGTACTATGGATATAAAAACTAATTTTCCCATTCCCAAACCTCACTTGAAGAACACTATTGATGTTCCTCCTCTCTTGATCTTCTTCACCAAAGATTCATGTGAGTTTTCCAAGACTCCTCTACATAATTCTCCTTATATCACCCGCATATGAGTGATGAATGATGACATATGTGATCCAATTGATGTTACCTATTTATCTTTTTATGTTATTTGATTCCACACTTTCTCTATCCTTGTGTCCCATGACCATCTATTCTCCTCCTTTACCCACTTTTCCTCTTATGTGCTAAGGGTTATAACATTATCATTACATTTACATGATGACATCCGTAGTTTTGCACTATAAACAATAAATAATTTTCCCAAACCCATCTTCCTCTATACACTTGGCCTACCACATTTCAAATTCTTTACATACTAAATTTAAACCTTTCTCCTTCTCACTATTACTATTTCCATCTACTTATGATAATATTCTTCTTGTCATAATCATTTTGGCCTTAGATCTTTGAGCCTTCCATGCTTCCACTATTATAAGCACTAACTTGAGGCATTGTTCATGTTCATTTTGATTTTAAAATAAATTAGAATATCATCTAAAAATACTAACATAAAATGATCTAGGTAATCCTTGAAAGTGTTGTTCATTAAATTCATGAAGGTTGTGGATGAATTAGTTGGTCCAAAAGGTAACATAGTGAACTCATAGTGATTTTATATGTAGTCTTGAAAATAATTTAATAATATCATCCTTCTGGTGATATTCAAATCTTAGGTCAATTTTGGAAGACATAATTGGGATCTCATTTGATAAAAAATATAATCTATACAAGGTAGTATGCATCGATACTTTATGGTGGCTTTGTTTATCATTTTATAATTTATAAACAAATGCAATGTCCCATATTTTTATTTACAAAGAGTATGAGAGCTCCCTACGGTGAGATGTTGGGCCTTATATCTTTTCTTAAAAAATGTTTAGTTGAACTTTTAATTCATGTAGATATGAAGTATTTATTATATTTAAGATACTTTAGAATTATGTATAGAATAGGCATGATTTCTATAAAAAAAATTAAAGTATCTTCTTAATGGTAAACAAACAAGCTCTTCAAGAAACACATTCTAAAATTCTTGGAGAATAGGATGACATAATGTTGTATTTTTCCTAGTTTCTTTTACATCATGGAAGCAAACAACAAATAAAGTATGACCCTTGCTATCTTGTTAGTTAAATTGTGGAAAATTCCTCACTCTTTGATTTATCTTCTCATACAAGTATAAGATTATCATAAGCATCTAAGCAACAAATTTGTTTTTCTTTATAATTGATCTCAATTGTGTGTTGTTATAGCTAACATATGCCTAAAATTGGAAGATAAGACTAGTACATTAAAATAAAAATTCTATTGAAGTTTCAATAGAGTCCACTTATAGACTTAGCATTGGAATAGCCTCAATTATATGCTATTTTCATTTAGTTCCCATCTCAACACTACCCCTCTTATCCAAATATTCTACTTATAAATTACACATCTACATTACCTTGGGAGATATGAAACAATCGTTAGCACCTAAATTAGCCAAAAATAAAATAGGTAAATTATTTATTTTACATGGAAAATCTATGAGTGAAACATGAATATCCCTTGGTTGGTTATCAAAAGTTGCGCATAAATTTTCCTTCTAGGTCCCTAATTTTTAGTAGTTCTAGGCATTCTTGGAAGAAATGATTCTTGCTCCTATAACCCCATCACTCTTCATTTGGTTTCTTTTACTAAATAAGGATTATGTTGTCCCTTCTAATCGGTGTTTGGAGGTTTTTGATAGGATATACTACTATTTTTGTTTCTACCTTGCTAGTTTCTATTTGTTTCAAGTTTACTAGATGTTATTTGACCTCCTATATTTCTTTTCACTCATTAATTTTACTTCTGAAATCCTACCTTGCTTTTAGGTGAGCATTATATTTTTCTTTAGCTCTATGTGTTAATTCTATCACCTCAACAAGAGTAGATAAGTTGGTCATATTAACATCATGCATGATGATTTCCTTGAGTCCAATCTTGAACTTTATAAGTTTGGACTCTTCATCCTTCATGTAATCCACATATCTCAATAATCTCATGAATTTATTTGCATATTAATCCACAATTGATGTATCCTAGTATAGTGATTGAAACAACTCTTTTCTTTTCCCTAAACATAAAAAATATTTTTCTCTAACCTAATACTCCAAGTCATCCTAGGTGAGAGTGTTAGGATTGAAATTACTTAAGGCGTTGAGTTGTCCCCACCACAAGGCTACCTCTCCATGTAATTTTGAGACTCCAAGATGAGGCTTCTTATTTTGAGAGAGAGCTTACAACCCAAAGTACTTTAGGATAATTAAACATGCTTATGCCATATTTGTTGAATGCACAAGACAACTGAGAGGGGGGGTGAATTAGTTGTATATTAAAATATCAAAACCCTCATTAACATTTAGATTTGCATTATTCCTTAAACCCTTAACCACTATTAAACCCTTATAATGCATTAGCAGAACATAAAGATGAGAGACAACAATGCAAACATATCCAAACACATGAGAACATCAAATTTACGTGGAAAAACCAAGAAGGTAAAAACCACGGTGAGGATTAGATCACAATATAAAGTAATTGCAACATCGAAAATAATAGTCTCACTACCCAAAAGAAAAGAAGGGCTCACTACCAATGGCTCACTAATAGATTAGAAAGAAGAAGATAATAGATTGTTACAATGAGAAATCCATCTTAGAGCAACAAAAAATCTCCACCACTACTTCACCAGAACATTCACACTTTCTTTGTAGAATGTAGACACCTTCTGCTCACTACTTCTAGTAGTCTTAGGCATTAAATCTCACACT
>VDFB02271358.1:1207945281-1208061888 GCA_007258455.2 Sequoia sempervirens | reverse complement strand
CGCCAAGGAGGATCAACACAAAAATGCATTCACTTGTCCATGGGGAACCTATTGTTGGAACATGATGCCATTCAGGTTAAAGAATGAAAGAGAAACCTATCAAAGAGCAATGACCCTCATCTTTCATGACATGATCCAAAAAATAGTATAAGATTATGTGGATGATATTTTGAAAAATCAAAGAAAGGGAGTGAGCATATACAAGTCTTAGGACCCATCTTTGATAGACTTGAAGAATACAAGGTATGGCTAAACCCAAAAAAATGTTTCTTTAGGGTTACATCAGGGAAACTTCTCAGCTATATCATCTCACAAAGAGGGATATAAATTGATCCAATAAAGGTAAAATCCATTCTTGACATGGAACCACTACAAACACTGAAGAAAATGAGAGGGTTACAAGGAATATTTCAATCCATTAGGAGGTTCATAGCATAACTATTAGACAAAATCCACCCTTTTTCACATCTTCTCCATAAAGGAATAACTTACAAGTGGGATGAAAAGTGTGATAAAGCTTTCCATTAGATCAAAGACTATCTACTAACACCTCCAGTGCTCATGCCACCAATACCGAACAAACCATTGATCCTGTATATCTTTGCAACATCAATAGCATTAGGAGCTCTTCTAGCACAACATGATGAAGACGAAAAGGAAATAGATATCTATTACATCAACAAGACCTTGGTGGGCTATGAAATGAAATATTCACCTATTGAAAAAGTATTCCTAGCAGTAGTTTTTGCTTCATAAAAATTTAGACACTACATGATGTCACATCAAATCAAACTATTGCAAAGATTGATCCATTGAAATACCTATTATCTAAAGCAATTCTCACTGGGAGAATGGCCAAATGGGTGATGATCTTAACAAAATTTGGCATAGAGTATGTGGAGCGCAAAGCAATCAAAGGACAAGTGATCACAAATCAACTAGTAAATGCACCTATCTATGCTGAGAACCCCTTGATATCTGAGTTCCCTGATGAATCAATGTTCCTTATCAATCTCACAAGTCAGTGAAAGATGTACTTTGATGGATCATTCACTCAACATGGATCAGGAGTAGGTACTCTTTTCATCACCCCTCAAGGTGATTGCATCCCAAAGTCATACAGGTTATCATTTTCATGCACTAACAACATTGTTGAGTACAAATCCCTAATCACAAGTCTAAGGATAGAAGTTCAGTGGCAGATACAAGAGATGAAAGTCTATGGAGACCCACAACTAGTTATCAACCAAGTCAATGATGACTACCAAACTAAGGATGATAAACTCACTCCTTAAAAAAAGATGGTGGAAATTCCTAAGGAACTTTTCATTTACATTACTTTTGAGCAGATTCCTCACATGAAAAAAAAATCAACAAATGCTATGGCAACAATTGGATCACTATTAGACATTTTGAACATCCTTCAATGTGAATTCTTGGTAGAAAAACTTCTCGTACCAACTTTCAAAATACTTGAATATGAATTTGTGTGTGTCATTGTTGGTCCTAGATCCCCATGGTATCATGACATATTTATCTACCTTAGCAGAGGAATCCTTCCATTCGATATCATCTCAAACCTTAAAAAGGCCTTTGTCAAGAAGGCATCCCAATTCGTGATCCTAGGTGATACCCTTTACTGCCGAAGCATCAAAGGGACATTACTACAATGTCTTAACCAAAAGGAATCCTTGACTGCTTTAATAGAAGTACACGATGAAATATGTGATTCCCATTCTAGCGATATGACTTTAGCTAAGAAACTATTGAGGACAGGGTACTACTAGCCAACCATGGAAAGAGAATCCCATCAATATGTGCAAAAGTGTGTCCAGTTTCAACATGGAGATCTAATTCATGCTCCAGCTCAGGAATTTCACCCAATGATCACACCTTGGCCTTTCTCGCAGTGAGGGCTTGACCTCATAGGAAAGATCACTCCAACCTCATCCAATAGCCACAAGTTTATCATATCAACCACTTAGTACTTTACCAAGTGGGCCGAAGCCATTCCTATGACCTACATAATGGGAAGAAATTTCCAAGTTTATCCTGAATTACTTAATCTATGGTTATGGTGTTTCATAAACCCTTATCTCAGACAATGGAACACCCTTCAAGAATTAGGATGTGAAAGAGCTATGTCAAAGATTCAACATCCAACACTGATTCTCTACCGTATGTTACCCCCAAGGCAATGGTCAAGCTGAGGCCACAAACAAGACCATTCTAAAAATCGTAAAGAAAATGGTCAATGAAGCTGGCCATTATTGGCATATGCAATTAAATCCTGCTCTTTGGGCCTATCGAACTAGTATCTGCACACCAACAGGTGCAACCCCTTTCTCCCTAATCTATGGATCAAAAGTCATTCTACCTATTGAGGTTGAGCTCCCATCACTATGAGTGTCACTACAGAACCTGATCACTGATGAAGAATAGAGTATCTCAGCTAAATGAGCTAGAATTCTTGGATGAGCATTTTCTTGATGCCCTTAATCACTTGCAAGTATATCAAAACTAACTAAAAAGGAGCTATAACAAGAAGATCAAATGTCGGTCTTTCCAGGTAGGGGATCTTGTCCTAAAGTAGAATTAAAAAAATCTCCCAAATCAGGATAGGAAAGGAAAGTTTGAGCTTATCTGGTTGGGTCCCTTTGTCATCACAATAAGCTATGGATCAAGAGCATGTCAATTATCAACACCTGAAGGTGAATCCTTGCAGGAACCAACCAATAACCTGCATCTTAATTTTTTTTATGTCTAGTCTTGAAGTGTGTAAATCTAAAAATACAAAAAAAATAAAATGATCAAAATCCAAAAAAATAAGAAAAAGGGATTGAAAACAGTAAAGAAAAAAATCATCCTCCAGTGAAAACCACTTTGACGGAACTTTGGGCAAGTACCTTGGTGAAAACATGGCAAACATGCACCTTGTGTAAATAAAGCACCTCCATCTATTCTTTGACTCTTTAATCATTCTTTGCATCACATTGCATCCTCCATCCTATCGTTTCATCCATCACCCATCTGCGTCCTTATCATAGCTTGGTGTTGTGAAGTATCACAATCCCCTTAGTACTACTTGGCATATTTTGAAGGTCATTTTGTCCTGCCTATATCAAGGTAGTCTAACATATCACATTGGGGACCATTTTTTATGGATCGTATTAGGTTCTTGTATATCTTAGGGTTATCAGAAAACACCAAAAACATTCATAAAATGTTCATCAAGATCCAAAAACATTTACAAAATCCTGTACAGCTAAAATACAAAAACATTTAGAAAATTGTAAAGGAAAAATCCAAAACATCCAAAACACATAAAAAATCCCTAAAAAGGTCGAACATCAAAAATAAAAAAATAGAACCCTGTCAAACTACAGGTCTTTGAACTTGAATGTAGGCAAGGCCACCGTTGATGTGCCCCCGAGACACCCTAGGTCAGTCCTTTAGGAATCCGCCATAATAAACTAGCATTCCATCAACTGTTCATATCTCATCTTCAATAAGTCGAATCAGTTGAACTATGTGGTCTCTGTGTGTATAACATAGGCAAGGCTTATCTTTGATCAACCCCCGAGGCCCCTAGGGTAGGTCTTTTAGGTTAGGTGAAACTCTTAGAAAACCCCAAAACATTCAAATATTGAAAACCCCTAAATATTTAGATAACAAAAAATCCCAAAAACATTTGAAAACTCATAAAATACAAAAACACTCAAAAAAACATTCAAAAGACCTAAAAAACATCAAATATCCTTGAAAAAACCCTAAATAGCCTCAAATAACCGAAAACCAAAACATTCACATAAACTTCCAAAAAGACCAAAAACAACCTCAAAACATTTCAAAATACCAAACACATTGAAATATTCTAGAAAAATCCAAAACCACCCATCCCATCTCGCTTTCACCTGTAATAAACTTCCATTCATAATAAATAGAGCATCATCTTTAACCTTTGGAAAAACAAATAGAAAGCAAGTATAGCAAATCATAAAGTGAGAACGCAAGTGTCAAAATCTAAAGTCTAAATCATAGGTAAATGTGTCAGTGGAGTTTGTATCAACGACTTATCATAAATCTCATCATCATCCTACATCAAAGAAATCCTCTCATCAACATGTCCTAGGATGAATCCTTCCTACGATGAACATCGACATCAGAAGTCACCTTAGCTACATTCAACTGGCAAGAGATATAGATAACATTGACTGTTTGTCTTTAATCTCTTCTTATGATTTATCTTATTGACCCATTCTTGAGGACCTCTAGTTGATGTCTATCAAAATGATTTAGAGAGAAAGGATGGGGCATCGATCATTATCTTTCATTTTCTATGCTTGTGGGTATTCCTGTAAAATAATCTTGGCGCATACTTGCTTTGTTGTGTGTAGGAAAGTTGTTTGGAGTACATTGTTGACTATTGTGTATACTTTGGTTCGATTTATTATAAGCTTCTAACTTACATTCCAACGAGGTCTTCGTATGTCAAGGTGTGAACAAGAACTATCCTATCTATTTGCAGAGTCAAATTCCATTTCACTAGATACATCATCCTAGTTATCAATACCATGATGAATTGCATCTATGTGTTATATCAAAAATAAGGAATGACAGAAATCCCAATCCCAAGATATGAGAAAATCATCATCATCATGCATGTCTCATCACCATAATCTAATAAAGTCTTGGTGGATCAAGGACTTGTTGGAATTTTGAATCAATCTAAAAATCAATGGTTAATCAATACCCATTTCATTCTTCTATTTCCATCCATCTTATCTTCTTATTCTTCTAACTTTACTAACATTTCTATCCAAGTAAAAACTCTATGTGATCTATGTCAAAATATACATGAGGCTACCCATAGTTGATGACTATCTATACATCATGAAATCTATCTACATCAATATTTGAGCTATCATGATAACAATACCTCTTCCGTTGGGGCACAGTGGGGCATCTATATCATCTTTAGCTCAACAAACTGCAAAGTTGCAGCTCTTTGGTTCAATGTCTGATTTTCACCTATCGTGAGCCCAGTTGAAACATTTTATTCTCCGATTGATCTCTCGAGGGGGAAACCAACCATCTTTCGATCATATCGATATCAAATCATCTAATGAACTTTTTTCCTAGCATTGCTAGCAAATCTTGATCAAATTATCAAATCAATCATCATTGGGATATATCTTTCCCTACCAATCCTCGTGTTATTCAACACAATCCTTGCATTGTTTCAACAATGTTATCAATCAATCAATCAGATCAATCAACTTTAGCTTGGCTATCAACATCTCAAAGAGATCATCGATATCCATTTTTGCATCATCATCAATATCAAAATCAACAAAATCAACATCAATCTTTGAGCCAATGCAACGAGTACATTGCTTCAAAGAGTGGCAAAATGTAGACACTTAAAAATGTCTCGATGGATCACATTAGCTAATTAACATCATTTCATCCTAAAACCCATCCTCTTTTAGCTTAATTAATTAAATTAGTCTAGCTATTTAATTAATTGCCTCATTTTCATCTATTAATCTAATTGACCTAATTAGGTTAATTCATCCCCTTTCATGCTAGCATTTCATCCTATTAAATTGAATAAATCAAATTATTTAATTTAATCCCTAAAGTTTTCTTATTTAATTAAATAACCCTAAGTTATTTAATTAAATATCATATCACTTTCCATTAAATAAATTAATTATTTAATGAATATCCTAATTCCCCTAATTTGCATAATTGAAACTTTGTTTTAATTATCAAATTACTAATTCTTCTACTTGCAAGGGATTATTCCTCTTTTGTACATTCCTCCAAAAGGGGAATATTCCCATGGAATATTCCATCCCTTTTTGCACAATTAAACTTTGTTTTAATTTTCAAAATGTTTATTTCCTCACCCATAAGAATATTCAAAATAATATTCTTTCTCCTCACTCATTTGAAAAAGGGAATATTCTCACTTAACTTCATATGCAAGTTAACTTATGACATCTTGTGCAAGTTAAATTTTGACCTCTTGTACAAGTCAAAAGTGTGCTTGTTTGGAAGGAATGAGAACCCTTGATTAAATCTCACCTTGCATTCTCACCCATAGATGAGAATCCATGATCCATGCCTCCAATTTCCTCCATCCTTGACCATTGATTAGCCTTTTTAATCTTAACCCTTCATTTCTCATTTGCTTTCCTATAAATAAAACACTATTTGGAGACAAATGGATCCATCTTTTTCATAGAAAACTCATTCTATTGAAATTAATCACACTCACACTCTTTTTTAACTCACATTTAGCATATTTTCATTTAAATTAGTTGCATAATAGCCTAGCTTCCATTAATGACTTCCACAATGCATCCATTTAGCTAATTAGATAATTAGGGTTTGAATATTTTTAGTTTAAATCTCATTTAGATTAGCTTAGAAATTATATATCTCAATCATTTAGCATAAAATCATGTTAGATTAGAGTTTGCATCCTACTCATTTTAGCATAAATCATGTTTTCAATCACATCTCACAACCGTTTCATCGACTCTCTTCAATAGAATCAATTGAAACAAGCTCATTGATCACATGATTGGGAAAGGGTTGTCATTTCACATCAACATGACACCAATCCCATAACGGGATAAGTTTCAGATGGGTTGGAGTAGACATTTAAATGCTTTCATAGTTTAGAATGCTTTGTTTTAATGAATGCCTAGTTTAACTTCAATTCGATTGATCATGTTTAGATTGAGTATTAGTGGCATGAATATGCTTTTATTATTCATGGATTAAGAATATTTGTCCCATACTAATATCCTCGGTCATAATAATCAGCCAAAATTTTTTGCTACAAATAATCCCCAAAACAATGAGAAAATTTGAAGCCTGAAATGCACAACAAGCTCACAAACTTTAAGATAAACCCATCAAACTTTAGACCAACTTATTTATTGATAAAATAATGAGTTTACATAGAAAAAATAAGTAGAACCATAGCCTTAGGACTAGAAATGAGCTCTTGCAACTTATATTTCATGAAAATCCAAAATACTCCAAAATAAGGTGTCAGTAGGCACTATAGAACTACACTTCCAGAAACAAAACTTCACCAAAGGCACGAAAAAATAAAATATGCATGAAATAACAGGTCTAAAATGATTAAAAACAGAAACATACATCCAAAAATACTATTGATACTAGCAACAAAAAACTAAAATAAAATTTGAAACTATTCACCCCAAAACTCCTAAAAATCTCCTACAATCTACTAGGCAAACATTGCAAATGGGAAGCCTTCAACACAATGGAAATATTTGGGTGAAATTGCACTAATAGAACCTTGAACCACTACCCTTGAGCCTTTTTACTCCATGGTTTATCAACCTTGAAGAACTTTCTTCATAGGTTTATCAACCTTGAAGAGAAAGCAACAACTTTTCAGAAAAATAACCAAGTGAATGATGCAAGAATGAATCCAAATTCATGTTTTATTGGAAAATATTCAATTTCCAAGTTGGGAGACCCAAAATCATGACCAAGGGAAGAGAATAATCTTGCATGCAAATATTTATCTCCCACCACCAAGTGTAAAAATAAAAAATCAAGTGCAACCGAGGGAAATAATTAAATATTTCCATTTCCTGCACCACTTCATAAGCCAATAAAAATCCATTTTTCCTTTTTCCAAAAATCTATACCCAACTTGGCTCAATTAAATATTTCATAAAACTTTGATATTTAACCTCCCAAATTATCTTAATTAATTCACCTTGAGAAACCAACTTTCTTGGTTCCGCTACAAGACCTAACTTGCTATTTTTGGAAACCTAACTTACTAAAAATAGTAATTTTCTATTTTTACAAAATTCAAAAAAAGGGACTTTACAAGTCCTTCCCTCCAAAACTTTCTTTTCCTCAAGAAATTTCAACCATGGTGATTCCAAAAACCTTATGCCAAAATGATAAGTCATGCCAAAATACATATTAAACCCTGATCCTGTACCTGTGAAACTGTGCAAACCTAATAGCTCTGACTTCTTTGTGAAAATACCATGAAACCAACAAGAATATTCATGCAAATATTTGATATATTCACTCCAATTCCAAATCTGGATAACATTTGCTGCAAGAAATTTTGTAAACTCACCAAATGCTTCCCACTAAATATATGTGCTAGCATATAATAAAACAAACTTGCAACTTCTCCCAATAATGTAAATCTAGTTTGTGCTTCTATTAGGACTATTATAAAAGTTATTGTATCCTCTATAATAGCAAGTATATATTTGGGAATTAACAACTACCTCCAACTTCAAAATGTTGAAATATACATAGCTAAAATGAACACTTGTAAGCTCGAACATTACCTCAACTTGGGATTCGGTACCTTCAACTTCATAAACTGATCTCTAGTAGCAAAATATTTTTAGAGGGGCAGCAAGTAATATCATGTAGCAATAACATTTACACCACCATTTTCCAAAGACGAAATTTTCAAGCATTAGTTCATTCTAATACCATTGTATGTGTGCACTAACACTATGTATTTTGTACCAAAAATATTAAAAACTTCCTATTGTGACACAAATATGATTTTGATGGTACATAGGACTATTATAATATTCAATGCAACCTTCAGAAAAGTGAATACATAATTTGGAAACAACTACCTCTTTTACCTTTAAAATGTGGTGATACACCCTATTGAAAACAATACTAGTTGTTCCAAACTTCACCTCAACTTGAAGGATGTTATATGCAACATTTGGATCTGATATGAAATAGTAATGGTAATATTGAGGAGTAAAAATTAACACCATATAACAACAGCTCATACAACACCATTTTCAAAACATTGATTCTACAATCAACAGTTCATTTTGGAAAGAAACTGTGCACTTCTTGAGTCCTCCAACTGGCACAAACTGATCATCCAAAAATAATTTCAAAATGAAAGGAGAGAATAATTTTATTGCATCCTCAACTATATTAGGTTACTTATTGATGTTCTTGATAGTTTCCACCTTGAAACATGTCCAATACAATCTCCCACAACAATCCACATAGTGTCTTAGAGCACTTGCTAGAATTGCACTGTAATTGGGTAACTTGTTCCACAAAATTGTGAGGAATTTGATTGTGTTTTGGATATTATTTTTTCTGACATTGCAACTATTATAACAGTCATTACATACCTTACAACAAAAAATACATATTTTGGAGACAACAACTACCTCCACCTCCATAATATTGAAATGAGTATTGTTGAATTGCACAATACAAAATGTACAATAAAAAACTCATACATTACCCCAACTTGAAAGGTGTTGTCTTCATCTTTATGGACTAGTCTATAACAACAATAATTGAGAAGGGGAGTGGAAAATAGTGCTAAGGAATAGCAACATATACTCCATAATTCTTCAAAAATCAAACCAAACTTCCATATCACACTATATTGCCAACATTGTTTTGCTCCATATTGAAAGAGTGGACCCACAACCTTTAAATCTTATATGATTGGAGTAAATAAAAACATATAATGGTATTCATTAGCATCATACTGATTTATAACAGCAACATACTCCATCATACACAATACCCATAAATCTTCACACAATTTTACTAAGAACATGTAAACAACACATCCATATTGCACACCATCCCTCAATCTTCCCCAATTAAAAATATGGTTGTTGGATTATTTGACATTAACAACGATAACCTTCTATGAAATGAAACCATATCCAAGTGCAACAAACTGTATCTATTCAAAGCAAGAGCTACCAATATCAACAATATATCAATGATGCAACAAATGCATGAATTACCAGCCCAAGTAGAAAACCATGATGTGTGATAAACCATTAAGGGCTGCAAAATATCCATGAGAAACCATAATATGAAAATAATTCTTACCCATGTTTAAAATTTCCATTAAAGAATAAGCATTGGCATGCAAAAATCTCATCTCCAAAGATGACCATGGAAGCACATATCTGAACATGCTCCTTTGTTGATTTTGAAGTAGTGGAATGTTAGAATGAAATCTATGCTGCTCACTAAAGGATAACACAGATTGTATTCTCTTATCTTTCAAAAATATTTCTTCCCACATAGATTCTCCTGCAACACCATATTCTCCTACACATGTATGTGAGAAATAAGTAATGATAATTTCCAAACATGGGTTGATTACCTCTATAGGATTCCCAAAAGTCTTTAATGTTGCAAAATCTTGTATGACTAGATTTTGGATGACATAAATCAAGTATGAAATATTTTTAACCCATTGTCCTTTCAACCATATAGTCATTACATCTCTATCACATATATGATATGGAAATATTTACATTTCTTTTGTTCACCAAATAGTAAGACTAATTTCCTTGCCTTTATAACGCTAATGGCTTGTAGAAGTTCATCCTTTTATGAATCCTTCAACTGTCATGAGACTTGATTTCCATAACATTAAAACATTGATCAAATAATGAACCTCAATATTATTCCTTGTTCCCTTACCATTTTCAAACATCATACAATCCAAGTTTCCTATCACCATTTGGCTATTACTCAAAATCTTGTCTTCAAGTATGGTGCTTGGCTTGCATAAGTATTCCAAAAAATATGAATATTGATCCTTCATTAAGTGGTTAAAAATCATAAATAACACTATATGAATTCTCATAAAATTCTTTTCATTCCAAATGGAACATATGGATAACTCAATAGTGTCTCTAATCCTTTTAATCTTCAAGAGATTTCATGGATCCCATATTCTTATGTATAAATAAATTTGAACATTAAAAGATTGATCTCCCCCTTTTGCATGCTCTCCAACATGAAAATAATTTTGTGGTAACATAGAAAGTGAAAAATCTAAAGTATTTTCATACCTTTGGTTGCAAGTAGAATGTTCATCCTCATTTTCCAAAATAAACTTCGTTGGGAAATCTTCAAAAACTTTATTTTCTTGATCCAAAATCCATGAGTTCAAATTAACCAAAATGCTTCTTTTTAAAGAAAATCTATCCATAATGTTACTTTGTAACTCCCTCAATGGATCACCAAGTTCCATTACCCTTTCCATTTTTCCAAACTCTTCACTCTGAACAAGTGACCCTCTTTCATCATCTTGCATGTTAGATACATTCTCTTTTTGCACAAAAAGAGTTTCCTCTTCACTATTTTCAAAGGGTACCTCATTGAAAATATTCAAGACTTTTAAATTATCTTCATAATCAACATGCAATGTTGATCTTGAATTATCTTCATCAAAAGGAACACATTCTTGCTATGAGATTTTATTTACTGAAATATCTTTTTCAATTAAAAATTCATTACCTTCAACCTTTGATCCTGATTCTTCATCCTTTTGTAGAGACATTCCCTATACTTCATGATCTTGGATCTCCTTTTGTTTTTCCTCACTTGAACTTGGTTGTAATTTATATCCTTTCAATGCCATCATACCTTGCATGTGAATTAATAAATCACTGTAGGGGACTAAATTCCTAAAACCCTCATCCATTTTGTTATATGAAGCCCTCATAGAAGATGAATCCATAACCAATTCTTCCATGGGGTTGGAAGAGTGAGTGAGTGTAAAGTAACCACCATCAGAAAACAATTTATATTTTGTGGGCTACATCTTTGAAACCCTCAGGTTGGCAAGATCTTAGCTCTAATACCACTATAATGTCCCAAATGATTTTTTTTTTTTTGAAATAACTTAAATTTGCAGTGAGGGACAATAAGCGGAATTTAATTCTCATTAAAATACCCACATGAAATTGATTTCTCAAATAAACTGAATTTCCCTCAAAGAATTAACAAGAAGCACACCAAAAAATAGGACCTTGAGAGCCTCAATGCCTTCTTTAGGGACAATGAGAAGCTGGTTAAGTAGTCAGGCTTCGAAAGAGAGGTGCTACCAAAACCCTTGGACAAGGCATGTCTTGCTATCATGAAATACGTTACTTTAGAAGGTGTATTTAAGGTTTTTTACTTTTATCATCTACCATTGCTAAACCACCTAAGGCAAAAAATGAGCCTCATCTTTCCTTTCTTCATGTTGACCTCCCTTGAAAATTTGATCAAGGAATCCCATGAAGTTGTTGCTCTTAACCCTAACCTATTGCATCCCTTGCCTCTGCACTAGGGCCCCATCCTTAGGCTCTATCACTTCCATTTGGCCTTGTGCCCCCTAAAACCCATCTTGATTGTTCGTGTGGAAGAATTGGAACCACTTGACCTTGCCTTTAATAAACCATCCCCTATTGCTTCAGTGGGTCCTAAGAGAAAAACCTCCCCACTTGAAAATGAACCTTGTGCTAAGCCTAAAGATAAACCCCCATCAAAAAAGAAGGGGGAGGTTAGATTGGACCAATCCAAGGCTATGACCGATTTGTGAAAACTAAAGAACAAACCCACCAAGGTGGATAGCATACCTATAGCGAAGAAAAAGGGGGAAAAAGACACTACGTGCCAGGTTGAGTTGTTGGTCACTGGTAGCGAGGGAAAAAGTGTTACGGAAAAAGACTCTAGAGGTGACACTATTGTGGCTATGAGTATTGAAATGGGGATATAAAAAACTAGTGTCAAAAGGTCCCACAGACTAGCAAATGATAAGAAATGGGTTCTGATGGATGATATTTCAAGTGACTCAGAGCAGACTGGTGGCAAAGTTGAATGCAAGAAAGACATTGTTGAGGAGATGGAAGAGGAATTTGTGGAGGGTCCTAGCAATTTCTTGGACATGAATAGAATTATCAAAGAGGACTCTACCCACTCTTTGGATCCCAAGGCTATTGAGGATGAGATGACCCAGTGGAAGAACAACAAGGATGAGGACATCAACAAGTTGTGTGAGTGGGTGGTAAAATTTGAAAGGAAATTCAACATGTTGGCTCATTTCACTATCAAAATAATTCATAGATCTGTTGTCACACTTTGTAATGTCATCAAGGAGGAGGTGTAAATGAATACTGAGGGTGAAGGCCCCAACTAGATTGGGGATGATATTTTAAATCTCCTCATTTAGAAATGGGAAGGTGTTGCAAATTAGTGATCAAGCCTATTTGTTTTTGCTGGTTATTTGTTGTTAGTGTGTTGGGTATGTGTCCTTTTTATGTTGTTTTTAGTTTGGTTTCTATAATGGTCTACTGAACTTGTTTCATTTTTTTCCCTACAGGCTCTTCCTAGAAAAGGTACAACACCCTGTAAACATTGCTTAACTTATCAAAAACAAGAAATCTCACAAACTATGCACCCAAATTGGAGATTTGACTATCAAATCAATTTGAAAATTCAACAAACTTAACATGAAAATAAATACCATGAAAACACATATTATTTTCAAAAAATCCATGACATCAAGGCTAATATAATCAACAAATTTTTTTTGCTACAAATAATCCCCAAAACATTGAGCAAATTTGAAGCCTGAAATGCACAAGCTCACAAACTTCAATATAAATCTACCAAAATTTAGGCCAACTCATTTATTGATAAAATAATGAGTTTACAAAAAAAAAAAGTAGAACCATGACCTTAGGACTGGAAATGAACTCTTGTAACTTATATTTCATGAAAATCCAAAATACTCCCAAACAAGGTGCCAACAACCACTATAAAACTACACTGTCAGAAACCAAACTTCACCAAAGACACCAAAACTAAAATATACATGAAATAATATGTCTAAAATGATTAAAAACAACAAAATACAATGAAAATTACTATTAATACCAGAAACAACAAACTGTAATCAAATATGAAACTATTCACCTCAAAACTCCTAAAAATCTCCTACAATCTGCTAAGAAAACACTGCAAATGGGAAGCCTTCAACACAATGGAAATATCTCGGTGAAATTGCAATAATAGACCCTTGGAACCACTTTCCTTGAGCCTTTTTCCTCCATGATTTATCAACCTTGAAGAACTGTCTTCATAGGTTTATCAGCCTTGAAGAGAAAGCAACAACTTTTCTAAAAAATAACCAAGTGAATGATGCAAGAATGAATCCAAATTCATGTTTTATTGGAAAATATTCAATTACCAAGTTGGGAGACCCAAAATAATGACCAAGGGAAGATAATAATCTTGCATACAAATATTTAACTCCCACCTCCAAGTGTTAAAATAAAAAATCAAGTGCACCCGAGGGAAATAATAAAATATTTCCATTTACTACACTACTTCATAAGCCAATAAAAATCCATTTTTCCTCTTTCCAAAAATCCAAACCCAACTTGACTCAATGAAATATTTCATAAAAAATTGATATTTAACCTCCCAAATTATCTTAATTACTTCACCTTGAGAAACCAACTTTCTCGATTCTGTTGTAGGACCTGACTTGCTATTTTTGGAAACCTAACTTCCTAAAATAGTAATTTTCTATTTTTATAAAATTCAAAAAAAGGGACATTACACCCAACCATAACATGTTGATCTTCTTGGCCTACTTTTACCCAAACTTTACCAACTACCACCTTTAAGAGATAAAAGGTGTCATACACAATCTCTAGATTTCATCTAGATGCATTCACATATGTCTTTCTTATGTTTGAGTAAATCTCTATAAAAAAATCCAATGAACGATTCTTGAGACCCAACCCCACTTTTTTGAGAATATAATTATCTATCTTTGATTTTTCTAACACTTGTAAGGGAAAAACATGTCCCATATTCCATGATCCAACTTCATTGTCATCGTCATCTAAAGCCACAATAAATTTATCATTGGTAATGAGATCACCTTGCACCAAAGCTTTATCCAATTGTTTTAACCAAGCCCATATTATGAAATAGATCCATAATATTAGATACAAACATTGACACAATATCACTAAAGATATTTTATTTGGAAACTCTATTAAAAATATTTGGACCAGTGACTTGATAAATAGAACCAATAATCATTGGAGATGTGATCCCAAAAAAATTGTAACTTATTCCCATCATATCTTTGAATTAATTAGTCTCTCATTTTCATGGTAATAATGAATTTTTTTTATTTATCAATAAACACATGATGCTAATATTAGTGGTGAAAAGTAGGAAACCTCATAGGAAAATAAAACTTTAATTGCTAATAATAATAACTAGCTAAGTTTTTTATCTTGTACTTTGAAAAAATTATCACCCTTAAGTAAACTGGCATAAAGGACTATTTAAATATTAAAAAAATTAGATGGAACTAAAGCATGGAATTCACGTGTAAAAGGATTATTATATAACAAAAAAAATACTATAGAAATCTAATTCACCAACAAAAAACCACACATAAATTGAGTGAAAGAACTTTTATACAATAAATATCTCCTTAGAAACCTACAAAATAGAAAGATTTAGAAAAAAGAAGTATATCCCATCACTATCACACATGTAATACAACAAGGGAGTCATCACTCTTTGATAAAGCACCATTCACAAAGAAATGTCGCATGGCAATCAAGAAAGCCTTCTATTTTGACCCAATTTGAAAATAATAAAATTCATCTTTGACCTTAACCTCTATTGCCTTAGCCTTGTTTTTCCGATCAGTTATATCTGATCTAGAGATCTTTAATGGTATTTTGTGTTAAAAATTCCAAAACCCTACAAAATCCTAAGCTCAGATGTTAATCTTCAAAAAATTATATGTGTTAGCATCAAAACTTTTGGAGGTTCAAGAACCTCTTGAAGAGAGAGAGAGAGAGAGAGGTTTTTAAAAACAATAATTCTTAAATTCCCCAACATGGTTCAAAATTCATAAAAATTGTTGACATCAATGAATATGAGGTAGAAAGAGTGATGAAGGAACATCGTTGGAAAGTTCCTAGGTTTGAAAACTCATTGATTCATCAACTATGTTCATGAGGGGCTCAATTCACTAACAAGTGTTCTAAGGTGAGTTTAATATGTTTTAAACATGAAAGAAGGTGTCAAGGGAGTTTCAAATATGACTACCATTCTTCTCCTATACGCATTCCATATACTCTACCAAATTACATGAATGCAATGATACCTACTCAGTTACCCATCTATACATGCATAATCCTAATAGCCCAATTCAGGTGGGAATATTTCTCCAACCATAAAATGTATGTTTCAAGTATCTCTTCATTCAATTCCAACCACCATGAGCTTCTCTTGATTCTTATAGCGACCTACAAGAATTTTCAACTATTATATATATTGGCTTTGTTCACTTTATTTATGTTGGTCATTAGAGATTTTTTTGGTCTCAAAATGCTTAAGGCTAATCTTAGGGCATCAAACATTGTGGGTCTATGATATATATGATAGAGTATATCTTGTAAAGTGTAGGAAGGGCATTAAAATGTACATGTTCATGTAATAGTATGTCTCCATAGTTGTTTGTAATGATTCGAGGAAATATATAGTTGAAATTATGCATTTTGTCTCACCACAATTGTTGGTGTGACTGTAAAAGATATAGATGAAAGTTTGATAGCTTTTAATGCATTGAAATTCTATTATAATGGTTTTTCTCTTGTTTTATATGGGTTATTACAATTCTATTATGGATTATTCAGTATATTTATTGAATGGGATGTAATAATTTATTTATATGTAAATACAATCTATTTATATTGATATTTTACTAGATGTATATCCTTCCTTTGTATTGTATATGAATTAGTTACCTAATGGAGTATGCATTGGTCCATATTCACGAATGATCAAACATTTATCATTTTTATATATTTATGATCCTTGTTATTTTTAGGAGTAGATTATGATTCATACATGTTTGTGATTCAACATTGTAAACTAGGGAACAAATCTCAAGAAACCAAAAACAATTAAATTATTAGAGAATTATATCATGAATGTGTGCACCTTGCTACTATATGAACTATAAAATAAAACTATTCATAGGAATTGTAATGTTTTATTATCTAGTGGTACATGTGCAAGGTGTTAAATCAACTATATAAGAGGTTTCATACAACTATCTTGTCTTGATTTAGTGATAATTATAGGTGTAAAATGTACATAGTGTATAGTTATTGATTGCTATAATTATGCCATATTTAAATTTATTTACAAACCTATTAAGGATACCTCTGGGAATACTCTCTTAATTCTTGGTTGAGCTCAAAGTGTAGGAGAGACTACCCAATATCATCAATTGGACTTTAACCCTCCTTAGTATATTGATTAACCCCTATTTTCCTTCACGAAGGGCACTCCCTAGCCTTGAAGGTAAAATCATGTTTCAGGATTATGATTAGTGGTTATAGGACCCAACACCTTCCACATGATTATAGCCTCACTATCTAATGTCCGCACACCCCCAATGACCAATTAAAACAACTAACAAACATGCTCAACTTTAGGAACTAGTGCACTCCACCAATAGTCACAAACAAAGAGCCTTCCCATGTCTTCAGGTTCATCGAAGCTAAATAATCATATTTACCATTAATTTCCAAATTGGATAATATATTTTTCAATGAATATACTTCCCAAAAATAATGATTACAATAAAATTCAAAAGAGTTTAAAATTTCCCAAGGTTGGTTTAAAATGTTATCAAACTTCTAATGCAAAACCTTCCTTGACCAAATAGAATTGATTAATATCATTGAATCCCCCTCAATATTTTTGTGAAAATAATTAATTTGCTTGCAAGTTTTTAACCCTAAGAGAAAATCATGAGACTCAACTATATTATTTTTTCCATCCTTCATTTTTAATAGATGCCACCATAATAATTTTACCATCTTAATCTTTGACCACACATCTCACACTTGAATGTCTTGGGTTCCCACAAGAAGTCCCATCAAAATTAACTTTTAAAACACCATGACATGGAGATTCTATTTTAATAGCTTGAATAATCAACCTTAGCAAAGGAACTCTTGATTTCCCCATGAATGATGCTAACTTCAAGAAAGATCAACACTTAAGGATCTCATCATCCCATGATGAAAAGTTGGAATATGTTGCATTATTCCTTACATTGGCATACCTATTTCACAAATAACATCCTTGAGTTTAATAAGAACTTGATAAAGAGAAGATTTTTTATGAAATATTTTATAATTCACTTCCCTCCAAATATGATAAATAACCAAAGAAGGAAATATGCACCAAATACATTGGAAAATAGTCTTCTTGTAAAGAGTTGGTCAACCAAGAAAAAGTTGCATCAAATTCATAGATCAATAAACAAACAAAGTTTATTACACACCTAATCCCAATAGGATCTAGAAAATGGACACAATAGGAGGAGATGATGTATATTCTCATTTAATTCCCCATATAAGGATTAGATAAAAGAACCAATGAAGCTAATTAAAAAAAAAAAACTTTTCAACCATTAAAAACTTTTTGTTAAGAGCCACCCAAGAAAATGAACCCACTTAGGAAGGTAATCTTTGCCCCAACAAAGCGAAACATGTCACACTCTATTTTTTGAAATACTTAATTGAGAATGATAACCTTCACTAAATATGGTCCATACTTGGAACTTAACCATCTCAAAACATCCACACTTGTGTTAAAAATTTCCTTTTGGATAATTCTTCTTTTAATAACTTCTTCTGGGACTATGGAATGTGTAACTTCAAAAAATTTCTCCACACTATATTTGCAACTCTATGTTCCATAAAATAAATTAGATAATATTTGACCTTGGTTCTCCATAACTAGGAAGTAATAATATGAATGTTAGTGAAACCATCACAAAGCTCCAAAATTAGATAGCCATTCCTTGAGCTAGCCTAAAATAAAGTTAAGTTACCATTGCAGATCTCCCATGAAAGATGATTGGTTATGATTGAGTGATAGAGAATAATAAAGTTCCAAATGTTAGACCCTTTAAGAGGATTCATTATAGTAAAAATCATGCTTAAAGAGCCAAAATATAGGTATTTGTTATGCATAATATTACACCACTTAAAACGTAATCTATTGAATAGTTTCAAATATAATTTTACCCCCAACACCAAGTTTTGATAGAGAATGTTATGCATGCATGATACTCCTAGCTTCTTGGTAGAACAAATTGGCTCCCATGAGATAAGAGAAATATTCTTCTTAGCCTCTAATCCATTTCCAAAAAGGAAATTCCTAATTAATTTTTCTATGAAAAATAAGATTGAGGAGGGAGATTTAATAAAAAACATCACGAAGACCTAGACATTGGCTAACATGATCTTGATAAGCAATAGTCTACTAGAAAAAAAATTCCATCTACCCTTTCAAGTAGAGAAATTAGATTAAATAGATAAAATCAATTTCTTTTAAAATTTTATGCAACTTGGCCCTAAGAAAAATAGAGCTCCTAGATAAATATTAAGGAGGGTACCCATTTTAAATCATAATATATTTATAATTTTATTCTGAATAAGGGATGATTGAAGAAAAAATATTAAGACTTTTCTATATTTATATATTGGCTAGAATATTGACAACAAATATCCAAAATCTTTTTAATGCATTTGGCCTCACTAACAAAATCATATCCAAATGAAAGAATGTTGTTAAAAAAATGAGAATGAGTAATCAGATCAATATTAGGAACAATTTTAACAAATTCCCAATCCCTAATAACATGAGCATTATTAACATCAAGGTATGGATCCATTTATAACATCTGACTACATGCGCTCTGAATTTTGAATTTATGCAACTTTGCTACTTGATGAATCAGCCTCGAGGGGGCCCCATGGTGACTCCCCCACCAAAGCAGCTTGGTGTTTCCTAGAATAATGCTGCCTATCCATGTGGGAAGACCACCCTATGCATTGAGCATATTCCATTGTCTAGGGGTTTGAAAAACCCCATTTTTTCTTCTGAAGGAAAATATTGTCTAGGCCTAGATGTCCAAAAGGCCTCCTATGTGGATATGCTTGTTGGAGGTTAGAATTTGACAAGGACACCTCAGAAATCCATGATGGATTTTTGTACTGTGGTGGGGGATGAAGTGGACGTCCTGGATGATAATTTTAATGATGCTATGGAGGGGTTGAAGTTGTCCTTGGTGGGGAAATTCTTTGTTGGATGACCCAACATATACCAGGTACAAAAATGGGCCTCTGACACTTCAAAACTCAAAGTGTTTCTATAAGTGCTATGCCCAAGGGTCTCTTTTTGTTTACCTTTGTTATCCCTGAGGATATGTTAAAGTTCCTCACAGGTGGACCATGGGCTTTTGATAGTTGTTTTAAAAATATTTTGTCTTTATGCAAGTGGAAACCAGGGTTTGATGCCTCTGCTAATTTGGTGAAAGTTGCTCCAACCTGGATTAGGCTCCCTGGGTTTCCACTTGAGTTCTGGCATCAAAATATTTTTAAAGGAATAGCTGATTCCTTTGGTTCTTTCATCACCATAGAAAAAATTACTCTTCTTAAAACAAGATTAGTCTATGCAAGAATTTGTGTTAACATTGAGGTTAACACAGTCCTACCCAGTTTTGTTACCTTAAAATCCAAGTTTGGTAAATGGGTTTAGCCTCTAGAATATGAGTGAGCTACAGTTTTCTGTCAGGGATGCAATAAATTTGGGCACCTACAGGATTCTTGTAGAATAGCTCTTCTTGAGCCTAAGATTCCCAAAATTGAGACATGTGAATGATCCGTTGAAGAATAAGACTTTGATGAACAGTCCAAGGGAATCAGAAATATCAACACCCAATAAAAATTGTTAATCGCAGAAAAAGATTTAACCCAAACACGAAAAATATTCCAAATAATAATTTGGAAAGGCCATTTTCAGAAGCTTCCAATGAACCATCCACCCCGTCATCTTCAAAGAAGCTTTTGGATTTAGATAAAGAAAAGGAAAATAAAGGAAAAAATTCACCTCCAATGTTTCAGAAAGAACAACAAAATGAAGCCTAGGAGGAAGGGGATATTATAAGCCAAAAGGAACAACATTTGACCCCAACTTAGGACCACCATGAACCAATTCTGGAGGAGGAGCAAATGTCACAAAGAAAGGATGATAAAGGATGGATAAACACTAAGTCATGAAAAAAGAAAAAACTAGATGTGGGAGGAAATAGTAAAGTTGTTAGACCCTAATTAAAAGAAACAAGAGTCAAAGAAACAACAAAAGATGTGGCAACAAGGAAATAGAGAACCCTAGATTCACTGGCAGGGAAAAAACTGAAAAGAAAGTAAGGGAGGTCGACCTCCCAATGTGGGCAGTATCGGCCTGATACTGCTCCTTATCCCTTTGAAATTATGAAGATCCTATCTTGGAATGTAAGGGGTCTTAATGGCCCATATAAACAACATGTGTTGAAAGCATGATTAGCTGTTGTGAAACCTGGAATTCTCTTGATCTAGGAAACAAAAATGAAAAAGGAAGGTTTTGAGAAAACCCTAAAGTGGCTTTGGCCTGGTGCTAGTTTCGATGCTAGTGATGCAAAGGGGGCCTTAGGTGGGATTGCTACCTACTAGAATTCCTCCCAGTTTGGTGGCAAGTTGAAAATCAAGAATAAAAACAACCTCTTGATTAGTATGGAGGATGGAGATACTTCCATTAAATGGAATATGGGGAATATATATGGCCCAAATCCAAGGTTGGATAGGCTAGACTTATGGAATCTATTGGATGGAGTTATGATTAACAACAAAGATGAACTATGGATGCTTGGAGGTGATTTTAATTCCCCACTGTACCCTTCTAAGAAGAAAAGGTCTTACTAACTTCTCAGAGAGTATGATGGATCTTTCAAGCTTTATTGAATCGGTGGGAGTTATGGATATCCCTCTCATGGGATCCCACTTTACTTGGACTAATAGAAGGAAAGGTAATCAACTCATCCAAGTGAAGTTGGATAGATTCCTGATCTCCTCTAACTGGAATATTATGCAGAATGTCTCTCTTACTGCCTTTCCTAGAATGGGTTTTGACCATAGTGCTCTTCTTCTGGAATGGGATGATAGGGTGATTAAAAAATGTTACCCCTTCAAGTATGAAATCATGTTGTCCCTTCACCCAGAATTTAAATCTCTTATTGAGGAATGTTGGAACCTTCCTTGTGATGGAACCTCGATGTTTGGTATCATGACATAATAACCTGACCAAAATAACCCTAGACAGAATAACCCAACCAAAATAACCCAAGGACAAAATAACCCAAGGTCATAATAACCCATGGACAAAATAACCCATGGTCAAAATAACCCATGGACAAAATAACCCATGGTCATTTTAGATCAAGCTAGTAAACTAGAAATGACATAAAAATTATAACTATGATTGTGAGGCACCATAGAGGCTATTTAGGTCATTTTTAGACCATATATCCATTATATACCCCTAAAATAGCCTTAAAACACCTTTAATATGCTTAAATAACCTATAAAATGGTAAATAATTAAAAAAATAAAGGCAATTTCGTGGGAATAAGTTGATTAAGAGTTATTATGAAAAGATATAAATCAAAAAGGCATTAAGAAGATATATAAAGTGGTAGAATTAAGAGAAGTAAAGAAAGGAAGAAGGGGAGAAGAAGTAAGAGTGTGTAGAGTGATAAGAAGAGGAGAAATCCAAATTCATAAAAGAAGATATTTTGTAATATATTTTGTTTGAACATTATTTCAAATTTTCCTAGGGTTTTCTAAAAGAGTACAAAAAATCAATATACTTTTTAGGGAACCATCACATTCTTCATAATTTTTAATATATACAATGCCTCTTCAATTTTTAACAAGTCAAAAAAATAAGAATTCACTTAATGTAGATGGTTACACATTTTTATTCCATTGACAAGGCATCAATAAAACAATCTGGCATTGTGTGGAATATTTTACAAATAAATGTTCAAGTTAGTGCTATACTATGACACAAACAAAATCGGGTGATGTGATTAGCAATACAAAACATAATCATCCTCCAAAACCTGAGATGATCACTGTCAAACACAAATTGAAAGAAATGAAAGACATGGCGTGCTCGACTCAAGATTCTACAAGAAATATCATCCCTGCTTCATGTTCTAATATTTCATTACCCATAGCAGGAGAAATACCATCAACCCATGCATTATCCAAAATGATTCAAAGAAAGAGATTAAGATTTGAAGTTTCGCCACCAAATCCTCACACATCGGCAGATCTTATCTTACTAGTTGAATATACAATTACCAATAGAGGGGAAAAGTTTCGTTTTCATGACAGTAATGATGAGAATCATTTTTTAATATTCACCACCACATAGAATTTTCAATTACTGAAAGAATCTAAAAATTGGTTTAGTGACGATACATTTAAAACAGTGCCAAGTATTTTTCAACAGTTGTACACGATTCTTGGATTGAAAACTGATGCAATATTTCCACTCATTTATATTCTTATGAGCAACAAAACAAGAACCACTTATACACAAGTACTTGCAGAATTAAAACAACTTCAACCTGATCTAAACCCAAAAACTATACTTATTGATTTTGAGTTAGGTTTCATGGGAGCTATTTCTGAAAATTTTCCAAATGCCACTATTCGGGGATGTTTTTTCCATTTTTCTCAATGCTTTTGGAGGAAAGTTCAAGAAGAAGGTCTACAAACATGTTACAGTGTTGATGAAGTATTTGCATATGAGATGAAGAAACTTGTTGCATTAGCTTTTGTGCCTCAAATAGACATAATTGATGCATTTGAAACACTTCAACAATCTCCTTATTATACAAAACATGAGGAGACCTTGCAACCCATAATTGATTAGTTTGAAGAAACATGGATTGGTAGACTAAATAGAAGAGGCAATAGATGATCACCCAAGTTTCCAATCATAATGTGGAATTGCTATTCAACTACTCAAGATGATCTTCCCATAACCAATAATACTATTGAGGGATAGCACAGAGGATTTAGTGAATTGCTTCAAGAATTGCACAACTCAGTCTAGAAATTCATCAAAGCAATGAAAAAATAACAAAGTCTCTAAGAGAATAGAATAGAGAAATATATGGTTGGATACACTGGGCAACCAAGCAGGAAAAAATACCGTGAACTGAAAGAAAGACTAAAATGATTGGTTGATGGTTATGATAACCATAACATTTTAGATTATATAAGAGGCATCGCTCATAATTTGAAACTTTAATTGAAAATTTGAATAATAATTTTTTTTTAGCAACATACATGTAATTTATAAATTTTGTTTTCCTTTCTCTATATTCTTATGGGGATATTTTGTCCATGGGTTATTTTGACCATAGGTTATTTTGGCTTGGGTTATTTTGTCCCTGGGTTATTGTGACTGGGTTATTTTGTCTAGGGTTATTTTGGTCAGGTTATTATGTCCTGTAACCCCGATGTTTAGGTTAATACAAAAGTTAAAAAGAATTAAGGAAAGGGTTAAAGGATGGAACAAATACACTTTTGGGAATATCTTTACTACTAAGAGGGATCTAAATTTGAAAATTAAGAAAGTTCAAGATCAAATGGAGGTAGGAAACTATAATGATGAGATCTACATAATAGAAAGGGAGCTTAGAGCCCAATGGGACAAAATAAGTAAGAAGGAGGAAATCTTCTAGAAATAGAAATCAAGGATTCAATGGCTTAAGGAAGGAGATAAGAATACTAAGTTTTTCCACCAATCTACTATGAAGCATAGAGGAAGAAACATGATCAGATCTCCCACCACCTCTAATGGTACTAAACTTGAAAGGGAAGAAGAAATAGCAAATGAGGTTGTTTCCTTCTTTTCAAATTACCTGGAGCCTTCAAGGGTCAACAATTTGGATTTGGGGGAATTCCTGCAGGTTATACCTAATGTTATCACGAAGGAAGACCTAAAATAATTAACTAAGTGTGTTACTATGGAAGAGGTGAAGGAGGCTATTTTCTCTTTTGGAGCTTTCAAAGCTCCTAGACCTGATGGATTTCCTCCCAGCTTCTTCCAAGTCTACTAGGAGATTGTGTCTATGGACCTCTTAACTGTTGTTAAATATTTTTTTAGATTGGGTAGAATCTTGAATCAGATGAATACCACTTTTCTGGCCCTTGTCCCTAAATCCAATGAAGGTGCTTCAATGAATGATTATAGACCAATAAGTCTATGCAACACTACTTATAAGATTTGCTCCAAAATTATTGTCAACAAGATGAAGTTGGTCTTAGCAAAAATGATTGCTATTAATCAAAAAGGTTTTGTTCAGGGAAGACAAATTCTGGATGCAACAATTTACACTCATGAGATCCTGCACTTTATGGATTACAGTAAAAAGAAAAGTATGGTGCTGAAATTAGATATCTCCAAAACTTATGATAGGGTTACTTGGAATTTTTTATTTGTTGTTTTGAAAAAAATTGGCTTTAAAGGGAAATTCCTCAATTTGATAAAAGCCTATGTTACTACCCCAAAGTATTTAGTCTTGGTTAATGGAATTGGCCATGATTTTTTCTCACTTGGTAGAGGGATGAGACAAGGAGATCCCTTATGTCCTTACCTTTTTGTCATTGTAGCAAAAGCTCTTGGCTGCAACATATAGAAACAACTTAATAATAAGTCTCTGAAGGGTTTCTATTTTGCTTCTTCTTTATCCCCAGCCTCACATCAACAATTTTTTGATGATACTATTCTAATGGGGGAGGCTTCAGTGGTTGAAGCTAAAAAATGGAAAACTATTCTGGACAATTATGTTGAAATGTTAGGACAGTGTATAAATTACCAAAAAAGCAAAATTTATTTTTTCAATACTAGCCAACTTGTGAAAGATAAAGTGATAAGGATTTTAGGGTGTCAGGAAGCAGAATTACCTTGTACTTACCTTGGCCTACCTCTTTTCTCTCAAAAGACAAACAAAAACTACTGGAACTATATTGTGGAGAAATTCTAGAAAAAAATGGTTGGTTGGAAAAGCAAATTGTTGAGCTTGGCAGGAAAAATTCAGCTTTTAAAGGCCTCCCTTTAGAATATTCCAGTCTATTATCTTTCAATGTTTAGTATACTAGCCTATATTGTTGAGATAATTGAAACAATTCAAAGAATAATTTTATGGTTAGGAGTGGAGGAAAGGAAAAGAATGGCTCTCATCAAATGGGAGAAGGTGTGTGTCTCAAAGAAAGGAGGGTTAGGCATCAAAAGATTAAAATTGTTTAATAAGGCTTTGGTGGCGAAAATGGGTTGGTTTCTCTTGGAAAATGAAAAAGATTGGGCTACTATCCTAAGGGCTAAGTATCTTAAAAATAAGGATGCTAGTTGTTTACTAAGGAAGAAGGAGCTTCCACATGGGTCTATGTTTTGGAATAATCTCCTTAAAATTCGAGGAACGCTGATTAGAAGTGCAAAAATGAGGATTGGAAATGGGCTCAACACCGATTTCTGGGATGACCCCTAGTCCACACCGACCCCACTATCGGCCTCTGGAGATCTCCAACAAATTAGAATAAGACTGAAAAGGGAAATTTGAAAAAAAGTTCCTAATTATCTTGTGTGGGATGGATGGTGACCCAGGTTGAAAAGCTTCAAAGAATATATAAGTAATGTTGTTCTCAGGGGAAGTAGACAACATAATTGGCACACTGCTATTGACCTGATTATGAAACAAATTGGAAATCCTGACCTCTTTTCAAGAAAAAAAAGGATGAATGGTTTTGGACAAAAAACACTAATGGTAGGTTCTCGGTTAAATCATCTTATGACTCAATGATGTAGAAAACTATGGTCTTGGGTTCTTTTGATTGGCTTAAGGTTTGGAAGAAGAACCTAATCCTAAAAATTAACTGCTTTTGGTGGATGGTTATACATGGTAAGATCCTCACCATAGACAACCGGAAGAAAAGAGGTTGGTATCTTGTCAATAGATGTAGCCTTTGTAATGAAGAAGAGGAAACCTTAATGCATTTTTTTTTTTCAATGTTCTTATGCCTAAGAAGTATGGGATTTTTTTCTTAATGCTCTGAAGGTGGAGTGGGTTTTCCCTGTCAATATCCAAATGTTTGTGGAAGGATGGAGCTTTTTCCCTTATTCCCACAATATAATTAGGGATTTGTGGGGACAAATTCCCCCGTTTTTGGCTTGGGGCTTGTGGAAAGAGAGGAATAATAGAGTGTTTAGGGAGACTGCAAGAACTAGCAAGGAGCTATGTTTAATTATCAAAAGACAAATTCAGGAAAATATGGAAAGCTGCAAGTACAAGCAAGCTAAGAAACAACCAACTTAGCATGAGCTAAGCATAAAACAACAATGGGAGCTCTCCCATGACTTAAATAATGTTAGCTAGCTAAAACAACTTATAAGAAGGAGCACTGTCTAGATCCCCCCGTATCTAGGATGGGTGAAATGCAACTTTGATGGTTGCTCGAAGGGGAATCCTGGACGGGCTACAACTGGTGGAGTAATAAGAGATGATAAGGGTTCCTTTATGATTGGATACAACAAAAGCTTAGGAACATCTACGAATAACTTCACTGAGGCGTATGTTGTTTGGATAGGAGCTAGACTTCTCAGGGAAAGGGAATACAACAAGGTGATTGTAGAAGGAGACTCAAAGTTGATAATAGACTATCTCAACAATAGAGTGAATATTCCTTGGGAAATTAGAGATCTATTGGAAGATTGTAAAGGAATATTGCAAGAGATTCAATGTGTTAAAATTTTTCAAGCATTAAGGGAAGGAAATAGGGTGGCGGATGCAATGGCCAACCTTGGTGTAAATCAAGAAAATTTAATAAACTAGGACTTTAATAATTTTCCTAATCAAATTAAGGAAGTCCTAGCGAAAAACATACTTGGTGAAAAATACTTAAATAAAGGACTATGAGGAGGGGTTTCTTAATTATTAACATGAGTGGGGGAGGAGAAGGCTTATGAGGCTGTGGACCCCATGGATGCAAGTTGGCAAGCTGATTGGACAGTGTCAGAGGTACGTTTTAAAGGGATTGCTAAATCCCAATAAAAGGCATTACAATCGAGGGAAAGGACAATCAGATGACAAGTTTTTGTACCAAGACATGAAATTTTTTAATTTGGAAATAAATAGCATGTGGTATAATTTGAGGATCGATATTCAATGTGACAGATGGAGTCACATCGACAATAATAATAAAATATGGAATAAAAAAATGCTATCATTGCAAGAAAGCAAGGTGGAGTTTCCACAATCAATAATGATTATGGGCAAAAAGGTGGTAATCGAGGAGTGAAATATTTTATGAATTATAGAAAACACCCTAAGTCGACTACATTTCAAATGAATTGTCATAGAGTTACCATTAGAGCTGAGAGTGTGGAGTTACCGGTTGCAAGTGTTGAGGACGCCAAAGGTAATAGAAGTGATTTCCTTCCCGTTCCCAAAATTTTCCATAGCTCAGATAGCAATATGGGAGGCCCTAGGAAGTGTACCAAACCTCACAAACTCAACTCACTTCAAAACAATGAGGGGCTCTAGCTTAGGCAGGTTTCACTCCATATTTTGTTGCAATGGAGGGCTATAACGAAAAAATCAACTACAAGTTTGCTAATGCATGGAGAGATGGAAAAGTTAACTTGGGCGGGCTTCAGTTTAAGATGGATGTGAAGTTGATTGTGGAAGTGATGGGTTTAGCTTACGAAGGGATGAAGGTTGAAAAGGTTAGCAATGGTAAGTATCAAGACTATTTTGAGAAATTTTTTGAAGGAAAAGAGAAACCTGAAAGATTTCAAAATGGGTACTCTAGGGTTAAGTTGCCACCTCCGTATCATAATGTGTGCTTTATTGTAATGAAATATTTTACTCTCGAAGGCCGCTACCAGTCCATCCATGGATACCACTCTCCCATCCTCAACTGCGTTAGACATCAAGAAAAAAATTAATTTTCCTTTTTTCTTGTTTTCCTCTCTAAGCCAGAGTCTTACTCATGGTGCCAATCCGCTTTTACATCAGGGCCTCGTAAGAGCCATTTGCAAATTTGTGCTTTCTAGGACCCCTCAATTTTTTTTTTTATTAAGATGATTGAAGACCCAAAACCACAAATCTCGATGAAAATTGAGCTTCTTGAAGACCATCCCCTCCCCACGACTAAAAAATCTAGCAAGAAATCCCAAAACCTAGACACTGCTCTGTGGAAGGATTTACTTACGGTCATGCCAAAGAAAAGAAAGGATATTTTATGGAGATGGGGACTTAAAAAAGGAGGAGATTGATTTTGTGTTAACTTGGGGAAGAGGTGGACAAAATTACTATTCCTAATGATAATGAGATGAAAGGCTTAAACCATGGTGGAAGGAGGTCAAAAAGATTGGCTATGGCAGCGTCGAAAGCATAGGAGAGTAAGAATAACACACAGATCCATGAGGAAAAAAGTACCAAAATCCTGTCGAAGAGTGTTGATAAGAAAGAAGAAGAGGAAAATGATTCCTCAACTGAAGAAATTCCTGACAGTATGGGAGGAGACTCGACTGAAGAGGAGGAATCAGATGTGGAAAGCGAGGATGTAAATGGTGTTGAAGAAAAGGAGGAGGAGTTGCAACATGAGATGGAATGGGAGGAGGAAGGAAATGTAATGGAAGATCAAGAGAGGGAAGAAAATACCAGCAAAGAGGAAGGTAAGGTTGAGGATGATGGGAATGGGAGGATTAAAAGACTAGAGGAGAGGATGCAAATTCTGGAAAAGAGCATAAATGAGAAGGCGGGGGACAACAAACTTCATGCCCTTGAAAATTTGGTGAATGGAATAATTGAGGAAAGACTAAAGGTTTTGGAGAAAGGTATGCAAGAAAAAGGAAATGAAAACAAAATTCAAACCGTGGAAGAAGTAGTTTAGAATGTGTGTATGGTGGTTGATGTTGTTATGAAGAAGGTTGTTATGGCTAATGTTTCCGGTATGGGAAAAATAAAAAAGCAACAAAAGAAAAAAGCAACGGGTGATGGTGAGGACTTGGCTAGCAAGATGGAGCTGAAGGAAACAATGAATGACACTGTTGAAGATTTAATGAAACTGTGAAAGATGATCGAGGATGCATAGCTTGGGTGCTTCGTTGTGCAAATTTTCTTTTTTTTTATGATGTTTATCTCTACTATGTTTTATAGGACTTTTGTTACTGGTTATAGTCGTGGGTGCCAAAACTTAAATATCTATAATGCTATTTATATTTTAAGTACGAACATTATGATAGATGTTTATAAGTATTGTAGATGGATAGGGAAGGATGCTATTGATGCTAGAGTAATGGTTTTTGATTCGAATGATAAAATTGCTATGTTTGATCGTATGGGAATTGGTTAAGCATTTTGTTTGTGGGAGGGGGGAAGTTTGGTGGGCTTCATTTTTTTGTTGTTTCTTACCACCTGCTGTTCTTATCATGATGTACTAATTGCTCAGGTTAGGGCCCTTTTCCCTGCTTAATCAATAAAAAAAATGAGCATTATTTATATCAAAATAAAAATTAATGAATAAAGAGGATCCTCTTGACACAAACCTTATGGATTTTAGAAAAAAATCAACATGGCTCTCATTGACGAGATTAAAGAAACTAGCTAAAGAAATACAAGATTGAATCAAATGGCATCATTCTTTAGAGAAACCATATCTACTTAAAACATGAAGAAATAAATTCTAATTAAACCTATCATAAGCTTGTTTCATGTGCAAATCAATGGCCATAGAAAGGATCTTCAAGGATTTCACATCATGAAGTTTTTCACTGGAAAAAATAACAACTTCTAAAATTTCCCTTCCAAGAAAAAAAACACTTGGCTCCATAGAGATAATATTTGGAATAATTATATTCCATAGAGATAAATATTTGGAATAATTCTACTCAACTTGATGGAAATATCTTTAGTAGGAATCTTGTAAATAATATTACAAAGAAAATTTGGCAAAAATTATAAACGAATTGAGGATCAACACCCTTAGGGATAAGGGTAATAAAAATATTATTCAAATCCTTCACTATATGCTTGTTTTGATGAGATTCATCCACAACTACCCAAACATATTTTCCTAAAACTCCTAATTAAAAAAATTAGTAGAAAACTATCAAGATCTAGCTTTTACAATCAATTTAAATGGAAAAATGACTACTTTAATCTCATCCAAAGTGAATGAATTTAATAGCATATGATTTTTCTCTCTCAAAACCATTATCTGAATATGTTGAAGAACACTATCATCTTCATTCCTACCATCATAACAATTGAGTAAATATTAAAAAATCCTGACAACTTCTCTTTGAATCTCCAAAGGCTAATCAATCAAGAAACCATCTTGAGATTTTATTCCTTCAATATCTATTCAAAAATATTGTAGTGCCCCTTAGTTTGTTCTCAGTTGACTGACTATTGTTGTATCAGATTGGGATATTATGATACTTGGCTTGATATTGGATTCACTGCTATGATGATAGTTTGATGCTACTTTAATCACTGGTGCTTTATGCTTATGCTATGTCTAGTATATGGATTATGCGGATTAACCTTGTTATGTGCATCATGCGAATATGTGATGATTGTTTTTACCTTGTTGTTAGCATATGATTATTGTGTGTTGATGTATTTTGTTGAAAATGAATAGTGTCACATCACTCGCTTTTGAGTACCCTGCGACGCTGTGACTTTCCTCTAACAGTGTGTTTGTCTGTATGACTATGAACATGTTCGACTATTCTAGTTTGTCACAGGTTGCAAGTACTAGGAATCAACTCCACCTAAATTGCCAATTTTGAGAGTGCCTTAAACCCAATGGAAATTGTTGATGGAGATAGCATATGGTCCCTTGTTGATCCATCATCCTTGACGAGGATGAGCATCGATGTCACCCTGGTAGTGTTGTTCATTTGTGATATGGTTCATCTCTTTTTTCGTGGTCTTGTTTTCCGTCTTCACTGTGAGGTCAGGTATTGCTTGGTATTTCGTCCATTTGAATTTAAGTTGGTCAATTAGTGCTTTGATTAATTATTGCGTTAAAATAAAGTTATTGAAATTAAAAGACATTGTGATAATTAAAATAAAAAGCTTTTATATAATTATGGTATTGATAAAATAAAATATTATTAATGTTTTATTTGGTTTAAATAAATTTAAGTTATGATTTAATAAAGAGATATAAAAATAAATATATCAATTAAATTGTGTTGCAAATAGAATTAAAAGGGTAAGTTAAAATTAATAAATTAAATATTTAATAGTGGATTTATTGTGTGTAATTAAATAAAGATATTTTTTTAACATGTTTAAGAGTGGTAGTAAGTAATTGTCGGGAAATTAAAATAAATTAATTTAAAGAAAGGAGTTGCATGCAACAACGGATTTGGTGAGGTAGTTAATAAATTGATTAATTTGCTAAAGAAAGGGGGGCTTTTCAACTATATCTGAAAAACTAATCTTGCTTCTTCTTTCGGGGAATATTTTTGGGTCTCAGAGGTTTTATCATTCTTGAGGGCTATAGGAAGTAGATTGATCTACAAAAATTGCAGTATTGTGGATTATGCAGAAAAGTTTGGAGCTACAAGTTGGCATTTTTGAAGCTCAACGTCAAAACTCCAATCTTGACAAGCAAATCGGACTCAGGTTCCATTACTGCCTGAATTTAATCTTTATTTTTGAAATAAATGCTTGGATGTGTGTTCTGGTTGGAAATTAAACTTTTCTTGTGTGTTAATTTGCAATTGCTTCCTCCAATGAAATCCCTTTGATGCGACCAAACCTTGGTTTTGGGATAATCATATTTGAAAATTTCTTTCCTCCACTACATGCCTCTATTCTCCTCCTTGAGCGTCGTTTTGCACCTACCTATTATAGCATAATTCAAATTCTTATTTTGGAATTCAATTTGATATAAATGCTTATTTATGGACTACAAATGTATTTGAATTGGCTGGTTGGATTGCTCATGTGATGGGGATCGATAGAGCCACAACGTCGCCCTTCTTGCATGTTTGTAGCCAATTTCTTTGAATCTGCTTGCACATATATATTAAGGGTTCTTAAATTGTTGGAGTTCAACACTTGATTTCATGCAATGTGAGGTGTCGGCCCTGTGATGGCATTTGATAATTCTTTGGGATGGGTATTGTAATGTGTTTCATACTCATTGTTATAAATTTTTTCCATTTGTTGAATATGTCTTGAATGGCAGTCGATACTTAGGGCTGTATTTAGTGAATACTTGGAATTTATTACTTGCATTGCAGTGTAATTCGATTAGTATAGTATATTGATGGCATTCGATTTACTGCATGCCACATTTCTTTCTTTATGTTTTCCTCTTGTGTGCTTGGTACACCATTCCTTGAATACTATTATGGCTTCTTCATCTTTTTTGTTGCAACTTCATATGATTGGCATTTCCTTGTTCGTTATCATTTTCTCCTCTTGGTGTTGTGTGCCCTATCTTCTCCCGTGTCTCAAATTTATTACTGTAGGTTTTGATTGTTGATTCAGTGGTTACTTTCCTATTGGGAATTCATCTCCAGCGCCCTCAATTCTTTGCTTTCCCATTTTGCATGCACCCTTTTACAAGGGAAGTTGCAATTAATTTTGGTGCAAGCAAGAAGGGTGTTTATCAAAGTCTATGGATGTTGGCTTGTCACCAGCCAATTGCATCTGTTTGAATGTTCTTCGTGCCTTCTCAATTATTCCTTTTACACCCTCTGCAAATCCTATTCGTGCAAATTCTTCAACCAATGCATTCTAGGAAATCATGCCTCTTTGAGACACTTAACCTCATGAACCCATGCACTGTGTATGCCCTTGAATCTTATCTTAATAGCTTTAGTTATAATTAGAGTTTGATGCTTTATTTATGTCTTTTGATTTATTGCTTAGTCATTGTAGTTGATATTCTTCAGGCTCAGTAATCACCGAATATGTATATTGCATACTATTAATGTGTCCTTATTTCCCTACGTAACTCACACAATACCTTGTAATGCATTTAGATTTGATGAATTTCCTTAAGCATGGAATTCAAGATACACCCTAAAAGGTTGGAATTTGATTAGTGGGCAGTGCATTTGGTATTCTTGGATATGCATGGCGATTGGATTTCAACGAATATGTAATCATTCCTTTGTAATTCAATGTATATGCATTTGACTTGTTGATAACAATTTATATTGGCATATATATATATATATAGATGTGTATATATACGTGTATATTTATATATGCATGTATAAATATAAGTATTTATCTCATTAGCATTTGATTTATTATTGAAAACAACATTCAAATATGATATATACACATATATAAATATATACAGATAAAAATATATGTATATATAAATATATTCCGATATAAGTGAATATATTTATATATGTATATATATATATTTATTTATATATGTATATGTATAGATGTTTATATATTTTGGTTATAAAATGAATATATATGTTTTGTGATTAATTGGCTATGTAGAGCAGTGAATTGGAAATTAAATAGCAAAGAAAAGAAATTGATTAAATTGTATTTAGGTAAATGAAGGATGTCTATATTTAAATAATTGGGATATTGATAATTATCATTTGATAATTTGTGTGAATATTAATAAATCATTAGTTGACAATTAATAATTGATTCATTTTCTATTTGAAAAGTTCAACAAAGGTCTATGAAGTTGAGCGGTTTGTTGAATTTGAAATAATTAAATGGGTATCTAAACTTGACTTTAATAAAAGATCCTATATTTGTATTTGAAATTGATCTTAAGTGTTTGCATAATTGTGTTAAGTGTTGGGATTAAGTGATTAAGTTAGTGAGTATAATGTAAAGTGGAAATAATGTTTTCATGGTTGTATTGCCAATTGTTTGCTTGTTGGAATAATGTGTTTTATTTTGGATTGAGTGATCCTAATAATTGTTCAAGTGGGATTCTTTTGTTCAAATGGACTAAAGTCGGTTTCTAGAGGCTTTGGGAAAATAGTTTGAGTTTTGGTTTCACATTTTGTCATTTTGAAAGTGGATTAATTTTGTACTTGGATTGTGTTCATGAGGGTATTTAGCCATGCACTGCCTCCTTGTTATTATGATTGGGAATTGTGAGCAAGATGGTCCATGCCTTGCTCGGGATATGTATTTGTGGCTTTCATTTCTTGTGCATGATGGATTTACCCTATTAATTTTTTGGGTCTCCTAGCTGCTAGTAGGGGAGGTGGCTCTCAATGGGGGCTAATGCACAAAGTGGCACTAAGATAACTCATGTGAGAGTTTCTTAACTCAGTGATAAATTAAAATGAATTAAGGGTTTGGGTAGCTTACATATTAATCAAGATAAGTGAATGCCTCGCTCATGCCTATAAGTCTCATTTAGGCTAAGGATGGGTTGAGAACGCCTGGTTGGTAAGACAAAATTTCTTGTCCTCACGAAAGGAAGATTGGTTCTACATGTGTCACCCTATGGGGCCGACACCTAGTGAGAGGCTGACAGGATAACCATAAATGGGGGTTGACATCTAGTGAGAGACTATTAGGATAACCCATGCCAGGACCATGCGGTGACACTCTTCCCTTTGTAGACTAGTATTCCCTTGTTTGTTTTCTCCCTTTGGTATGTGATGTCCTCTGGAAGCAATGTATGTTCTTTTGTGATGATATTGTTGTTGTAATGTTAAATGTTCTATGTTTAGCCTTGTTATGTCAATTTGTGGTCGCCTTGTTGTTGTTGTGGGACCTTGTCGCTATCTCCTAGCATGGAGGGTGGACCTTGGGGTTCCACATGGTCGGGTGGAATGTGCATTGTACTCTGTTGGGTTTCCCTTGCTGTTGATCATTCGTGTGGTGACTACTCTTAATGATATGGACTGTTGCACCTGTTCTAGTTCGAGTGAACTATATTTCAAGTACTTGTATTATATTATAAATCAATTGTATCATGTATTGTAACTCTAATGTATAATCTCCCCAATTGATCTTGGGGAAGCATTGATGTAATGATGTTATGTTGTAATTCATTGTTGAACTCTCTCTTATAATGAGCAATGTAAATGATGTACCTTGTTATGTTATTTAATGAAATTGATTCTGAATGGTATCTATTGATAACATGTTATGGTTGATTCATATTGGTTGATCATTTAATATGATGGATTAATTGAACTCTATATGGTTAGATGAAACTGGTTAAATGTGATGAATTGTAATTCTTGTTAGTTTGGTTAATGGGATTCTAGTAGTGTAGTCATGGAACCTAAGAGGGCTTAGGTTAGAAAGCAAGTTACTGTAAAATCTGCAATCTTTAATATGCTACATTTTAAAAAAATATATACTATTTTCTTAGTGTTTTACGTGTTGTCCTCTAGGGTTTCGTGGTGTGGTGTTACAAATATTGTATTATTTTCCCCATATTCAATCCAACATTCCCTAGAATTCTATATCCGCTAGCTCATATTTTAGATAAAACACTTAAATCCCTTTCTTGGAGAAAAGATTAACGATCCACGCCTAATTTAATAACATTTTTTTAATCTCTCCAACTTTGATTCATTTATTATTTTTCTTCAAAAATATTCTAAATACCATCCTATTCCAAAATTTTAATTTTTGTTTAATGAAATCGAACTTCTTACAAATTTAAAACATATTTGACCCCTTAACCTTAGAGGTATGCAACCAAAAACTCTTGAGAGTACCCAAGAATATAGAGTCTTTAAACCATGTAAATTCAAGTTTGAAAGGAAATTTTGTGGGAGTGACATCCTAAAATATGTTCAATGAAATTGGAAAATAGTCTAACCCTAAGAAATGGAGAATAAAGCTCTTGAAGTATAAATTCAATAACCAATTCTGACGAGGGTGAACCCGAGACATAGAAAATTAACACACCAAACAAAGAATGTTATTTTATTATTCTAAAAATGATCTTCTTACATACAGAGGATCTGATATCCTCAAGTTTTGGAAATATGCAAACTATAGAATTATAGAAAAACCCCTTTTCGCAGTATGCAAACTTGTCCCCCAAAAAGCTACACAAAAATTAGAAACCCGAATAGAGCTCCCTTTTTAGTTTGGAGCCAAAACAACATTCAAATTTGAGTTATTGGTGGTCTGGCGCCAAAAATTACAACTTGAAATTCAAATTTTAAAAGTACATTCAAAAATTAGTATCTTCTAGAAAGTGCACCAACTTCTGGGAGCCATAACTTTTGATCCGGGACTCCGTTTTTTGAAACGTTTAAATAGTTGGAAAGGTCTTAGAGTCAAGAATGTACTCAAAATTGCTATGTCAATTTTAGAAAGTTTTGGGGCCGTTTCGGGACCGTTTAGTGCCTCAAATTTGACCTAGAAGGTTTTCAAGTGCAATTATGGGAGGCTAAAACTACAATATCTTTTAACCCAGGAATAGAAAAGAAAAATCATAAGTTGGGAATTACATTATGATGAAAAGGGTATCCAGAAATGCAAAAATATCTAAGAACTACCAACAAGAAATGAAAATATTTTTTTGGGTGATGTAGGATTGCCCTTACACCACTAGATGCTCCTGCATCAGACACCCAGGGTAGTTTGAGAAGTGACCCCGTCACGTCTCAAATGGTTGAGGAAAACCAAAATGGTCAACCTCTGCCTTAGATAACCAGGATGAATCTTCCATAGACCTTCCTGTCTATTTCACCAGATATTCTTCATACTGCCTGTTTCTGGTACTCCTTCCCACATGGCTATCTAGGATTGCTTCAATCTCATCCTTCTTTGAAGTAGGTGCTGGAATGTCATACTGCCCTATTGCTGGTGTATCCTCTGTGCCACCTTCATGATACTCTTTCAAATCTGAAATGTTGAACATAAGGGAAATGTTGACTCCATCTGGCAACTCTACTTCATATGCATTCCTTGAATCATGCTTCTTCAAAATCTTGTAGGGACCGAATTTCTTCATCTTCAATTTTTTATAGGTTCTCACTAGAAACCTTTCTTTCCTCAAGTAGACCATTACTTCATCACCAATCTGAAACTCCTTATTCCTCCTTTTCTGATCTTCCTTGGCCTTATACTGCATATTCATCTTGTTAATATGTTTTCTTACCTTCTCATGTATATCCTTGATGTGCTTTGCAAAATCTTTGGCTTCAACACTTACCTTCTTCTGATGGTCCATCTTCCTCAATTCTGGAGCTGTTCTAGGGCTACTTCCATACACAATCTGGAATGGTGATCTACCAGTGCTTTTGTTGACAAAATTATTGTAAGAAAATTCTTCTTGGGGTAAGATCAAGTCCCATCCCTTGGGTTTATCTCCTACCAAGCATCTCAATAGGTTACCTAGACTCCTATTCACAACCTCCGTCTTCCCATCTGTTTGTGGATGGTGTGCGGAACTAAACTTCAACTCGTTCTCAACTTCTTCCACAAGGTCCTCCAAAAGTATCCCACAAATTTGGTATCACGATCTGAGACAATACTCTTGGTAGACCATGTAGCCGCACCACCTCTTTGAAGAACAAGTCAACAATGTGGACTGCATCATGGTTCTTCTGACACGGAATGAAATGTGCCATTTTTGAAAACCTATCAACCACCACAAATAGTGAATCATTCCCTCTCTGTGTCCTTGGAAAACCAAGAACAAAATCCATACTTATATCCTCCCACAACCTCTCTAGTATAGGTAAGGGCTGATATAACCCTGTATTCTGGCTCACTCCTTTAGCCATCTAACATACCTTGCAGCTCTGTACATACTTCTTTACATCCTATGACAATTGAGGCCAATAATAATGCTCACTGATAATGGCAATGTTCTTATCCTGACCAAAATGTCCTGCCATTCCTCCACTATGCTTCTCCTTAATCAGGTTCTCCCTCATGGAACTCCTTGGAATACACAATTGGCTTCCCTTAAACAACATGCCATCCTAAATTATGAAATCTAGCCACCTTGTCTTGTCCACTATAACAAGCTCCTTGCAATCTTTCCAAGCCTCTGCAGAATCAAGATCTTCTGGATACAATGTTTTGAGTTCTTTGAACCCAACCACTTCAATCTGCATGTCTGTCATCAATGTCTACATCCTACTTAAGGCATCTGCAACCCTATTTGACCTCCCACTCCTATGCTTTAGAACAAACGTATAGCTCTGCAAAAATTCTACCCATTTCATATGCCTCTGATTTAATTTTCCTTGACTATTCAGTTACTGTAATGCTTGATGATCAGTATACAAAACAAATTCCTTTGGCAATAGATAATGCCTCCATTTCTTAGGTGCTTGAACAATTGCATAAAATTCTTGATCATATACAAAATACTTTCTCTTGGAATCATTTAACTTTTCACTGAAATAGGCAATGGGCTTACCTTCTTGGCTCAACACTACTCCAATGGCACAACCACTGGTATCACAATCCACTTGAAAAAACTTATTGAAATATGGGAGGGCTAGAATAGGCTACTTTGTCACCTTTTGTTTCAACAGTTCAAAAATTTTCGCTGCTCCAGTGCTCCACTTGAACTCTTTTCTATCCCATATCATGGTTTCAGTTAGGTGTGCACAAATACTATTGAAGTTTCTAATGAACTTTCTGTAAAAACTAGCCAAACCATGGAAAGATCTCACCTCAGTAGCAGTTCTTGGGGTAGTCCATTCCAGAATAGTCTTCACCTTCTTTGGGTTCATCTTGAGACCTTCTGCCTAGACAACAAACCCCAAGTACACTAGCTCCTTCTTCACAAAACTACACTTCTTCAGATTAATCAACAATTTATCCTCTCTTAACTTCTCAAAGGCTCTCTGAATATGCATCAAATGCTCATCTAAAGTCCTATTAAAAATCAAGATATCATCTAAATACATAGTAACAAAACTTCCCAGAAACTCTTTCAGTACCTCGTTCATGAGTCACATGAATGTGCTCAGTGCATTGGTTAGCCCAAAAGGCATGACTAACCACTCGTATAGGCCCTCTTTGGTATTGAAGGCAATCTTCCATTCATCTCCCTCTTGAATTTGGATTTGGTGATAACCAATCTTCCGATCAATCTTTGTGAAGTACTGAGCTCCACTCAAACAGTCCATCGGGTCATCCATCCTTGGCAGGGGAAATTTGTACTTGATTGTTATCTTTTTTATGGCCCAGGAGTCTTTTCACATCCTCCACTTGCCATCTTTCTTTGGTGCTAGTACTGCAAGTACTGTACATGGGATCAGGCTCTCTCAAATCAAACCCTTTCTCAACAACTCCTGAACTTGTTTATTTAACTCCCAATTTTCTTCTGGAGTCATTCTGTGAGCTGCCTTATTTGGAAAACTAGCTCCAAGGATCATGTCAATATGATGACTGATCTTCCTCACTAGTGGTAAACCCTCAGGTACATTATCAGAAACAATATCCTGAAACTCATCCAACAACCCTGAAACTTCTATTGGCATCTTCTCACTATCCTCCTTACCCACTCTAGGAATCAATGCATAACACACATGCTCATGCTTCATACCTTCTAAAAAATTTCTTCCATCAACATAACTAATTCTAGCACTACTACATACCTTTTCTTTGACCTCCTTAGGGGTTTCAACTTGTGATGAACCCCATCCTTCGTCAGGGAATAAGTGTTTGCATGGCCATCATGTATAGCTCACCTGTTGAACTGCCATAACCTCCCCAACAACATGTGACATGCATCCATGGGGATGATATCATAGAGTACCTCATCATGGTAGCTCCCGATCTTGAACTTCACTAGGAACTGCTCATTGACCATAAATTTGTGGTCCTTTTGCAACTAGGCAATCCAATACGGATGTGGATTCCTTTCCCTCTTCAGCTTCAACTTTGTAACCATCTCCTCTGACACCAGATTATCGGTGCTCCCACTGTCAATGATGACATCACAATATTTTCCTTCACATTTGCACCTTGTGTGGAACAAATTCTTCCTCTATTCGGGTTCCTTCTCTTCAGTCACCAGTGCTCTTCTAATCACTAGGGCTTCTCCCCTTTCAACATCATCTGAATGTTTAGATTGAGCCTCCTCATCTACATGTGCAACCCTTCCACAACCTCCCGGCCTTTTGTGTGCCCTTCCTTGATGTTTCAGACATTCATAAGCTTAATGTCCTTCTTCACCACATTGGAAGCATGTTCCTCTAAAACCAACTCTTCTAGATCCTTTTCCAAATCTCCCTCATCCTCTACCTCTTTGATCACCACTATTTTGATCACGAGGGTGGTAGAAGTTATCATTCTTCTAGTTTCGACCGATACCCACATCTTCATTTTTCTTCTCATCATCATTTCGGCTTCCAAAAGATCTTTCACTGCCCTTTCTGCTCTGACCTCCTCATCCTTTTTGCTTGTTATCAAATATTTTGTTTAGCTTCTCTTCAACTTTCAGAGCAAACTGGTATGCATCCTCAATGGTGGTCATTCTAACTAGGCTTATCTCCTCCTGAATACTCGGCCATAACCCATTAAGATAACGGGATACCTTCTCCTTGCTGGCCTCTGTATGACCCATTTTGATGATCATCTTGTGAAAATATTCAGTGTATTCTTTCACATATTTGCTTCCTTGCTTCAACCCTTGCAATTTCTTCAGCAAATCTAGCTCGTAGTCCACTGGTATGAACTGCTTTTTTAGTTTCTCCACCATGCAATCCCATCTGGTGATCTTTCCTTTTCCTCTTCGGTTTCTCTCTAGTTGGACCTCTTTCCACCAAATAATAGCATGGCCCTTTAGCTTCATTTTTGCAAACTTGACCCGATCTGGGTCCTCTATCTCCTCATACTTGAAATATTCTCCCAACTCATTGATCTAGTCAATCAACTCTTGTAGGTTCAGACTTCTGGAATAACTGGGGACTTCTGCTCTGGGTCTTTTCTCAATCTTCGAAATGGCCCTTATCAGCTGCATTTGGTCTTGATCAATTGATTCTTCTTCCTCTTCTACATCTGAATCTTCCTCCTCTTCTTCATCCTCACTTTCTTCTCTCCTTCTCGGGTTTAACCCTCTTCTCATCAGCTCCTGCAACACATTAATCTGTCTTTGGAGGGCTCTAAAACCCTCAGCCACTAGTGGATCTCTTCCACCAATATTTCTGCCACCTCGAACACCTCTGGAACCACCATTCCTACCAAGCATCACTCTTGGAGGCATTTTTCTTGACCTCGATCCACAACCACGGTCCTGGTGCGAACTACCTCACGATCGATGATCTGTCCACACACTCAAGAAACATCACTCTGATACCACCTGATGAGGGTGCAACCCGAGACACAAAAAACTAACACACCAAATAGAGAATGTTATTTTATTATTCTAAAAATGATCTTCTTACATGTAGAGGATCTGTTATCCTCAAGTTCTGGAAATATGCAAATTATAGAATTATAGAAAAACCCCTTTTTGTAGTATGCGAACTTGTCCCCCAAAAAGCTACACAAAAATCAGAAACCCACCCATAAATAGAGCTCCCTTTTTAGTTTGGAGCCAAAACAACATTCAAATTTGAGTTATTGGCGGTTTGGTGCTGAAAATTACAACTTGAAATTCAAATTTCAAAAGTACATTCGAAAATTAGTATCTTCTAGAAAGTGTGCCAACTTTCGAGAGCCATAACTTTTGATCCGGGACTCCGTTTTTCAAGCTGTTTGAACCATTGGAAAGGTCTTGGAGTCAAGAACGTGCTTGAAATTGCTATGGCAATTTTAAAAAGTTTTGGGGCCGTTTAGGGACCGTTTAGTGCCTCAAATCTGACCTGGAAGGTTTTTAGGTGTAATTTTGGGAGGCTAAAACTGCAATATCTTTCAACCCAGGAATAGAAAAGAAAAACCGTAAGTTGGGAATTACATTATGACGAAAAGTGTATCCATAAATGCAAAAACATCTAAAAAACTACCAACTAGAAATGAAACTTTTTTTTGGGTGATGTAGGATTGCCCTTACACCATTGGATGCTCCTGCATCAAATTCAAAGAAAGAAGAAATTGATTTAATTTTTTTTCAATGTTAAGTGAGATCATCTATTATTCCAAGTAAAGGTACTATTATATTGGGCAATATAAACCAACTCATTTGAGTTTATTAACTATTAAAAGTTAATTTGTGGCTCTATCACATAAGTTACATCACCCAACTTTTCATTTAAGTGAGAAATGATATTAAATTCCCCACCAATAATGACCAATTGTTATTTAATAATATTTACCTCATCTCCAGTCAAATCCAAAAAAATAGAACATGCCTAGTGGGCCCATACACATAAAACAACTAGAAAGATATATCAGTGGAAAATAAAATAACTTTAGATGCATCCAATTTTGTTGGGAAGAGAAAATAACCACACTAACCCTTTGAGGAAGCCAAAGGATTGGAAAATTACTTAATCACATTCAAAACTAACATAAATATGCTCCCACATATTTCTTTTCCATAAAAAATAATTGGACATGTATAAACTTAGTTTGGTTTTCTAAATAAAAATAAATATCTACATAATATGTATGTATGTGTATGTGTATGTGTATGCATATGCATATGCATATGCGTATGTGTATGTGTATGTGTACATATGTATGCACATGTATATGTGTATGTGTACATGTGTATGTGTATGTGTATATATGCATATATGTATGCATGTATATGTGTTTGTATGTATATATATGTATATATGTATATATATCTATATATGTATGTATATATATGTTTCTATATGTATATGTATTATATATATGCATATGTATATATGTAAATATACATATATCTATAACCTCTTTGTAAAACATTTGAATGAATTTTTCTATTTATCTTAAATAATGTTTAAATATGTGTATGGTCCTAACTCCTTCAAATTAGTGATATTTTTTGTAGAGTACAACATCTTTGAACACCATCGGTTGGATTATGTGATTGAGACTTCATTTTCATTTTTTCTTAATAGTGCAATAGATGATTTGGTATTTATAAGAGAGATTTCATTTCATTAATTCATAACTGATTGGTAGTTGATGAAATGGATAGCATCTCATAGCCTTCTTGTGGTTGTTATGCCTCAAGCATGTGTGCCTTGTATGCCTATTTGATTATATTTTAATTCTAAACTATACTTATCAGTGATATTTTATATTGTCATTGATGTAATTTATAAATGATGTTTGTTATTGTAACTAGTGATTGACTATATATAATGGGATGCGTACATTGTGATTTTATATTTTTGGACTATTATAATATTTTTGTTACTATATTTTTTATATGTGATTTTGATTGTGTTATCTAGTTCAACGTTTTGATTTTGATGATTATCACTTTATATATTTGTTTTATTTGGATCATGTGGCTTAAGGATGATTCTTAGTTGATGCAATTTACTGATAGTATTTTATTTGATATTATATTATGTTGGATTTTTATGTTTTTCTTTAATCATCTTGTATGTAGTAAGTATTCCAAACATTTTATTGAATGTGTAGGCATGCGTTTTTTCCCCTAATTATGGTTAATTCAAGATGGTTAGTTTAAGTAAATATGTTGTGTAAATCTCCACATCTAACTCAATTTGAGTTTCAATACATATATAGTGTATCCTTGTGAAACCATGATCCAAATTGATGTTCATTTCATATTCATGTGTTGCGAATTAACCTATAAAGTGTTTTGTTTACTTTTTTATTTAAATCTTAATTTTCTCTTGTATTTTATTAGTTCCACAATGCTTATTTTTGGGCATTTCAAATAATGTGTATGCTTGAGTTGAGTTAGTTGTTTGTATTACCTTCATGGAATGACCTTATACATTTTCAATATTGTGGATATTTGAAAAATGAATTAAGTTAAAAGATTAATTGGGTTAAATGCATTAGTTAATTTGAATAAATTAAATGTGTTAGTGATTTAAAAACAATTATGATATGCATTTGATAAAATATGTTAGTAATATTCCTAAAAATTACCTTTTTAGTGAAAATGGAGAAAAAGGAAATTTGGGGGTTTAATAGAGAATTTTGAATGAAAAGAAAAAAATGGTTTTATTTTACAATAGTTATTTTCCCTCTATTTTCTCTCTATTTTCTCTCTCTCTCTCTCTCTCTCCCCTTCTCTTCTTCTTGTGAGTTTGCATAATTGCATTGGAGGATTGGATTGTGATTTTTTTTAGATTTCTAAATTGGTGCATAAGAAGGATATTTGAAAGATTATTTTGTGTGTTGGGGGGAACAAAGAAGAATTCTCAAATTTATGTGTGTGAATTACATTGAAAAGGTAATTTTTTTCTCCTATTTGTTTTATGTAATTGATAGTTGGTTCATATTTTTACCATTCCTACACTAGGTGGTTTCATATGGTATTGTTCAAATTGATGTAGAAATATTGACATATATTTTATTTTTAGAAAAAATACTTTACTACCATTATATTGGATAAATTTCTCTGAAACCTCATGTGGTGTGAAAAGTTTTTTTTTTTTTCATCTTAGGAACATAAATATTGGATTTTAGAAACTTTAATTTTTTTAAATTAGAAAAAATTGAATATTTCTGGAGACACTTAAAAATGTCTTGAATGATATTACACATTTGAATTCGATATACTAACATCATTTCATCCTAAAATTCATCCTCTTTTCGCCTCTTTGATTAAATTAACCTAGTTATTTAATTAAATGCTTCATTTTCATCTATTGATCTAATTAATCTAATTAGGTTAATTCCTACTCTCTCACACTAACATCTCATCTAGTTTGATTAAATAATACAAATTATTTAATTTAAACCCCTCCCTTTATCTCTTCTCATTTAATTAAATGTCACTCACACCATTTCATTAAATAAATCAATTATTTAATGAATATCCTCACATTCCTCATCTTGCACATTAAAAATTAGTTTTAATTAATAAATTGCTAATTTCCTCACCCATCCACTTGCATAGGGAATATTATAAAGGAATATTCTCCTATTTGACTCCAAAAAGGGAATGATTTCTTTCAAAAAAAATTGTAACAAACTTTCAAAGTTGTTACAAAGTGTGTTTGTTTGAATCATTCTTATCCCTTGATCTTTCTTTGATCCATGTGATCATTGATTCTCATCCATTGATGAGAATCCTTGATCCATGCCTTCACCCTTCATTTAGTATTGACCATTGATAGATCAAATCAATCTGAGCCCTTAATTTTTCATTTGCTCTCCTATAAATACATCACTATTTGGAGAGAAATGGATCCATCTTTTAATAAAAAAATTATGTTGTTGAAATTCATACTCATTTGCACCCATATTTAGCATATTGTTAAGCATTTAAGATTAATTTTCATCTATTTTAATTTAAGCATCCATTAATTGTTAGAGTAATAGTTATTATGCTTAATTAATTATATCATATTGATTAATTAATTAAGTCACTTATTCCTCTTTGTTACTTAAGCTAAACTTAGGCACATTAATAATTAATTAATTATTAATTATTAAGTGTGCACACTAGGGTTTCATTTAGGGTTTCCCTTTTAGGGTTTCTTGATCTCCTTCATAAGGATTGATCTCTTTTGTAATCATTGATTCTCTTAATGCATTTTTACTGTGAGGTTTACAGAACATTCTTTGGTTCTTCATATCTTTTGTATGTGACAGGTATCCATCTTGCATGCAGGTGATCTTGGTTTTCTAACATGGTATTAGAGCTCCAGACCTGCAGCTGCTTGTTCGTGATCTGAAGATATGGCCTCTCTGTGAGTTTCAAGTGCAAGGGTTTCCACAGGCATCTTTTTTGCAAGATCTAGGGGTAGCCATCTTTTCGGGACACTATGGGCTCAAACGGACATCACCATCGCATTCACAGCGTCCCAAAACCTTAGAAATGCCAGTCGTTTCGTCAATTTTGGTGAAGTTGGTCTAGGAGGCAAAAAAAAATTGTCTGAAGGGTCGTACGGCCTCTTCTGCACGCATTCCAAGGCACAATTTTCAAAAGAAAATTCAAAAAAACACATTTTTTAGTGAACAGTGCTGGCGGCTCCAGTTCTAATGAAGATCCGCCACCGGGCGGCCACCGGCTCGCCACCGCCGCTAGGCTCCTCCACCCGCCCACCGCTCGGCCACAGTCAGCCCCCAGCTCCGCCAGCAGTCCTATAACGGACTAGGAGCTCCGAGACCGGCCCCCGACCGACAAATCCACCTGGGAATATTTCGTTGGTAGAGAATATTTCGTTTGCAAGCACAAAATATTCTGATTATTGCAGAATATACCGATGGCCGAAAACTTTTTCCGGCAGTATTTATGTAGCCTCCGTACAGCCGTCAATTTTTTTTGCAGGGGGGAGATTTTTTTCACCGACAGCCAGATGGCCGTCAAATTTATGCTCATGAACTACTGACATCAGCATGACGTCAACGTACGACTGGCCCTCTTTGCCCCTCCAAGCCCTAATTTTCCCTAAAAGAGTATTTTTTTTTCTCTTGGTCATAACTTGGGCATACGATATCGAAATCAGGCAAACGTGATATCGCCAGAAAGCTAGTTCCGAGTACTTTCATTTGGTGTAGTTCATTTAACAATATTTTTTTGTTTTACTACATTTATTGCTGTTTGAAGTTAGATGTACTTTTTATGCTTCCGAGCTCATAACTTTTTGCCACGATGTCCAATTTTCACCTCGTTTGCAGCGTTGGAAAGGTTAAGGAGCTCTATGTTGCTGTCCATGCACTTTTTCTGTATCTGTACCAGGTTGATCGCTTAGTCTAGATTTGGCCCGATGGGTTGTTTGGAGATTACTTGGATATTTTGGTAGTTGGGAGGGTGCATCTTGCATCTTTGCACTTCATTTTCAGTAATACATCATTCAATAATTGCTTGCTGCTTCATAGATTCTAGGGTTGTTCCCGTTTGGATTTTTCGAGTGTCCCGAGGCATCGGGTCTGCTGTCACTTTTTTCATGATTCCTTGAGTCAATCAGTGACTCTCATCCAGTTTTAGTAGTAGACAGAAATATCTTTCCTTGCTTGCCAGATTTCGGTTCCAGTGTTACTCTACAGAGTTCTTCCAGTGCTTCTTTGCAGCATGACATCTCATTGTAAGGGGGGTTTTGTCCCACTGGGTTTTTCCTTCTCTTACTCATTCTTGCATTTGTAAATGGGTACCTGATCAGGCCTAGTTGTCGGGACCCATCTTTGCTTTCATGCATCTTATTCTAGTGTTTTAGCTTCTTCCTAAGTTCATCTTAAGTGGGGGTGTTAGAGTAATAAGTTATTATGCTTAATTAATTATATCATATTGATTAATTAATTAAGTCACTTATTCCTCTTTGTTACTTAAGCTAAACTTAGGCACATTAATAATTAAATTAATTAATAATTATAAGTGTGCACACTAGGGTTTCATTTAGGGTTTCCCTTTTAGGGTTTCTTGATCTCCTTCATAAGGATTGATCTCTTTTGTAATCATTGATTCTCTTAATGCATTTTTACTGTGAGATTTACAGAACATTCTTTGGTTCTTCATATCTTTTGCATGTGACAGGTATCCATCTTGCATGCAGGTGATCTTGGTTTTCTAACATCTTTTGCATGTGACAGGTATCCATCTTGCATGCAGGTGATCTTAGTTTTCTAACATTAATGAAATCCATGTTAGCTTAGTTTACACTCATTTTAGCATATTTTGCATCCATGTCTTGCATCTTTGAACTTTTCTTCCATTTATCATAGTTTGCATCCATTATCATCAACTTGCATCTTAGCATTTAGAACTCATCTTTATCATGCTAAACTAATTTTATACCATGTTTTGTTCATATCTCATCAAGTTTGTTGGTTTTATTCAATAAAATCGATGGAAATAGGCTCATATTATATTCCAAGGGATTTGGAAAGGGTCACCATTCCACATCAATACGACACCACTTCCCCAATGGGATAAGATTTGAGGTCTTAGAATAGGGTTTTGTTAAGCTTTCATGTTTATATCATGTTAGTTTAATTGCTTTCTAGATTTGATGATTTTGAATATCTCATTGGGATCATGGATTATTGGATTAAATAGGCTTTACATTCATTTGGATATAGCATATTTAGCTCGTACTATGACTATGGTCACATTTTGGTGCTAGAAGGAGGGCCATAATAATCAAATCTGATGAATTTCTCTTTAGATTCCTGTGTTCTTGATTTTGCAGAAACAATGATGCTTTTGGAGGCTACAGTGATGCCTTTGTTAGGCATTTCCATATAACAATGCCTTTGCAAGAATTACAATGGTGCCTAATTAAATCCAGTGATGTCTGTAGAAGTTGAGAAAGCTAACTTCACATACCCCAAAGATCACCTACATGCAAATAACCTGTCACAGGAAGGAAGAGATGGAGACAAAAAAGTAAGGGTGCTCTGCAAGCTTCAAGAGAGATTGCATTGACTGAATGAAATAATTACAAAGATCAATCCTTAAAAGGAGATCATGCAAAACCTAAAATTAACCCTAATAGGTAGACATTTAATAATTAATATAATTATTAAATTTCACAATATGCAAACTAAAGTGAAATATTTAGAGAGGAATAAAGGTAACTTAATTAACATAATTAAGTTAAAACCTTTACTCTAACATCCCCCTTAAGATGAGCAAGAGTGCAGCTACAAACATGTGCAAGAAAGCAAAGGTAACTACAATGCATGAAAGAAAACAAGGGTATCGACAACTAGGCCTAATGAGGTACCCAAATACAACCAAATCTCTGTAAAGTGGAGAAATAGAGAAAACCTCATGGGAAAAAATCTACTCCAAAAAGAGATGAAAAACATGAAGAACATCACTGAAGTAGAAGAAGCTACAAACAACTGTCAAAAGATGACTGCTATGGTGCTGAAGAACCTCCTCTGAAGATAGGATGATCAAGATCAAGAAGACAACAATCTGCATGGGTTTCCCAAACGACACTACTCGAATCAGATGGAAAACAAAGACAAACACCTGGAACGAAGATACAGATGGCACAAGTACCAATAGTCTAAAAAACACTGATCAACTAAGAATGGAAGATTCCTTCCAAGGTGAAACCAAGGAAGCATTAGCATGAACTGTATAATACCCCCCCATAATGCTGACTGGGAGAACCTGACAGATCCACTGAAATGTTGTGTAACACCCTGTAGTGCATGAAGGAGAAGAAACAACATCTAAAAGTGCACAAGAAAGCACCTACAATTGAAAAAGTGGTGTGCAAAATAAAGCACACATGCATGAGGATGGAATCATATAGATCCACTGTCGTCGTGGAGGGACACTCACTGGAAAAGGTGTGATGGAAAAAATAAAGGCACTACACAACCCCCCATGGCACTTTATAATACAATGCGAGTACAAAATATGGCACAACCTTATGTGCAAAATCCCCAAAATACATGTATAATAGTGTGGCACTTTATCTCAGTGCGTTTACATACAATATTTTTCTTACAAAAGATGCTCAAAATGCCCACAGAGGACAAAAAATTGGAAATACATAAAGAACAGCAAAAAACGAAGCATCCCATGCAAACGAGAAGTTCCTAAGATCTAATATGTCCAGGTAATTCACCAAAGTGTGAATTTTTTTTTTTGAATAAAATATACCTAGAGTGAAACCTGGAAAAATTGCATGGATGGAACTGAAGAGCTCTGAAAGATGGTTCCAATGCTGCTAAGATAACGAAAAACGGAGAAACGGGTCAAAAATTACGAGCTCAAGATTGAAAATAACTCCTTTGACTTCAACTGACTATAGAATGCACTAGCAATAGAAACAGGTGATGAAACCCACACCACTGGAAAGTTGCCGGAATCAACTTTCCGACGATATCTCGTTTGCCAAAAAAATGATATCATATGCCCAAGTTACGACCTCTAGAAGAAGACAACTCCAAAGGGAGAAAAACACAGTGTTAGATTAAATTTGACGGTCATATACCGTCGCATCAAAAATCCGGGCCAAAATTTGATGGCTAAATGGCCGTCGCCGCACATGCATAATTGGGATTATTACAAAAAATGTTTTTTTTTTCAAAACATTAAAAAAAAATAATTTACAAATATATTTTTTTTTAATAATTTTTTGAAAAAAACCTTTGGGTGGGGGGGCACGTGGCCCCACCCCCACCAAGCCTTATAGGGCAGAGCAGGTATGACCTGCGCAAGTACAGACCTGCGCAATACCCTACGCAGGCGTACCATGCCTGCAAGCCTTTAAAAAGGCTTTTGCTTTTAAAAAAAAAACTTTTGTTTTGATTTTTAAAAAAATAAAAAAAATTTACAACTCTTTTTTTTATTGCAGTTTTTTTTTTTGACGATTTTTTCTACCTCGATCCGCATGCTAGGGAGGTCGTACGACCTCTCCAGCAAAATTATTTTTGCCTCTCAGATCAACTTTGTCCAAAATGGACAAATGAACTGTCGATTTTGGGGTTTTGGACCGCTACGGACTCAATGGCGAGGTCCATTTGGACTCAAAAGGCTCCGATCAAATAGGTATGCCCTAGATCAAAAGAGACAAGCCCCAAACCCTTGAAGCCTCAAAATCCTTCAAAACATGAACAGGAAGCAGCAGGTCTGGAGCTCTGATACCATGTAGAAGTTGAGAAAGCCAACTTCACAGACCCCAAAGATCACCTGCATGCAAATAACCTGTCACAGAAAGGAAGAGATGGAGACAAAAAAGCAAGGGTGCTATGCAAGCTTCAAGAGAGATTGCATTGACTGAATGAAATAATTAGAAAGATCAACCCTGAAAAGGAGATCATGCAAAACCTAAAAGTAACCCTAATAGGTAGACATTTAATAATTAATATAATTATTAAATGTCACAATATGCAAACTAAAGTGAAATCTTAAGAGAGGAATAAAGGTAACTTAATTAACATAATTAAGTCAAAACCTTTACTCTAACAATGCCTAATTAAATTAGCGACAAGCTATTTCTTTTTGAAACTGTCGTAAATTTAAAAATAGCAATGCTTTGATATAGTGACGCCATTGTGGTCATTGTTTGCTACAAAGTGATGCTTTTCAACTTTCACCAGAGTGATGCCCATGAATTATAGTGATGCCTTTGTGAATTATAGTGACACCATTGTGGATAGCTACACTTTTTACTGGTAAACAAAATAGAGAGCTAATTTTCGCATGTGCTTTGAATTTTCAATTTCATATGCTCTCTTATATCTTATGGACATTTGGTTTTTGTTTTTAAGGCTAACTGGTTTTGTAGATTTGAAAGCATTTGAAGTGAAGAAGCATACTATTGTTCATCCATATATGCTACTTTTATTTATGCTTTAGGACCAACTAATCTTCCATTGGGTTTAAAATTCACTTTTAAAGTTGGTTAAAATTGGACCCACATAACCTCATTTTGCTATATTGGCTTAAAATTGGACAAAACAATCAAACACTTCCATTGGTGCTTAAAATGAAGTCATTTAGCTTTAGGGGGTTAAAATGAATGAGTGCTTACATTTCTTGTGTACACTTGTAGTGTGTATCCACTCCCCTTGCGCTTCATGTGATATTTGGTGAAGAGAAACACTCAAGTGTACGCTCTTTGCTTGTGTGCACTTGTAGTATGTATACACTCCCCTTGCACTTCGTGAGATCTTGGGTGAAGAGAAATACTCAAGTATACTTTCATGCTTTTTGTCACCCTTAAGAGAGGACTTACTATGAGATACATCCCACAATGGAAAACTCATAGGAAATTTTTCACAAGCACATTTACCGGCAGGCTTTAAATAAAGGATGTGAAATTGCAAGAAATTAGCATCAATCTCAAGCATCCATAACATACTGCACCTAATCCCACGCCTTACGTGGAAGAGGAACGGTTGAAGAGCCTTAAATGGCCAATCGAATGAATATGCATGATGGTGTTCTTGGTTTGTTGTCATTAAGAACCTTGTTTAAGTAGTGGCCAACTTTTTCCTTCCAAAGAGTTCTTTAAAGTGGTGCATTGGAATTTATTTCCAAGAAGTTACTTGCCACGTTTGATTTTGGTTGAAGTGTAGAGATTAAGAGTTAATTCTTAACATATCTCTACACTTTTCCCTAAAATTGCATGTAAAATCATCTCTTCTACTACAAAGGGCATGAGGAAAACCTACCAAGAACATACCCACTTGAGCTAGGAACATTATTGCTTGTGAGTCAGTTTGACACATTGTTTGGTTCCAAAACATCTTAAACACACATCAACAAGTCTGTCAAATTTAAAACCCTTTGGATCAAGTATGGATACCTTTTTAAAAGTCCTAATAGTACTACTTGTCCCTAAGGATTTTATCCTTAGAGGCTTCTAAATATTTGGACTTATATCTAAATACACACTTTGCAAAGTTAACATAAGGAACTATGGCCTTAGCTACATGATTTTCACACAATGGAATTTGTGAAATGAAGTTTTCTTTAACATAGACATTTTAGTTTGAACATTAATCAAGACTTTCTTGATGTGGTAATGAAGCAATCTCACTTAAGAAAAGATTAAATCAAATGAACACCACAAATTGATGTATGTTCAAAACATTGAGACAAGGAAAGTATTGCAAAACATTGAGTCCAAGTTCCATTTTACCATAATCATTGAGTTCTATTGACCAAAATCATTGAGTTTTGTTGTCCAAATCATTGAATTCTATTGCCAAAATCATTGAGTTTTATTACCAAAATCATCGAGTTCTTAAGGTTTTATAACTTTAGAGGTATAACATGTTTCTCACCACTCTGGTCTTGCAAAACAAAGGTCCCTTTTAGGTTAACATTTTTGGGTCAAAACATTTCATCCTTTTCATCCATCTTCATACATTTTACACTTCACCAAACAACTATAGAAACTTTTGGACATATCAACACTCTTTAGACTTAGACAATCATTAAACCAATCCCCTAACTTAGCTATGTTATGTGTGAAATGGATCCTTTTCCATGCACGTAGTTGATTTGGTTATCACATTTTGGACTAGTTTATCTTGAAGGTCACAAGTCTACCTTAAAGGTTTAAATGTTCATTAATGCCTTTTATCCAAAACATCAAAACACCAAATCCTTTTTTCTAAAAGTGTTGTCCAAAAGTTTAGAAATTTCATCCCCCATATCATTCACCCTTTACGTCTTCCATTCACATCATTGGTCCAAAACAACTTAGAGGGTCCCTTTTACCAAAATTTGAGTCAACTAGAGGGTTTCAACATTATAAATCTCAACATACCTCTCCTATAGGTCAGCCACAATTTATGGTTACAACAAGATCACAACACAAGAGAATCATGGAACAAATCAAAACTAAATCCACCACAAGTGATTCAAACCCACAATAATTTGATCCAAGGATCCATTCTACCCCCTCACGACAGCCACAAAATCCATTGGGACCATATGAGGTAGAAGATGTCACAAAAAACCCACTTGAGCTTACTAAGGAAGAACTCATTGAGTATAAACAAGATCATCAAACCTTAGAAAATGTGGCTCCAACTTTTCTTGCACAAAACATGACACAAGGATTAACCTAATCTATGAATCAACCAACTCCATCCTTGGTGCCCAAACAAAAATTAACTCCTAGTCTTGCAACTAGGATTGCCACTAATTTTGGTCACACTCTCCCTTTGGGAGGAAACAAACTTTTGGGTACACAAAACATCAATCTTCCCCAAGACACCACTTGGACACCAACATTTGGTGCCCCGCCTCAATCTTCCACCACCATTCTAGAGCACCCTCTACATCTATATAAACCACTTACATTCCACAACACCACAATGACCTCAACATTTTGAGCACAACCATCTTCATCCATCACCACAAGTGTCCAAAGTGTGCCCAATGTTACACAAGGTAATGTGAACCAGTTATCTCAAATGGGACAAGGGAAAATTAACACACTCACATAAGGTCAACCCTTAACAAGTGGCTCCAACAATCCCATTGAAACATCAAAACAAGTGGTTACCCAAGCCACTCAATTCAACCCACAAAACACATCAACCCCATCTATCATCAATCCAAACCAAAACAACACCTTGATCACAAACCCTATCAACCAAGGTAATACCTTGGCCCCACATCAAGTGCAACAAGGGAACCCTCAACACATCGGTCAAGGGAACCCTTCTAATATATTAATCCAAGGTCAGAATGTGCCATTGACATCACAATACCAAATGGTACCATCATCATCTTTACTATGGGTACCCCAAAACATGCAAAATCAAATGGGGTCCCAACCATACATTCATCCATCCCAATCAACTATCTTATAAGGAATGCTAAACAAAAACAACCTGTAACCACCTCAAATCAATCCACAACCCATGATCACCCAAAATACATCCCAACATCAAAACACTTCCACATTGCAAGTGCAACAAGCTCACACTTTAGGTTTGCAACAAGCACAATAGGCTTACCAACAAGTGTTGCAAGCGCAACAAGCTCAAGCTCAAGCATTGCAACAACAAAAATCCCAAAAACAAGCATTGCAATAGCAACAATCCCAAGCTCAAGCCTTGCAACAACAACAAGCCAACAACAAGCCTTAATCACACAACAACAATATCAACAACCTAGAAAAATAATATTCCCAACAACAAGTGCTCGCACAACAACAACAACAACAAGGTTTATACTATAATCCCCAACAAAATTTTTTTAATCCAAATACATTAGGAGCATCTACACCTCTACCACCATCACCTTCATAGTATCAAACACCACCCTACACACCATACAACACCCCATCATATCAAAGCCCACTTACAATTCATATGCCATCCCATAGTACACAACATATGCTCCTCCACAAAACCCACAAGACAATATGTCATCGTAACTCAAGGCGCTAACACAAAAAATCCAACACATTCAAATGGGAAAAACAAAGAAACCCCATACACAACAAAAATTGTGTCCATACCCATTCAATAGGCACATTATAATGGTACCATTCCCACCTGATTTTGAGATCCCTAAGTTTGATAAATACAAAGGGAGGGGAAATCATGCAGATCACATCAAATAATTCCAGGTCATGTGTATGGAGGTTTCCTACAATGATTCCTACTTGATGTGCCTCTTCCCATGCAATTTGGCGGGCCCAACAATTGATTGGTTCTCACAATTTCCTCTAGGTATCAAAATGTTCCAAAAAACAATTGATAGGTTCATCGACCATTTCTCTTTCAATCTTGACATGGATGTAAGCTTAGAGGAGTTGTAAACTATCAAACAGAAGACATGAGAATCCTTTGCTAATTTCTTACAAATATGGAGGCAAAGAGCTAGTAAGAGCAAGTGGCCCATTCCTGAAGAACAAGTAGGGATTATCATTGCTAATGTTGACAGGGACCTACCCTTCCACTTAAATATGAAATGTATCACCACTTATGATGAGCTTGTCCCTAGGGCCCTCATCATTGAGAGAACCCTAATCTTGCAGGGAACCACACAAGCATATAGGGACAACCGCCCATCAACCAGTTCAAATGACAAGCCCTACATTTGGGCTAAGAACAAGAACATGGTGAATGATGGCGTTGTGGATGCTAAAGTGGTCATAAGTGCTCCTAGTCCAAACACCAATCAATCGACCAATGCTCAGCCAACCGTACAACAAACCACACCGCCACCTTAGAATAATCAAATCAATAACACCAAAACTCAACAACGAAGAACCCCTAATAGGAATAACTACCCAAAACACAAATACACACCATTGGGAGAACCTATTGAATCTTTCATGCAAAAATTGGTACAATTAAACTTGATTATACTCCCCAATTTCCAAAACTACCAAGAACCACAAGATAAACCACCTTGGTACAATGAAAAGGATCTTTGTGACTTTCACAAAAATAAAAGGACACAAAACATCGAATATTATGAAGCTCAAGAACGTTATACAAGACCTTAACGATAATGGAGATGTATCTGTTGATGTACCAACCGATAACCAAGACCTCAAGATATACAAGAACCCTATGCTAGATCACAACAAAGGGAATACCAATGGAAAAGGGATGAATTACACCAATGTAGGACATGTCTATTCTAATGTGGTCGCCTCATGTGACAATGTCGTAATAGTCGTTACCATCAAAGGACCTAGTATAGAGTATGGGGTCACCACCTGACATTGCAAGGTTATAATCCAAGGAGCCTCATCTCAACCTATGGCACAACCTAAATTTACAACATCAAACCCTAGCAACTACAATCTCTTTGATCAGCTAAAGAAGACCCTCACACAAATCTCTATTTTGGAACTATTGAAGCTATCCCCCGCACATGGGGATATCCTAGAAAAGGCTTTATTAACTTCCTCTGTTGCTGAGAATATTGATACAAAGTAGTTTCAAGCTATGGTAGGGCATATCACTACCCATAATCTTATCACCTTCTTAGAACCTGACCTCCCCATGCACCCATCTCACAATCGTGCCTTACATCTTGAGGTCATTGTTCATGCGAATAAAGTTAAAAGAGTCTTAGTAGATGGAGGTGCTGGTCTAAACATTGCACCCTTTAGTTGGTGAAGAACTTGGGTTATTCAGAGGATGCTATTGAGAAAAAAAATATCACAACTATAAGAGCATATGACGATCAAGAACGAGTGTCACAAGGCATCATCAAGCTACCCATCCAAGTGGGACTCGTCATTACTGAGACTACATGCCAAGTGCTAAATATTGATCTCCACTACGACATCCTGCTTTGTCGACCATGGATTCATGCCATGCAAGTTGTAGCCTCTACCTATCACCAATGTGTCAAGTTTCATTTTGATGATAAGGAAGTTACTATCCATGTAGATCTTGATCCTTTGTACTATTGCAAGGACCTTGAGGCTAAGTTCTACAAGATCCATCAGATACCAATGAATGATGAAGGGCCTACAACCTCTTCCTCATTTTTTGACCCATCTTCCCTTGCATCTACCTCAGAATCAAAAACTCTTGTTGCGCAGAACATAACTGATATCAAGAAAGTAATCAAGGACAATGGATGTGGAGATTATAATCTAAAGGACACGTTTGTGTTGGGAGAATTACCTCTTTCCCCCAAATCTCATGGAAAACCCACACCTATCAATAAAGTGACTAACACATTAAAACTTTCATCTACCACCTTCACTAAGTGGGGAGACTTGAACAAAGAGGATGTCAATGAGGAAGATGTATCTAAACTTCTTTATTGAGACAGTCTACCCATGCCCGTTCTTCCCATGGAAGATGAAAATAAAGGTTTATAGCTAATGAAGGCATGGGGCTACAACAAGATTGAAAAGATAGGACAAAATGAAAATGGTTTGCTATAACCCATTGTTCTTGAGAGATGTCCAAACAATCTTGGCTTAGGATGTACTACTAACAAGGTTACCCTTATTGGCAAAAGTATTGCTAAACGGGTTAAGGCTTCCTCTTGGTTACCAACATCATGTGATGCTACCCTATATGACTTTCCCCTATATTTTGTTGACTTGTTTGAGGACAACTCTCTCTTTATGATATCCAAAACATCTTTCACCCCAAATAGCCAAACCACTGAATTAAGCCTAGTATACCCCCAACTCATTGATTGGGACCAACGAGGACCACCAATTCTATATATATTCAAAAATGATGAAGCAATCTCAAAATTAATGGGACTTCGTGACAACTTACCATGTGGGGTTCACAAAGCGGGATTTGATATAGAGCTAGACACATAGGCATACTATGGGGAGATGATTGAATCCTTCAGTCGCAAAATTGATGACATGAGAATATCATACAAATCTTTAAGTGAAAAACACAACATGACACTTTCATATCACAAAATAGTAAAAAGAAAGGATGCATCCGACGGTGAAAACCTCTTTGAGGCATCCAAGGATGAGGGATTCAATCTCCCCCTTAGTGCAATGCATCCAGAAAAATTAGCAGTACTAGTAGAGAAGGCTACCAAAATGAATGTAGGCATAGAAGAGGCACCTAAAATAACCTTTTACGCTAAATCATTTTTAGATGAAGAATAGAAAAACTTAGCAGCATTCCTAAAAGAGAGGAGAAAACTTCACATGGTCATACACAGATATGTTAGGGCTCAATCCTAAAGTGGTAGTACATCACTTAGCAGTCTATCCTGAAGCCAAACCAGTGAAATAGAAATTGAGAAAGATGTACCCTTAGATTGCACTCTTGGTTAAACTAGAGCTATAGAAGCTTCTTGATGTCGAATTTATCTGACCAATTGACTATTCTAAGTGGATTTCCAACTTGATACCAGTCTCCAAACCCACTGGGGGCATCAAAAGATGCACATATTTTAGGGACTTGAACAAAGCATGTCCAAAGGATGATTTCCACCTTCCCAACATCTACATCATTGTCAATTTAATAGCTAACATTAAATGCTATCACTCATGGATGGATTTTCAGGCTATAACCAAATCATGATCGCCAAGGAGGATCAACATAAACCTACATTCACTTGTCCATAGGGAACACATTGTTGGAACATGATGTTGTTTGGGCTAAAGAATTTAGGAGCAACTTATCAAAGGGAAATGACCCTAATCTTTCATGATACGATCCATAAAAAAATTGAAGATTATGTGGATGATATTTTTTTCAAATAAAAAATAAGGAAGGAGCACATAGAGGTATTGGGACCTATATTTGATAGGATCAAAGAATATAAAGATGGTTGAACCCAAAAAAGTGTGTCTTTGGGGTTACATCAGGGAAGCTTCTTGGCTATATTGTGTCACAAAGAGGGATATCGATAGATCCAACAAAGGTGAAAGCAATCTTAGACATGGAGCCACCACAAACAATTAAATAGATGATAGGGCTACAAGGAAGGTTACAATCCATTAGGAGGTTCATAGCGTAGCTATTGGACAAGATCCACCCTTTATCACCTCTAGTTCTCATGCCTTCGATACCAAACAAGCCATTGATCTTATACATCTTAGCACATCAGTAGTACTAGGTGCTCTTTTAGCCCAACATGATGAAACGAGAAAGGAGAGAGACATCTATTACATTAGTGGGACCTTGGTAGGGTATGAAATGAATTATTCATCCATTGAGAAAGCATGCTTAGTAGTGGTCTTTGCTTCAAAAATGTTTAGAAATTACATGATTTCACACCAAATCAAGCTTATTGCTAAGATCAACCCATTGAAATATATCTTATCTAAAGCAACTCTCACTAGGTGAATGGCCAAATGGGTAATGATCTTGACTGAGTTTGACATAGAGTACATGGAGTACAAGGCTATCAAGGGACACGTTATTGCAGACCAACTAGCTAAAGCACCAATTTATGTAAAGAATCCTTTGGTATCTGAGTTTCTTGATGAATCAATCTTCCTTCTTAACATAGTAGATCAATGAAAATTGTACTTTGATGGATCGTATACCCAACATGGATCAAGGGTGGGTATTCTCTTCATCACCCCTCAAGGTGATTGTATTTGAAAGTCATACCGGCTATCATTTCCATGTACCAACAATATTGTTGAGTATGAAGCCCTAATAACAGGTCTAAGAATAGTAGTCTAGTGGAAGATACAAGAGTTAAAAGTCTATTGGGACTCACAATTGATTGTTAACTAATTCAATGACGACTACCAAACTAAGGATGATAAACTCACTCCTTATAAGAAGATGGTAGAAAGTTGAAGGACTTCTTCACTGATATAAATTTTGAGTAGATATCTCGTGTGAACAATCGAGTAGTAGATGCCATGGAAACTATTGGGACTTTGTTAGACACGCCACACAACGTCCTTCAATGTGAATTCTTGGTAGAACAACTTCTCGTACCATCTTTTGAAGTTCTTGAATTTGAATTCGTCAGTGTAATTGTTGGTCTTGGATCCCCATGGCATCACGATATATTCACCTATCTCAGTAGAGGTACCCTCCCATCCGATATCACCTCCAACCTTAAGAAGACCTTTGTTAAAGGGGCATCCCGATTCATCATCTTAGGTGATACCTTATATCGTAGAAGCATTGAGGGGATATTAATATGATGTCTCAACCAAGAGGAAGCCTTGACTACCTTAACAAAAGTACATGAAGGAATTTTTGGTTCCCATTCTAGTGGAATAATCTTATCCAAGAAACTGTTGATCAAGACGACGTATTACTGGCCAACCATGGAAAGAGAATCCCATCAATATGTGCAGAAGTGTGTCTAGTGTCAACAACATAGAGATCTTATCCATGGTCCAGCTTAGGAGTTACAACCAATGGTCACACCCTAGCCTTTCTCGTAGTGGGGGCTTGACCTAATAGGAAAGATTACTCCTACCTCATCTAATGGCCACAAGTTCATCATAATGGCCACTAAATATTTTACCAAGTGGGTTGAAGTCATTCCTATGATGTACATAACAAGGAAGCAAATCTCCAAGTATCCTGAATTACCTTATCTACCACTATGGTATTCCATAAACCCTTATCTCAGATAATGGAACACCTTTCAAGAATCAAGATGTAAGAGAGCTATGTCAACAATTTAACATCCAACATCGGTTCTCTACCCTCTATTACCCCCAAGGCAATGATCAAGCTGAGACTACAAATAATACCATTTTGAAAATCTTAAAGAAGATGGTCAATGAAGCTGGTCGTGACTGGCATTTGCAGTTAAATCCCACTCTATGGGCTTATAGAACCAATACCTGTATACCTACAAGTGCAACCCCTTTCTCCTTGGTCTATGGATTAGAAGCCATCTTACCTATTGAGGTTGAGCTTCCCTCATTGTGAATGTCATTACAAAATCTAATCACTAATGAAGAATATAGAGTATCTCGACTGAATGAGTTAGAATTCTCGGATGGGTGTTGTCTTGATGCCCTAAATCATTTGCAAGCATACCAAAACTAATTGAAAAGGAGTTACATCAAGAAGATCAAGATTTGATCTTTATAGATAGGGGATCTTGTCCTAAAGCAGAATTAGAAGAATGTTCTAGATTAGGACAATAAAGGAAAGTTTGAGCCTAATTATTCAGGCCCATTTGTTGTCACAACAAGTTACAGATCAAGAGCATGCCAATTGTCAACACCTAAAGGTGAACCATTATAGGAGCCAATCAATATTATACATATCAAAATGTTTTATGCCTAGGCTTGAAGGGTGTAAATCCAAAATACAAGAAAATCAAAAAATGATAAAAAATCCAAAAAATAAGAAAAAGGATTGAAAATAGTAAAGAAAAAAAATCATCCTCTAGTGGAAACCACTTCGGTGGCACTTTGGGCAAGTACCTTGGTGAAAACCTAGAAAATAGGCACCTTGCATAAATAAAGCACCTCCATCTATCTTTGTCTCTTTAGCTTATCATGCTTCACATCAATCCATCACATCGCATCATTCCCCCTATTTATTCCATCACCCATCTGCATCTGTCTCATGGCTTGATATTGTAAAGTATCATATTCCCCTTTAGTACTACTTGGCACATTCCTAAGGTTAGTTTTTCCTACCTATATTGAGGTAGTCTATCATATCATGTTGGGTTCTTATATATCTTAAGGTTATTCAAAATCTCATCGAAAATTTAAAAAACATTCATAAAATCTCATCAAAAATCCAAAAACATCAAAGTCCTGTACAACTAAAAGCCAAAAACATTCAAAAAGTTGTAAAGTAAAAATCCAAAACATCTAAAACACATCAAAATCCCTAAACATGTCAAAACATCGAAAAATTCAAAAATAGAACCATGTCGAACTACATTGTCTTTGAGCTTGAACATAGGCAAGGCCATCACAGATGTGCCCCGAAGACACTTTAGGTTAGGAATCCATCATAATAAATTGATAATCCATCAAGTGTTCATTTATCATCAACAATAAGTCAAAGTCAGTTGAACTATGTGATCTTTGCGTGTATAACGTAGGCAAGGATCATCTTTGATAAGCCCCCAAGGCCCCTAGGATAGTCTTTTAGGTTAGGTTCTTGGTCAAAACTTGGAAAACCTTAAAACATTTGAAAACCCAAAAACATTGGAAAAACTGGAAAACCCTAAACAACCTCAAATAATCAAAAACCAAAACATTCACATAAAATTTTAAAAAGACCAAAAACAACCTCAAAACATTTGAAAAATACCAAAAACATTGAAATATTTCAGAAAATCCAAAACCATCCATCACATTTCACTTTCACCCACAATAAACCTTCATCCATAATAACTCAATCGTCATCTTCAACCTTTGGTAAAACACAAATAAAAAACAAGTGTCACAAGTTGTAAAGTGAGAACCTAAATTTCAAAATCTAAAGTCTAGATCATAGGTAAATGAGTCAGTGGCATTTGTATCAACAAACTATCACACACTTATTCTTCTTCAAAACACTTGATAAACATGTCCTAGGATGCATCCTTCCTACAATGGTCATACACATCAAAAATCACCTTAGCTATGTTACGTTGGAAAGATATATAGATAACATTGACTGTTTGTTTTTTATCTTTTCTTATGATTTATCTTATTGACCCATTCCAAGGACCTATTGATGATTTCTCAATGATTTAGAGAGAAAGGAATGGGGCATCGATCATTATCTTTTTTTTTCTATGCTTTTGGGATACTCTTGTAAAATAATCTTGGTGCATACTTGCTTAGTTATGTGTGGGGAGGTTGTTTGGAGTAGATTGTTGACTATTGTGTATGCTTTGTTCCAAGATATGCTAAACATCTAAACTACATTCCAACGAGGTTTCTGTATGTCAATATGTGAACCAGTATTATCCTATCTGTTTGTAGAGTCAAAATCCATTGCACTAGATACAACACCATTTTGGTTATCAATACCATGATGCATCATGTCTATGTGTTATATCAAAAATAAGGAATGATGGAGAGTCCTCCTAGATATGAGTAAATAATCCATCCCATCACCATAATCTAATAAATTCTCAATAAATCATTTACTTGTATTTTGGAATCAATCTCACAATCAATGGTCAATCCATTCATCTTATTCTTCTATCATCTTTTCCACGCTAACTTGGTATCATGACAGTCAACAAAAAAAATCATCAATGCATCCATCCTGCATAAGAATCTCATATCATCTACATACCATAAAGAATGACATCATTATATGGGAAACACAAAAAATAAAGAAAAAGTATATCCATCTCATAGCATGTCATAGAAGGATATTGATAAAGATAATGAAACATCCATTGCATCCATATCATACATCACATATCATAAACATCACATCATAGATCATCTCATATCACATAGAATAAATGAGTAAATACATCCATCACATAAACATTTTCATCCACTACATCCATACATAATCATAACACATGAAATAAATACATCACATCAACATAGCACAAATGCATTACATCATAAATCCACATTAGGCCATCTCATATATGTATCTCAAAAAAATGAATGTCATGATACAAATATCATAGTCAATGTGTGTAACTATCATCAACAATACATATACAAGAGGCTATAAAAAGTGAGCCAATGAATGTATATACATGTATAAATCAATTTGTATATAAAAAATATGTCTACAAAATTGAGGTGGGATCTATCCTCGACTGCCTCGGTCACTGTGTTGTGCCTCATCCCTAGGCTATATCACAGAGGGCTGACCACTTGATGCACTTGACTGCACCTAGCTCCTATGGTAAAAATATGGCTTCCTATAGGCCATGGAAACATCTCGGTAGTACATTATCCTATAGTACGATACCTCCTCCTTGACCTGCCCATATAGGTGTGTCACCACTGTCTGGCCCACCTGCTCATGTGCTTGTTGTGCTTGCTATAGGGTCACCACTTCTAACCATTTCCTCTTACCCATCTCCTGGGATAGCTGTACATTAGAGGTTAGTCATAGCTGCCTCTCGTGGTCCCTCTCAGCTGTAAGTGCCAAAATCTGCTGATAGGCCTGATCCTGCTCACCCGTGACAATCTGAAGCTGTTGGTGGGCCCCGTCCCACTCCTATGTCAACAATTGAATCTAGGCATCTTGAGGATTTGGCCTCGGTGGTCATCCCTATGGTGGTCCCTATGGTGGTTGTGGTGTTGGCTATTGTGGGATTTTTCCTACTACCTATTGTTGTCCATCCTAGCCTCCCTAACCTCAGTCCTGTCCCACAGGTTGATCCTATTGATCCTAGTCCTATTTCCCCTTTCGACAGCCTCGTCCTGCCCCTCTCCCTATTAGCCTCCCTGAGGAGGTACACCTTTTGGATCTGTAAGATGAGGAGGGGGCACAAACCATGCATCATAGGTGACATCGTCTGTCCGTCTGCCTGATCCTGATAATATATCCACGGCCTAGCCACCAGCTATCTAAACTCATCAATGGCCACTTGAGGCTCAATTTGAGGACCCCATGTAACCTCCCTAGTTGTCTGGGAAAATATGGTGGTGTATACATCATCTGGCCTATCCTATACCTCATCGAACTATCTAGCTACCCTATCTGGAAGGTAGTACTCTATCATTGTGTGCTCATGACCTTGCGTGTATTGGGTTTGTCTAGCGAAAAATAGCTACTGGTGGTCATCATACCATGCAGACATCTGTAGCCATGACCTCCATCTAAATACTGTCATATCGTCAATGACACAGTGCCAATAGGGGATCCCCAATTGAACTATATGTTGTAAAGTGATCTGGCCCCTGTATCGAAAAACCACAGGCTCATCTAGATCTATATTGGCCATGTGAACTATTAGTATGAGCACGACGATATGCTTCCTGGCCCAAATATGTAATAATGTCACGCTAACTCCAATACCTCTACCCTAGAAATAGACAAACTAGTGCATGTCATGGTACAGTGAGGCCGATATAACTAGGCCCCACGTGAAGAGTGTCTACCTATAGATCATATGGTGCCATGCTAGTCCCCAACCAGGACTAAATCATCTACGCTACCGATCTGGGGCCACAATTCCAAAAATCAATGCATCGATGATCAATCTAAATATAGGAGAACATCCTCGGTACATATCTAAATTGAGTTGGGAGTTTGCTAGGATGACGTCCTCCTGACGAAGAACCTCATGAAATGTATCGTATCTCAAGTCAGTATCATAAATGACACCATCTCCATGAATCGGCAGCAGCAATATCCTCCAAACTTCCTCCATAGTAACTATCACATCACCTGTGGGGAGGTGAAAGGACAAGGTCTCACTATGCCATCACTCGCATAGCGCTATCATCATCACTAAATCCATCCTCACTACGACCATGTATGCGATAAACCATATCTTGATCTCCTTGAGATTATCCTATCAAATCTTCTCCAAATCATACAACGCTGACAACAACTCGAGGTGATGCTAACATGACATCAACGACTAGACAACCTCCTGCATACACGAAGCAAACGACATCAAAATTTGGCTAAAATCGACTAAGTTTGGAAGCTTTGTACCACAATTGACAAAGGCATCGCTATTCACAATAGCGTCACTATAATTCTTTTTCCAAATAGCATTGCCCCTCTTCAAATCCAAGGAAGTGTCACCCAAAACAATGGTGTCACTATATTGTCTGACATTGCCCTACCTAAATCCAAGCTAGCATTCCTAAATGCACATGCGTCACTATAATTCTTTTGAAACCCTAATCCAAAATCTTGGGAAGCATCACCATTTACAATGGCATCACTATAGGTGTTAGCTCTCAAAAATGCAGGCGAAATGCCTCAAGAGGTTGCCAATCTATTGGTACATTTCAGGGTAACAGACAAGGCCAAATGGTTTAGACCTTCTTCTCTTCAAGTGCTGCTAGACCTAGGCGGGCGTACCTATATGAATGAAGCAGACTTAAAGTTGTATGACTTGACTGAATTGATGGATCTATTATGATGGCATAAAGTATAATAGATGAAAGTTTACTGAATATTCCTATTCCTAATGCTAAACTTGAAATGTGAATGTTTTAATAAGATTTTATAAAATTATAAAATGTGAATGGTATGACCAGTGTCTACTTCTGTTGGGCTAATGGAGACAAGATTTGCATGATAGGTGACTTACTTAATGGTTATAACTCAAATTGCTTGGCACTTGTAACTGTTTACAACTTGTGTAAACGTGCAAGAGTATAATTATCAAATTCTTCTTAATGATCCAAATGTCCTTTTCCAAATTACTGTGATTAATCAAAAGGATTTAATCGTATCTTGCAGGAACCAGTTAATTGAACCACACAAGAACAACAAGTGTGCTTTGATAAATTGAAGAATATCCTTGATATTTCAATTTAAATAACAGGGAAACGACAACCTTGGAGACAACCAAATCATATTTTTTAATAAATTCGACAAACAATTGACACCATAATTGGATCACCAGATAAATATGTTCTTCTCCATTATATAATTTTAAAAGATTTTACAATGTACAACATGATATTTATTTCGGCAACAGTTCACCCTATCCAACTACCTAATCTACCGCTTCTCCTAAAAATCTCCCCCTTTTATGATACAATTTCACTTTGCATATATACATTGCCTTTTTAGGGTTACAACCCTTCACAACACTTGTTCACTGCAACACTTCAGTATTCTTCTTCTTTTGACAAAAATATTTAATTAATTTCCCTTGGAAAATTAAATATTTTAATCTTCATCTTTGTGATCTTTCATGAATAATAATCATTATAATGCCTTTAATAATCTTCATTAATCCTTTTGCTGGAAAATCTCTCGCTTATATCTAGCTTGGTTAGAATATTTCACCAAGTTTAGTAGATTACTCCTTCGGGTAAAATAATTACCCATTATTTGCTCTTGTAACTTCTTTGGTAAAAATATTCTCCATCCTTGCGAAAGTATTTTTCCCTATATTTAACTTGTGCATCTTTGCCATAAAAATAATCACCCACTTCAAAGCTTTTTTCCTTTAGTTTTCTCTGTGAAAATTTACTTTCAATCATTTAAAATATTTTAGGTAAAATAATTACCCCACCCTTGGTGAAAATATTTCCAACTTCATTTCACAGAAGATAATACTTTTATCTTGCACATTTATTATAATGTTTTTAGGGAATAATATCTCTTTCTTATTTTATTCAATCTTTCATCCATATTATGACCATATGTATTTTATGTTTTGGGGTGACTTGAAGCATCATCAAGAAGACCTTTCTTTTTTTCCCACCGATATCAGCCTCTTGCCGATGAAGTAAGTATGCTCTCCAAAAACTTTCTCATCGGTGTAACTAATACGGTCAGAGAGACCTGTAGAATTCACCCTGATTGCTGATGTCTCTCCAATGCATCATTCATCTTAGGGTTTTCTCCTCTATCATGCGAGCTCCCTGTTTCACTTACACACCTTTGGTGTTTCCTTTTTTGCTCGAAAATTAGTAGAATCTCTATTTGTTTGAGATGAACTTTCCAGTTAATCAATTGAGAGCAACTGCAACCTTCTTGAGCTAATGAATTTCCCACTGAACTCCCATTAAATGATATCCTTTCCAACACCTGCCTGCCAGTCTGAAGGTCAAAAGAATGTTTTCTTTCAAATTGAAGACCTTTGAACTCGTTTATATAAAGGGATATTTAAAGAGCCCATCCAATAAGAGAAAGGAATGAAATCAATCAAAAAGCTATTGGTACGTTCTCCAAGTTCACATAACAACCTCCAAATATAAGGAAAATAGTCATAAGTGATAGCCCTAGAGCCATGGTTTGGGACTTCACACAGAGTGTGCATTCATTGACTTTGACAGTGCGTGGTGAAGCTCGTCAGCAGCGTATTGTGCTTTTGAAGCATTGAAGTTGGACACCTCTGCATTGCAACATAAATATCATAGCGTGATAAGTAATTGGAGGGCGCATTGTCCAGATCTATTACCAACACGGGTTCTCTCATGTCCACAATGCTCTCTTTGATTATGGCTTTCTCCTATCTTCTTCATGCGGCCCATGTGTTGTTTTGAATTTCCCTCTTGTGTGGTTTGCTAGGCTCCTGATCTGCATGAAATGTCCACTCTTCTACATCAGCCTATTCACTTGGTCGACAAAGAGTGTAATACTCATACATACTTTTGACAAAAAAGGCCAAAATATTCATCTTCATAAAATCTCTCCTTATTTCTAATTTTTGATACCATCTCTATAGTCCTATTAAGTGCAACCTCAAATATTTGGAGCTCATGATATTTCATTAAAACACATCTTGAATTTGAAGGGGAAATTGTCAAAATTTTGTTTTCTATCATTCTACACTATAACAAAATAAGACCAAGTTGCCTTTGGAATTCCTTTGGGGAAACTTATCAAATATCTTCCTGGAGCCATGAGAACTCATCAACATTTTAATTGATAATAGAGGAATGGGGTTGCAGAACAATTTGGCTAGAAGTTATTTTAGTTTGCAAATTGTCAACATTCAAAATTGCTCATCTGGCATTTTCTAAATTTTGCCACTATCAAAATTGTGCAAAGTTAGTTTGGTTTTGACTTTGAAAAAATATCAAACGATGCCTTGAAGACCTGAAAAACTGACATGGAGGTAGAGTTTGGTGTAGAGAATCAAAGGAATCAACCATTTTTTTATGATCATTATTCATTTGCTTAATATTTACCCTCAAAGTTGATCATTTTAACCAAATTTTCACTGTACTGACAGCTGATTTTCTCAGAAACCCTTCAACTTGGCTTTTCAAAAACTCATCAAAACTCATTGTATGAAGTTGAAAATTGGTGTGCACATTCACATATGATAAATGAACACTCTTGCAAGATGGTTTTTCTTGAAATTGTACTGGCTCCAAGTTTTTATTTTTCAAAGTAGGCTCTCCAGGTAGATTTCACAACTGTACTCCTGAGTGTTAAAATCAATTCTTTGAATATGGGAACTTAAAATTTGTATGAAATTTTAGGCTCCAACAATAGGAAACAAAAGCATCATTGAAATTCCAAAAAGCAACGCAATACAGTGATGCCTAACTTGACCTAATTTCAAATCCTAATAAATGCACGAAAAATGAAAAAGTAGAAGGAAAGTCTTGATTTGTGTACTGGTGGTCCTGCGCTTGGAGGTCGTTGGTACTCTTGAACTCAGTCGATGATGTGTCATGGAAGCATACAGAGAGCCATATTTTCAATAAGTCAGAGCTCAAAATGTAGGAATCCTCTAAAGTGTGAATGCACAAACGAATTGAAAGTGACCCTTTAGCACATTTTTATGCCTAAAAATTAGGGTTTTTTGCCCTAATTTGAGAGGAAAGCTAAAAATTTTGTGTGTTTTACCAATTTCTGAGATATACAACTTACTTTGTGATGTTTTTTGCATTTTTTAGCATGTTTTTGCATCCCACATACTTTTTTGACCCTTGAATTAATGTTTTACCTTTGTCGAGAGATCAACCCAAAATTTTAAAAAAATTCCTGATCTCTGAAGGGGGCAGGGTACTAGCTTAATTCCTTCTATTGGGGCAATAGTGGGCATCTAAAAAATCAAGAATTTTTAAATTTTTGATCTGAGTAGTAGCATTAATCTGAAAAGCACCAGTCGTTGAACCAATGTAATAGGGGTCTCTCTTCAAAGAGGGGAAAAATGTAGACACTTAAAAATGTCTTGAATGATATTACACATTTGAACCCGATATATTAACATCATTTTGTCCTAAAATTCATCCTCTTTTCACCTCTTTAATTAAATTAACCTAGTTATTTAATTAAATGCTTCATTTTTTTCTATTGATCTAATTAATCTAATTAGGTTAATTCCTTCCCTCTCACACTAACATTTCATCTAGTTTGATTAAATAATGCAAATTATTTAATTTAAACCCATCCCTTTATCTCTTCTCATTTAATTATTAAATCTAAATCATTTAATTAAATGTCACCCATCCACTTGCATAGGGAATATTCCAAAGGAATATTCTCCTATTTGGCTCTAAAAAGGGAATGATTTCTTTCAAACAAACTTTCAAAGTTGTTACAAAGTGTGTTTGTTTGAATCATTCTTATTCCTTGATCTTTCCTTGATCCATGTGATAATTGATTCTCATCCATTGATGAGAATCCTTGATCCATGCCTTCACCCTTCATTCAACATTGACCATTGATAGATCAAATCAATATGAGCCCTTGATTTTTCATTTGCTCTCCTATAAGTACATCACTATTTGGAGAGAAATGAATCCATCTCTTAATAAAAAAGTTATGCTGTTGAAATTTATACTCACTTGCATCCATATTTAGCATATTGTTAAGCATTTTAGATTAATCTTCATGTATTTTAGTTTAAGCATCCATTAGTTTCATCCATGTTAGCTTAGTTTACACCCATTTTAGCATATTTTGCATCCATGGCTTGCATCTTTGAACTTTGTTTCCATTTATCGTAGCTTGTATCCATTATCATCAAAGCATATTAGCATTTAGAACTCATCTTTATCATGTTAAACTACTTTTATACCATGTTTCATTCATATCTCATTGGTTTCACCATTTTTCTTCAATAAAATCGATTGAAATAAGCTCGTATTATCCAAGGGATTGGGAAAGGGTTGCCATTCCACATCAATGTAACACCACTCCCCAAATGGGATAAGATTTGAGGTCTTAGAATAGGGTTTTGTTAAGCTTTTGTGTTTATATCATGTCGGTTTAATAGATTCCTAGTTTTGATGATTTTGAATATCTCATTGGGATCATGGCTTAGTGGATTAAATAGGCTTTACATTCATTTGGATCTAGAATATTTAGTTCATACTATGACTATGGTCACACTTTTATTAAAAGTGATGTGATTTTTGCTTGAGTTTTTTATGAAAATTAAAATTCAAGCCATGTGAATCATTTTTATTTTGAGACAACAAGTCTCATGTTGAAAATGTGTTTTCATATCCTTTAAATGTGAATTTCATATTTTTTACCTCATTTTTGTGCCTTGATTTTTTGGTTTGTAAAAATTTTTGACCTAGGATTGGATATTAGGTCTAAGAGTAGAGTGGACCCATACTATCATTTATAGTTGGGCTAGGACCATGTGAGGTCCTATATGGGGTAACATTAATGAGAAAATAAATTGGGAATCAAGCATGAAAAATGCATCTAATTAAGAGCTATAGCTATTACTTGTACCAAATACCTTGAGAGGAATCATACAACATAATGTTGGATGCCATTTTAATTCTTAGTTGATTATATGATTGTAGTTGAGAATCCCCATTGTGATGGTTTCATTCATCTCATCAAGACATGAGGATTTAAAAGCCACCATGATGAAATTCTACTTTCAATATGTACTAGTCTTCTATTGCTCATCAAGTCATTGGTACCTAATATGTCCTTATGATTTCTTTGTGTGAGTATTAATGATGCATCAACTCATTTCTTGGTATTGGTGGTTATTACCACTCTCTTTTGTGTTATTAGTTATTGTGACATAACCCTTGTATGACATTATGGATGTGATTGCAATATGTGTGATTTTTGATGAATCGTGATGCCTTGAATTTCTATAATCCCTCATATTTGTGTATGATTTCTCAATCAACCATTTATAATTATAGAGGGATGGGTCTTAGTGTCCCACATTTTTGGGTGGTATTAACCACCACTAGGGCTAGTTAGATGTATAGATATGCTTGGGAGAGCATGTATACTTCATTATTGATTGTGAAATGGTTAAACCTTCATATTAATTTTTTGAAATATGTAACTGAGGAATTGTGTCACTCATTGACTCAATTTATGTTGGGTTCATGAATATCCTTTGTAATCCATGGTAAACTATTCAAATTTTATATGGAGGTTTTATATTATACTCTTTCAATTGTATCATCATATGCTATGATTTGATGTTACATTTTAAAATGGAATCCTATGATGTGCTCATCCTAATATGATGTGTAGATGTAGTTTACTATTATTTGATACAATGTTATTCTTTTTACATTGTTACAATTATGATTAGAAATATGATTTTATGCTTTCATTTGACTCTTGTAAGAGTTAATACTTGTTATGTATGCCATGTGTCATGCATGAAAAGAATGGGTGTATTCTAGTGAATAGTAACATTTTAGTTTAAAATGAATCTTTCTACTTTTTTATTTTTGAACATGTTGTTTGGAACTTAGAGCCATGAGTAAGTTCATAGCTCAATCCATTTCCAAATAGTACTAGAATCAATATTTTTATGCCTCGTTTAGTGTTTATCTTGCAATAAGCTTGTTGTGGCCTAATCCGTGCACTTACATTGGTTTTCACTCTTTATTTTTTCCTTGAGAGGTTAAAAATATTAATTATGGTTTCTCAAGGTGATAGGTGTGGTTAGGAGCCTTTGGTCAACTTGTAAAATTCATATGGGTCTTTTAGAACCCTTAAGACCAAGAGCTAGCTTGTTTCCTATTCTAGGTCATTTGTTTTAACAAGAATGGATATCTTAGGTTCCCTTGCCTTGTCCTAAGTGACATATTTTAGTTGACCCTAACTAGAGAAAAGGGTGGCTTTGACTAGTATAAGGGTTGACCCTTGGACAACACTTACCATACTTTTTTGAGAAAAAATTATTAATTGAAATAATGTCTTTCCTTGAGAGGCTAAAACATGGTGATTAGGGTTCTCAAGGTGATAGGTATGGTAAGGAGCCTTTGGTCAGCCTAAAATATCAATTTGGGGCTTCCATGACCCTTGTGACCAAGAATTGGCTTGTTCCCTATTCTAGGTCACTTATTTTACCAAGAATGGATCTCTTAGGTAAACTTTCCTTGTCTCGAGTGACCTTGACTAGAAAAATGAGTGAACTTTACCCCTGAATCTCTTGAGAAACCTTTCCTTGTCCCAAAAAAAAAAAGAATCTCTTGGTGACACTAATTGGAAAATGAGTGACTCAAACTAATAAAAGAGGAAACCCTTAGACAAAACACTTCCCAATTTTTTTTGAGAAAAATTTATTAATGAGATTTATAACCCTTTCCTTTCCATTCATTTGTATCAACTCATTTTAGAGATGTAATTGGTGTTGTAAGAAAGGAAATAGAGTAAAAAATAAGTGTTGAACACATAATTTAAAATATAAGTATTCTCTCTATGCATTCCTTTGATTGAGCATCACATGATTGTGCTCCATATTATAGTTGATATGTGAATTCTCTCATTCCATCAACATACTATTAGAAAAAAATTATCATTGATTTGACAACATAAGTTTGTATTGGAGATTAATGATGAAATAATGAATAAGAGGTTAAATTTATAAAATTTTAGAGAAAGGATTAGATGGATAATATTTGATTATGGTTCATGAGTTTGATCCATGATTGATGGAGATAATATGGAGAGGTGGAAAACATGAGGGAGTTGACAATTATTTTAATTTTAAAATAAAATAATGGTTTTTAGTCAACTCAATTTGATTAGCATGTTAATATAATTGATTGGTGAGTTAGTTATTTGCATGAAGAATTTGACTAAGTATATTAGATAGTTAAGTGATCTAAGGAAGGAGTGATTGAGTTAATTCATGAATAGACTGAATTGATTAGGGAATTAATCATTTTCATTGAATAGTTAACTCATGAGGTGGGATTTATGGATTCATTATTTACTAGATAAATGGAATATATGAGGTGTAATTTAGTATTTTATTTAATTTTTGATGGATAATAAATGGATATTTTAATAAATTTACTTAAATTAGCTTATTTAATTAAATTATATGAAATTATCCAATTAAAGGATAATGAATTATAAAAAGATAATAGATAGTGGAGGATGAAATTAATAGTACAATAATGGTGAAAGTAGAATTATTTTAGTTTCTACATTTTTCCCTCTTTAAGGTGATGCTCAAAGTAACATTGTTTCAAGGAAAATAAAAGTAGCTAGAAATAATGGATTAGAAGAGATGATGAGAATGGTGATATGCTTCAATCAAGTGGAAGAAATAATGAAAGATTGGATGGTGAGATGAAATCCCATCGAGAGGTTATCCAAGAAAAAGTTTTGTGAGTGAGCTCTCAAAAGAATATATGTGAAGAAAATTTTGATGGAAGATGAAAATGATGGAAGAAATTAGAAGATAACTAAAGAGATGGATTAAGAAAAGTAAAACAAGTTGAATAAAGTCAATCAATAAAGTGATGACTATGATGATGTATTAAAAAATGATTATTTTTAATTATTTTATTTTTGTTGAAATGTGGACTGCAACCTTATTTCAATATAGAATTGGATGTTATACACTATGGTATATAATACCAAGGTGATATTGTATCTAATGTTGAATGAAAATGACAATTGAGAGTGGGGTGAATTAGTTGTATCTTATCAAAAAATTAAAACCCTCATTAGCATTCAGATCCATATGCATTCATTAAACCCTTAAGCTGTTATGATGAATTAGCATGAAAAGCGTAAAATAAAACTAAAACAACTTTAACACCATGCACAAGAGAACACTAGATTTACATAGAAAACCTAAGAAGGGAAAAACCATGGTGAGGATTAGCTCACAATATAAGTAATTGCAAAATCGGTTACAAGGGCTCACTTCTAGAATTGGACACATTGTCCAGAAAGGCTCACAGCCAAAGGCTCATTACCAAAATAGAGAAAGAAGATAGAGAAGAAGTGTTACACAGAGAACATGATCTCAATACAATAGAGAATCCACCACAACAGCTCCAACATCTTCATAGTTTAAATGATTGTAGACACCTTCTACTCATTGCATCTGGTAATCCAACACTTGAAAGTTCACACTGCTCTGCTCAATTTTGCATTTTAAAAATATACACTTTGCATCATTCACATCACACACTTCGAATCATGCACATCACACACTTCACACACTCTATCTCACATCAAATCAACTTGAATTTATACCATCCATGACTTGAAAAACATCTTCAAGTCGGCCACATATGCTTCACACTTAGAAATTCAAAAATAGGTCGCCACTAAACATTACCACGGGGGATAACAATGAAATTGGACCATAATACAACATAGTTTAGACCCAAATTTACTCTCACACACCACACAAAACCTCCATTTAAACCTAAATGCCTTCGCATGTAGTGTAAACACCAGGTTAGTCATTACCTATGCAAATACCATTAATCAATTAAGTACAAACTTCCTCAAACCCAAAGACAACTTGAAAACCACATAACACACTTCTAGACAATCTGGAAAAATCTATAAACCAACTAGATCCACCAAATTCTTCACACCAACTTTCATCAGTAAAATACATTCATCTTGAGCACCTAGTTTATCTTGTATGCACACTAACACATGAAACTCACTCTATACTGCACCAAATCATGAACACTCTTGAATTATGAAAGATATAATAAATATGAATAACTTCCTAGATCCACAAAACCAATTATCAACTTGTAGAGAAATGCAGAGAAAATACATTTCTCCTAGACACCACTACAAACAACATTACAAACTCAGTTCTCAGACCGGTGAACATATCTCTCTCTACATATTGATCCAAAAGCACAAATTTTGGATATATAATCTCTTAACACCTCTCACCAACATATTTGAATTGCATAGGAAGATCTTCAACCTAGAAGAAATGCGGAGAAAAACCATAACATCTCTCTGTAACCCAGAACAACACTGCAACACATTGTTTCCTCTTTTTATTAATTTTTCTCAAAAGCACTTGGAAACCAAGCATCAAAAACACACCCTTATCATATTTAGCACTAATAAAACCATAGATATAATCTTATCAAAGTAACACCAGAGGTTAACACCAGTAGCTTAATTGATGACAACATAATGCAAAAAATCAAAGCATAGACAACACCAACTGTTCATCTTCAACATCAATCTTCATCAACACATACAATTGACATCAATGCCAACACAAGCTTGTTGACATCAATGAAAACACCAATCCACACATACTTACAACATGTAATGGATGGAATGAATCATAATTAAATTACAAACAATAGGATGTCCTAGTACTCACAAGGAATTTTCTACTCTTGGTGAGTGTGTGATGGGACAAACAAAAGACACAAATATGAGTTCTCATAACATCTCAAGGTTTTTGACCTTGGTGGATCCTATGAGAGGAAAACAAATAGATTAAAATAGGAGGATGTTATACATCACAAGGTGTTGCACATTGGTGGGTTTTGTGGTAGAACAATGAAAAAATATGGTACACACAAAAAATATACCATGCCCCAACGTATACTAATCAAAGGGAATCATGATATATAATTATCATGGTGATTGTCAGTAGGCATAATATGGATCAAAAGTTAAATCAAAGAAAACAAACATTAATTTCAACTTACATATAATATTGTTACATATTTCCAAGGTGATAAAAGGATATATGTATGAGGATTATGCCTAATTTGGGGAAGGATGAATACCATTAAGGAAAGTAATGTATGAAGTAGGAAAGTTTCAAGTGGAAATGATTGTATAGCTATAGTATTATTGAGGTTTATTTCGATTTCATTATTTAACATTGAAAATGTGACGTGTCAAGTGTGTATTTTATGCATGTGAAGCACAGGCTATTGTTTGATTTTTTATTAAATAGAGGATGGAAATATATTTTTATTAATGGGAAATTAGGAAATACATGAAACTCACTTACTTTGGAGAGCATCTAGATAACTATCTGAGCCAAAAGGTATGTATGAATATTTATTCTAGAGAAGAATGTAATCACTCACTCCCAATGTAAAACATGGCAAGAAATGTTGTGGATGGAGGACTAGACTAATGTGATGGAAATGGAAGGGTGAAGGATGAGGGCCTAAAAGATGGAGGAGTAGACTAATGTTATTACACATAGAATTTACAAGTAGGTTTTCACCATGGTACTTTTAAAAGGCACTACTAGAGGTTGTGTTCACCATAGGATGGTTTTTATCTTTAGATTATTCATGAAATTTCTTGAGGTACATGATTTTTATAAGTTCATGGAGATCTTCAACTTCGAGGGCTTACTAAGTGAAGTACTTAGTAGCAATGATTGTGATATGCAATTTTTTCCATGGTGAGCCAACAATAGCTTGTGGTCAAGAACATTTTGGATAGGACCATGTCGCTAGTGTGTGTATCATATATACTAACACACATGTATATCAATGTGAAAGAACTATCTTCCAAATTAAGACATCTAAGTAGGGTGCTATGAATACTCCTTCGATATAGTGTTCTACAAAGGATGGTGAAACAAGATGAATAGTGGATGAAATTTTTATGTTGAATATGAATATGGTAGATAATAAGATGTGACCATAGAGGGAACTATATATTACATGGTAGAAGGAGTTTTTAGGTCCAACAAGTTTTTGAATGAGCTAAAATCTAAGGAAATTATTAATGAGGACCACCATGGCATATACTCATTGGTTATTAGTTTTGGATATTTTATTTCCTACCAAAGAAAGCTAAGTTATTTTCCTATTGACCCCTTGAAGAACTTTGTAACAATAGACATGTCATTTTTTATTTATTGTCTTTTTCTTTAACCTTTGATAGTGCCTTAGAAAGGGTTTTACTAATGGAATTTTATTTTTTATTTTTTCTATTTTTTGTCCTTCCATTTTTTTTGAATTATTGGGACTAATGAGCTCAACTTGCTCTCTAAAATAGGTCATTGCATCAAAGTTGATTTTGTTCAACCTTTCTTGTGGTCACTAATTGGAATGTTTTCAAAAAATCCCATGAATTTATTTATAGATTTGTCGTGTTTGAACATGTCAAGACACACGATATATTATTGGTCCTAAGCAATAAGATCTAGATGGATGAGTGAGAGGTTTGTGTAAGTTTTGATGATGGGGACAATGGTGAAAATATCCATGTGAAAAAGGATGACAAAATCAGTAAAGGAATCTTCAAATTCCTATCCTTGGATGTGTTTAATAATAGGAAAGGGTATTGTTGTAGTGTTAGAGGTGGTTTTTGTATCATACAATTCCTTAGCTAATGACATGTATCTTAAACCAAATCTTCTATGATTAACTTTAATGGTCATAGGCTTTAGAATTCCATGTTCATGCTATAAGGATTTTTTCTTAATAACCTATGTTCTTACATATTCAAATTGTTGTTGGATAGGTTTATTAATAAAATATAGTGCATATAATTCATCTTTTTATAACAAGGAATTAGTGTCACCATCCATAATTATCATCTAGGATACCATGTTGAAAATTTTTTGGTGTACCACATTGGATGACCTTAGTATCTTTATTGGTATGACAATATTTTTTTCCATAGAACCATGGAGAAAGAGGGAGCTAACCAAATATAAGGTGTTGTGTAATTTATACCCCCAACATCTCTTCTTGATAATGTTAACCTTGATGTGGGAAGTGACATTAGTGGCTAATGTTGATGCCAAAGTGGAAAGATCAAAATAGGATAATAATGGTGTGGATGGGATGGAAATGTCTATGTTATGACAGTGATGGGATATTTTGTAGGGGAATTCCAACATTCTATAATATTGAAAAGAGCTAGGACTAATTTCAGAATTGTGATTTATATGCCATCATGAAGGAATTTGATACATTGGTGATATATTGATGTAACTTCCTCCATGATTAATGCATCCTAGAATTCCTTGTTTTAGTTTCATACTTTTCATAATATTTTTGATAGTTTCAAAGATATTCCAAAACCTTTCCACTTATTTTAAGTATTTAAAGCATTGAAGATGATATATTATATTGACAAATAATTATGTGAATATGTGGATGTCTATAGAATTTAATATAGTTTTATGTTGATTACGGCTATTAATGATGAAAAGATGCCTTTGAAATAAACTAACCCCTGCAATGAAGGATCTATCAACTCATAGCAAAAGGATTTTTGTCCATTGTAGCTAAAGAGGGTGGTTGCCTACAACACATGCATTTTTTTGTAGCTAATGGAGGCAATGGTCGAAGAGTGTGAGTGTGATTTATTCATGGATCACTCCATATTTTTACTTTATGTTATGATTAAGTTGTGGAGGAAAGAAGATAGTTATAATAACAATGGTTATGGCTTGCAATAATTTTTTCCATGTTAGGTACATCTTCAGTTACAACCATCTCCTTTAAAGATGTAGAGTCTTGATATGATTCTAACACTCTTACCTCCACTAGCTTTTCATTACAGCTTAAAATAAGACCTAGTCCTCTTCATATTTTTGGAGGAGTTAACAATTGTTTAAAATTTGTTTTCAGTCCAAGAATAATAAAACTCTCAAAGATCTTGTATATATTTCTTATCTTGTGAGAGGTCAAAAGCTAGATAGATATTTTGTATTAAGTATATTTGGATATAAGAACTCTTCCTATTGATTAGATACTTTTTTCTCAATTTTGTATGCTCAAATTTCAATAAAGAAGGATATAGTCTTTTACATGAATCTTTGAGTTAATATTTAAATAAGGATATTGTGGGATTGTATAAACTCAAGGAAGGTCCACTTGAGGTACTATAATACTCCATCTAGTTTAGATTACTAATTACAGTAGCACGGATTGCTAAATTGTATTTACCGGTTACAATTAAATTGAATTGTTATTATAGTAAGTTGCAACATAGTTGAGTTGTTAAGTTATTGTCTTCATAAGAGTAGTTACCCATACTAGTTATTATAGTTACCCACAAAAATTGTTATTCATCTAAATTTTTGTTCAGATAGTGTTATTTTAGACAAGTTTCTTTCAATTATATTTTCTTTTGTTACTCTTTTATACACAATTGATTAGGGCAATTTAGGATTCTCAATTGCACATACAGTGCCAACATCATTTGAAGATTATGATTCCTTGGTTATTGAATTAAATGAAGCAACACCTCCAGGATAAAAAAATATTTAATAATATATTTGTTGTTCTGTTAAGTTGTATGTATGCATTGTCTACATCAATTAATTGAACATAGTTGGAGCTCTATATTTTTAGCACCATTTTTGGGGATGGTGCTAAAGTTCAAAATTCTTAAAGCATATTTTATATCATTTATATTTATTTCTTAACTTAGGAATATTCATTTACAATAATTAGGACTAGTAGAATTTATAAATCAACCCTAATCTACTCACTAACAATGTGTAGAAAACTCTATTAATCTCACGTTACTATTGCATGCAATGATAGAGAGATACTTTGGGAAGGTTTCTCCCATCGAACCAAGAGTACTTTGAAAATATTGGCACAAGTGAGGAACTAATTCCATCAAAGGAACTGATTGAGGGAATCAACAACATAGAAATAACCCTCACACCTGCAGTTATTTTGGACCTTATGAGAATCCCCATAAGACATCTTGACATCATGACAGAAGAGGCTATGTACAACTTAACTAAGCTTGTTACAATCAAATTTCCAATCACAAATAAAGAGCAGGTGGTTTCCCTAAAGGACATACCTCCTTCATCCTTGCCCAGTTTCTACAATTTAATCACATAAGACCCTGATATATTTTTGTTTGAATTTGATGTTCTATGCATAATCTATGAATATACCACCACTAGTAGAATTTGGAAAATAAATGACTAGGTGACTAAAAATTTTAATCACAACAACTAAAAATGACTAAATTCTACTCATTTTTTGCAACTCAACTATAAATGAGTAAATAAATGACTAATTTGGTCGTTGACTAAAAATTATTTAGTCACACAAATAAAAATGACTAAATAATTAGTCATTTATTTAGTCACAATCCATTTGAATAAATCATTTAAGGAATCAAGAATATAGCCCGCCAAATACTCTAAAACTTTAATAAACATACCCTAAAATTTTTGTCAAAATCTTATTTTCAGGTGTAACCTGCCATAATGGAGTTTTCATTTTAATAAACATACTCTAAAACCTTTGTCAAAACATTATTTTCAGGCGTAGCCTGCCAAAATGGAGAAGTGTTTCAATAAAGAATGATAGAGAATGGTAAGGATATGTGTGTGACAAGAGGCATATGATTCATTGTTGCTTATTCCTGCTCTACTCAACAAGGGTTACATTGTCTACGTTACTGTTTGTAATCCAGGTGTTTAATTGACATATATTTGCATAATCTCAAATTCCCTTAGATGATTTTGAAGTATCAATGTATCCTAGATAGGGTTTAGAATAATTTATTTTAATTTTAAAAAATAAATAAATGATGTATTTGTCTGTGATTAGATAATGTAGAGATCTCCTAAATTTTCCCCAGCACACTGCCCTCTTTGGCACTGTATTAATTACTCCAATTTCTAGGGTTTTACATGTGACATCTTTAATATCTTCATGACCGTGGATTTTAAATAGATCTGTCTTTTCTTTAATTATTATCATGGTAACCCTTTAGTTCCATAATCTACCTTCATTCTCTTCTAAGAATATTGTCTTAAGCTAGACTACATAGTATTAATATAAAGCAAGTCCTTTATACCTGCCATTGTTCCAAACCCCCACTCACTACCTTGCTTAAAATGTTGCCTCCATAAGGACAATAGCATGTTTTAAAATTATGGTTTACAGTGATTGACCATTAAGGTCGCTACTTTCATCAAGATACAATGAGATTTTTTTCTTCAAACTCAAGGCATTATGCAAGATAACATTGTGAATTGTATGATTTGATTTTCTTGCACATTTACTGCTTTTCTAACTTCCTTTAAGATTGGATATTGCATCCTCAGCTGCAATCTCAAACAACTCACTCACTGTCACTTGAAGATTCCTTTCATGAGCATCCTTTTATAAAAGAAAACTATGCCCTATAGACTACCTACTTACTATGGGGGACTCATTGTTTCATGGTATTGTGGGTCTTAAGATCCTTCAACCTTATTGTCACTATATCATAGTCCACAAGGTATTATTCACTATTCTCCCATCTTTGATGAGTCCCAAAACATTGCTCAAACACGCAATCCACTACCTCCATTATACAATGGCTAAGAAGAAACATTGAACCTATGCTTACCACTGTTACTTCATTTGGACAGTCATTCCCTAATTTCATTTTCCTTGTCTAACACTACCAAAATCATTTGAAAAACCCTTAAGGTTGGCAAGGGGGTAAGGAAGCTCACTGTTAAAATCCCCAATTTAGTATGCAAGGTTTGAGCTTTATTATCTTGTCACTACTCAGCCTCTTTTTGACTGTCACACCTCAAGTGACTGTCATTCTTCTTACCATAGATTGCATTTACAAATGTCATTGAGCTACATAGTGTGCTTGTTATTGGCTACAATCTTTAGATCGAAAGATTTTGTTATTGGCTACAATGCCTCAATCTTTATGGTATTGCAACCTCACTAATTTGCTAGAGTTATTGTTTATGTTTCTACGGAGGCCTAGGGTTTGTACCCTAGTCATGCTCTTACCAATTCTTTTTTTGGTATTTAAAACCAACCTTAAATCTTGGGTCAGAAAATTAGTTGTCTTGACAGGGTTGTGGTATGATCTTGGATTGTATCCCAGAGTGTGTGGGAAGCTTGTGTTTGATCATTAAGGTATGTAAACCTAATCAAGGAAATGTATCCTCTATAGCATGGGTCTTGCTTTAATACTTTCCATAATGGTTATTAGTAGATCACATTATTATAGTTTGTGGTAGCCCAAGATTGCATTCAAGTATGTAACAAACTTGGTTTGTAGTTTAAGTTGTACCCTTTTAAGTAACATTCATAAAGTTTAGAAAATATTGATCACTCTCTAGAATAGCCCATTAAACATGGGTTGTGCTTGAATGCACTACATAATTGGTATAGCACAATCACTCTGCATATCAACCAGAGTTATAGGCTCTTTATTGCAGCAAGAGGTAATCGCTCTTGGATCATGCTATCATTACATCGTAACCTGTTAAAATTGAGTCAACTTGAATGTACCCAATGATGATTGACACCTAATTGTGATAACATTGATTTGTACATGAATTATGCTCATATGAGTGCCTCCATTGCTATCACAACATAGCCACATTAAACTTGGGTCACACATGAATGCATCCTGTATTTGTTATAGCACAACTGCACCACATGACCAATAGAGTTATGGATCACATAACTATAGTCACAAGAATTTGTTCCTCGGTTGTGCTCTTATGGTGATTCCATTACCGTTACAGCATAACCCTTTAGACTTATATTGCTCAAATCCTTACATTGCTTATTTTCTCTTCGGATGGATTACTTCATGGATTTTTTTGTGATTTATATAGCTTTTGTTTTTATAGTAAATGACATCGAATTATTTCTAAATCCAAACTGATTTATTAATTATGGTTTTATGATGATTTTGAGTTTTATTTAGAAGGGGTTAATATGTGGAATTTTTATGTGTAGGAAGAATAGATTGTGATACAATGTTCAAGTATGGATGGTTCAAGCAAAATTAGATTGCTATCGGTATCATAACCAGGTTGGAGAGTACCTTGAGCTATTGTGAAACACTTCCAGGTGTTTTTGGTTGGAAGAAGAACCTAGCTGTAGGAATTTCCAAATATTCGATAGAGGAAGTTCCTTTATTCTAAAGATAAAATCATAAATCTACTCATCCAATTGGACATCCAACCTGAGATATTTAATATCTGATAGAGAAAGTTTGTACATTGTAAAGATAAAATCACAAATCTACTGTATCAATTTCATATTTGATTTGAGGTAGTGAAGCTCTGACAAAGGAAGTTCCTACATTTTAAAGATAAAATCATAAATTTTATCGGTCCAATTTGAGGTTGTGAATCTCTGACAGAGAAAGTTCCTACATTCTAAAGATAAAATCATAAATCTGCTTGGTCTAATTTGAGGTCCAATTGTAAGGATTTGTCTTTTTAATTATACTTTTGACATTTGGATTGATAAAAAAAATTACTTTAGAATTATGGTATTGCTTTTCTTCTAATTTTTTCAACCCTCATTTCATGGAAGAGCTCTGAATATCATTCCTTCAGATGGAGACTACACTTTTTTGCTTTAGGTTTTGTCTAGAAACACCAGAAGCTCGGGTACTGTCATACTCAGGTACAACAGAGTTTGAGGTGAATTGCACTTAGTATTTTATGCTGAAATGGATATGTTCTATCCTATAGTTAATTTTTGTAGCATAACATATAGGCTAAATAGTTGTTCATATACCATAGTTTCAAATTCTAAATTGCTATACCTTATTCTAGGAGAAAATCATGGGGAGAGTCTATACATAAGACACCATTGTTTCAAATTCAAATTGCTAGCTCTTTCACAATTGTTTTCTTCATTTATCTGTTCTAAGATAGCTTGATGTATAGAAGATGCTCTCAAAATCATAGTTAAATCCTTTATTCCTGGATGACTACTAAAAATATTTCCCTTCATAACAATGAACAAAAGCATCAATCATTAACCTAAACTTTGCAAGAGTTTCATCAAATTCTACTTTTCCACTCTCTTTTCCATTCTGAATTTTATTCCCAATTTCATCCATGAAGAACTTCCTCGACCTGTAGATCCTACTGTTAGCCATAACTTTACCAGGTGTTGAGGATAGCTTCGAGTTTTTACCCAAGTAGCAATTGGCAAAATTTGACCTTACCAAATCAAATAAATGAAGCAAACAATTGTGAAAGAGCCAACAATTTTGAATTTGAAACAATGGTGTCTTATGTATAGAATCCCCATGTGATTTGCTCCTAGAATAAGGTATAGCAATTTAGAATTTGAAACAATGGTATATGAACAACTATTTAGCCTATTTGTTATGATACAACAATTAACTACAGGTTAGAACATATCCATATCAACATAAAATAGCAAGTGTAGTTCACTTCAAACTCTGCTATGGTAATTGCTTCATAAGGAAGTTTGCACTCCATGAACATGCTCTATGCACACCAGTATGCCGGTTATTATATTGATCTCCTTTGTGATCAAAATAATAGTGAAGTTCATTGTATAACTCATGACCATTTTGCAGTGCTATGATCCAGTGCTCTTTTACTTCTTACTCACTGTGTTTTTTTATCAAAAGAATAGTGAAGTTCATTGCATAACTCATGACCATTTTGTAGTGCTATGATCTAATGCTCTTTTACTTCTTACTCACTGTGTTCTCAATCACCATGTGCAAATGACTTAGAGGAAAAATCTTTATCACCATTTGACAATAACTTTCATTTTTTTGGATTGTTTGTTATGATTCAATCATTGTTTGATAGTGTTCTTCCTTTCTCAGTCCTATAGGATAGAGTACATTTCATAGTTTGCAACTCTCTAACAATGGTAAATAGATACAGTAAAGATATTTAAAATTTTAGAAGTGATTTTTTTTTAATCACTAAAGCCTATTTATCATTTTTATAACTTAAAAATATTTAAGCTATTTGAATATCTAAACTTCATATTATAAATCTTTAAAGTACAATAGAATCAGGTACTTATAATGATTACAGAGAAGTTGAATGAAAATTAGTAAATTACTATTGATTTATCTTTTCCTTTTGTGTGTTTACAGGGTTATTTCTTCCAGCATTTATTAGGCCTATTTTGGATTCTATGGAAACAACAAAGGCAGTTCCACATCTAGGTCTAAATGAGGTGATGACCCATCCTTCTATGATGAAGTTTGCATGATACACCCAAGAATAGATCTAAAAATATCTTATTTTTAAATCTTTAGATATTTGAGATCATTGCAGATTTGATTTGATTTTTGTATAGTTGGATGGATCTAAAAAACTGTTGCTTGAAAATGATGTAAATGAAAATGTTATTTTTTCAGAATAATCTAAGAGTAGTATTTTTCACTTGCACAATTTTTTTTGTCTACCTTAAGATAACCGTTAAAATTATCAATTTGTTAATCATAATATTTCATTGTATATTTGTATTTTGTTGGATTGTATTGGATAGTTAATAGTTCAGTTTTTAAAAAAATTAAAAAAATTAGCATAGTATACTTTCCATGTACTTCTTTTCATCACTTGTAAACCTAAATTTTTGTTACTTTTTGTGATCATCAAAAATAGAGATGATTTTAGTCTCTGTGAAATATTTGCATGCATGTTTGAGATCTCTACAAGGTGATGAAAAAGGCCCTAGGGTTTGGTAGGGTTTTGAGTATCCTTATTGTTTTGATGGTAATGTTGTCACTAAGTTCTCTCCTTGCCCAAATATAGTCACCTGAGAAACTGCCATGATGCTCTTGACTATAAATTACTTTGTTCTCCCTACCTTCTCACTACAGGTCTAATCCTTCAACTATACCAACTACCCTTCCATCTCAATGTCTTTTCATGCTCTTGCATCTATTCTCTTATGACTCTGAAAGCTATCACTAGGTCTATTATGATGGTTAGGTCTTTGAGGGTATATGATTTTCTACTACGAACTTTTATATTTTCATACTTTTGATGAAAATTATCCAAAGATTTTTTCTCACTAACTTAACTCTCTGTATATTCTCCACTATGCATTGAAAATTCATGGTTTCTAGTTAACTATTTATTGGTGTAACCATTGTCATGTTTCTTGGGGTTGTTATCCCTATAGGATAGTTTCCTTATAGATCTTAATGTAATTTAAAAGGTGCCCATAAATATTGACAAGTTTCATAAGTCTATTGTGTCAAGGTAGTAGATGGTCGTGACAAGTTTCATAATACCACCATACCGCAAGAGCCAAGAAGACACGGTGCGGTGTAGCAGTAACATCCTGCATTACAGCGAAGGTTGAGCAATAAATGTGTGGTATGGTAGTAACTCAAATACTTCTCCCCCATCCCCACAAGAGCCAAGAAGACAAGGTGTGGTGTATCAATAAAATCCTTCATTACCGTGAAGGTTGAGCAATAATGGTGCGGTGTAGTGGTAACATCTCGCATTACCGTGAAGGCCGAGCAATAACGGTGTGGTGTAGTGGTAACATCCTGCATTACCACAAAGGTCGAGCAATAATGGTGTGGTGTAGTAGTAACATCTCGTATTACCACAAAGGTTGAGGAATAACGGTGCGGTGTAGCAGTAACATCCCGCATCACCGCAAGGATCATGTAAAAATGGTGCAGTATCGCAGTTAAACTATAAAAAGAAATATCACATTTATTTGATGCATTTTTTTGAAATAGTTTGATTTCCTTGTGTATATTGCTTCCACATTTTCATGTATGTCTAGCAGGGCACTTGTAACTACAACATATGACAAAAAAAAATCCTTCTTGTTATGCTTTGATGGATGTCCCTTCATTATTACTGGATATCTGATGTAGTGCACATTATTATAGTGTAAGCCTATTTTTCAAATTGTTTCATTTAGCATCACCAATATTGTCCACAAGAACATTTTCCTTGTTTAAAATGATGGAAATGGTTCACATCTCTCAGAATAATTTCTTTTGCAACAATCTTGGAGATGAATTTAGATGTAGTGTGAAAATCAAAACATACTCAAAGGTTCTTAACAACTCTAATACTTGTACCAGGGGCCATGTTTAACAAACCAAATGCAATTGCTAACTTTTCACTATGGTGACAGATAAATGACTATTTCTTCTTCTATTCCACAACATTGAGTAAAAGTATTGAATTTGGAAATACTTGTTGCCTTCATTTTCCAAGCCAATTTCTCCAGTTTTGCATAGATCTCCAATGTTTGTGGATGTGATCTATCTCCTACACAAAAAAAACATGTACCATTTTATGCCCTTCAATCCAACTATATGCAAGTATCTTTTTAATTCTTCTATCTTTCATCAATCTCCTTACTATTTGAGCCTAACCACACCTACCCACTTTTGCATAGATGCTTTAGAGAAGAACATAAGTTGCAACATTTTTTAGGATCCAACTAAAAAAGAAGTTTTACTAGAATACTCAGCCTATATTCATATATGATCCGCAAGAACCAAAGGTTTAACTGGCATCTCAGTAATAATGTTTAGGGTGTCCTCAAGATAGCCAACACGGGCACAAAGGTCAACCATACACACCTAATGATCAACTATATATGTAATACAATAAGGGTTACTGACATGTTAAGTATGTGCAACCCTCATCTACTAAACCTACATGACTGCATGCATCTAGAACACAAGCAAAGCTTACAATGTTGGTGTTCCAGAGTGCTTCATTAATTCAAAGGTTTTGAGAGCTTCCTCGCAAAATCCATTTTGTGCACATTCTACAATTATATCATTTCATTCCATGAGATGACATCTCTTTGAGGCATTCTGTCAAACAATTCATTTTGTACTACATTTTGGTGTCAACTCTTTGGTAATTATGGTTAGTTTCATTACATTCAAATTCTGAATTTTGGGAAATTATATACAGTAAATAGATTGATGGTTGTTTTGGATAGTGAAATTAGCTGAAATATCTAGAAGGATTATTTTAATTAAAGAGGATTTTGTGGTTATTTTTGTAACAATGATTTTACAGTGCAGCTAGCTTGCTATTTTCATTCAAGATACAAGTCGTCAAATTCAAGCACATACCAAGAAGATGGTACTCTACTTCAAACCCTCAACCTCACTTACTTTAGTCTGCTTACATGGGGATATTAAGGAAGTTGGTAAAAAATTAATATATATCATTTTTTGTTTGTGAAGGAGAGTCCTGTGAGATTCAATATGGCAGTGGATCAATATCCAGTTTCTTAAGTAAAGATGATGTCATAGTTGGGAAACTTGTTGTGAAACATCAAGTTAGTAATTTTTTTGGATGTTAAGGCTTCCCAGTTGGATATCAAAGATCTTTTCTCATCAAATTAATTTGGAACTTATGTATAAATGGATTCTTCCATGGTGTAGGTCTTTACTTAGATAACACATGAACCATGGTTGACATTTTTGTTGTCTAATTAAGTCTGATGGCATTCTTGGGCTTGGTTTCTAGGAAATTTTTGTTGATAATGTTGTTCCAATCTGTTAAGTGTTGATAGCCTTCATTCTATAATGTCAACTTCATTCTATAATCTAATCATATCACCTTTCTTAAACTTTGAACAAGGTTTTGAAATCAAGGGTTCAATATGCATATTTTAGGCCTATGTTGAACACTATGTTTAAGGCATTTGTTGACAAGGCTACAATTTTTTTAATTGATTTATCTTTCTGATGTGTTTGGAATTTTGTAAACTTCTAATATACAATACACTTTTATTCTTTCTAAATTGAGACTAGTACTAATTTTGTTGTTTGTATTGAGTCACGACTTCATTCATGGTGGAAAAGGAAACACCCTATTTCTCATATCAGATGGCACGTTGCATATAAAGGAGGAAAGATTCTAGCTAGGTTATTGTTGATTGCATTGAAGGAGAGAGCTTCATATATGGGACAAGATCAATACTCCCCTTCTTGGATTCTACACGTTATAGCTTGCTCCAGGAAGATTTCCCACGTTGTTGTAGAAGTGTTAAGAGATGAAAGGGGCATGTTCTCACATTGAAGGGCATCAAGCATGTATTTCCATCATTGCAAGAGTATTTTGGAGAAGTTTCTTTCTTGTAGTCATTTTTGTGCAATATTGTAACTCATATTTTGTCTTGTGATTGAAAATAACAATTGTAATACTCTATTTCTAAGTTGTAATTAGAAATCCTTTCTTTTATTAATAAAGTTCACCAATTTTTCCTTCTCAATGGTTGTCTTATTGTGTGCAATTGATGATTGATGTGTATTTTTGTGTTTTATGATTAGATCCTCAAATACCAGTCAATTAAAATGACTAACTATATTACTAATTAACATCAATTAATAATTAAATTGACTAAATATACTATCAATTGATAGAAATCAGTGAACAATGAATAAAAATGACTAAATAGGTGACCAGTTAACAACAATCAATGACTAAATATATCAGTGAATAAAAAAATGACTAAATAAGTGACTAGATTACAACAATCAATGACTAAATCAACAACTAAATAAGTGACCGGATTACAACAATCAATGACTAAATCAACGACTAAATATAACAGTAGAAAAAAAGTGACTAAATAAGTGACCAGATCGTAGCAATGCATGAATAAATCAACAAATAAATATACTATCAAATCAATCAATCAAAACAACCAATAAATGACTAAAAAGGGTGTAGTCATCAATCTAGTCATGTTATATATGACTGGCAATAAACTACCAGTGGTCACGTGACCAACTATAGTCATTTATAATCAGTTTTTAGTAGTTTTTTCAATAGTTTATTGTTGTTTTTGTACTAGTACATAAATGCTCATAGGTTGAAACTCTTCATGGCCACATTCAAAAATGTTGCCTTGTGGTGGTTCATTTTGCTATGAATAAATACAATGTCAAATTAGGAAATAATGAAGGAGAAATTCTTACAAAAATACTAAGATTATTGTTAGGGACGAGACATGAAAATAGATTATATCTTCAAAATTTCACAAAAGGAAGAAGAACCCCTTGAATACTATGTGGAGAGGTTCCAATTCTACCATAAAAAGTCACATAAAAATAGGCTCTCCCTAGAGTCCCTAAAACTGGTGTTTTTACGAAGGATGAATGAAGATTTCCTTGATGCATTAAACCTCATTGGAGCAAGGGGTATTTCTCAATTATTTTTTGAGGAAATTTTTTAGATATGTAAAAATTATTCAAGATCATCTATGAAGAAGACTAGGTGTTCCTGAGCCTTTTCTTCCACCAAAAAATCCACAAGTGTTTCTAGGGTGGAACTTAAAAACCTTCTGTAAAACATGAAGGAAGATAGAATAAGCCATCTTGCAACTCAATTAGACACTCTACACGTCAAAAATAAACAATAATAAGAAGATGTTTCTCTCACATAATATTGTCCACACTTTTTCCAAAAAAGGTTTAGCTCTAAGTGCAAAAGGATTTCCAACATTTCCGGGGAGAAGCAAGGAAAACTTGAATTTCATACCCTAGAAGATGAGGAAGGCCAAGTGTTCTATATTTCCCAATGCAAAGCATGGTAGAAAAGACAAGGTATTCCTTAAGATCCTTTCTCTTGTAATATATCCTTTCTTGGGGTCAATTCAAATTTTCCTAACTGTAACAATCCACCTTGGAATAACATGCCAAATCAACCATGGCCAATTACTCAATCACCTAACTAGATTCCACAATAGGGGATGTGGAAACAACAACCATATCAAGCCCCAAATTATAATCCACAATGGTGGTCCTCTCAAAACCAATGGCCACTACAATAGCATAGAAACCAATAGTGGCAAAACCCAAATGTCAACTTCCCACAACCACATTAATATTTGCAAAAAAAAAAACCATAATGCTAAACCCATCCATATCTACCCCAACATAACCAAGAGACCCATAATTTCCTTCTCAACCTCCACCAAACTCTAAAAATAAGCATGTTCAACAAGCTTATACTAATGAACCTATCCAATACCCAACTTGTGCAGTTGAGGTTAGTGATGTTCACCTATGTTTAGGAAAAATATTGTTAGACCATCATCTCCTCATATTACAAAATTTGTTGATGAGGAACTAAGAATTAAAACTACTAACCATTCAATTAAACAACCTAAACCAAAAAGATACATTAAAAGATCACAAATAAGGAACCACCATTCCCAGAGAGGCTAACCACTAAAAAATTTCACTTAAAACCTGAATTTGACTTCTTGAGTCAGTTGAAGAATTTTTGTATTAAAGAAGTGCCCATCTACACAAAAACTATGAGGAAACTATGCCTCAAAAATCCAAAAAGGAAAAAAAGGACGCACAAGTTGTCTATGTTATAATATAATTGGTTGACATTAAGTTGGGAAAATTAGTTGTCCTAAAGTATTTAGAACCTTAGTCTTGTTGCAGATGTGCAGATTAATGGCACACTCATCAAGAATACTCTAATTGACCTAGGGGTGTCAATCAATGTCATGATAAGAGAAACCATTCAAAAGCTTGAACTAATGGATCTGATACCTACACCCAGATTTCTATAATTAGAAAATAGGTCAACAATCAAGCCAAAGGGTATTATTGAGGATTTAGTCATCACACTAGATTCATGGGAATATCTAAAAAAATTATGGTTTTGCAGCCTAAGGCTAGTCTAGGAGGATAATCCTTAATCTAGACCATGATTATCAACAAAAGATGCATTTATTGGATGTAGATTTGGTAACATGATCATTTCTAATAGGAACATGACAAAAAAATTGGTCCTCTATCCACCTATACAACCTCATGCAAAATTAGAACAACCTTTCTATCCAAGTTTGGAGGATGATGACCAATATTCCCTACAAACACTTATGACCATAGAATGAAGCAAAATGGCCAATATTCAAGATGAAAATGAAATTATTTCTCATATCATATGAAAATATTATGCAATGGACCCATTACAACACTAATGTTTAGCATGTTTACATTGCCCATTACACAATATTATACCTACAACAACCTCTGAATCCACTTTTCAACTATTCCATACACTACTCCTACATAATTATAATATTATTTTATTAGGGTTGGATGTTGATTTTATCATAACTACTCCATACCAATAGAAATAACACCCGAAGAAAAACTCAATGTCAATAATTAATTGACAATTTCCCAAAAATATAAATTACTTACAATTTTACAAGCTCACACAACATAATTTTCCTAGGAATATAATACATGAAGGGAATAAATCAAAAACATTGTGTATAGAATCTACATCAATGAGGGGTACAAACCAATAAGGCAACCACAAAGAAGGATAAAGCCAATTGTGTGAGATATAGTGAAAATAGAGTTACAAAAATTGTTAGATGCATGGTTCATATATCCAATCTCAAATAAGCGGCATGTTTCCCCATTGGTGATAGTAACTAAGAAGGGAGAGGAAAGTGGAGAGTATTATTGGATTACAGAGAGCTAAATACAACCATGAGGAAGGATCATTTCCCTCTTTCTTTTATTGATTGGGTGTTAGACTCATTAGTAGGGAAGAAATACTTTTCTTTCCTAGATGCGTTTAGTGGCTACAATTAGATAAAAGTAGCTCTAGAAGACCAAGATAAAACCACCTTTACCTATACATGGGGTACACATGCAAACTTATTTTTTCCATTTGGGCTATGTAATGCACTTGCAAAATTCCAAAGAGTTTTCCTAAGCATATTTTCATATTTTACCCATGACTCTATTGGAAATATATATGGATGAATTCACCACTTATAGAAATTCCTATGAAGAAGCACTACAAAATTTAAAGGTCCTTCAAAGGTGTCAAGATCATAAACTCTCTCTAAGTCATGAGAAATTTTTCATGATGATGATTGAAGGAGTGGTTTTGGGATACTTTGTGTCTAAGTAGTGATCTCCACTCTACCTACCCCCTAGAAGCAAAAAGGTCTGAGGAGTTTCCTTGGCCATGTACGATACTACATGATATTTATTAAAGATTTCAGTAAAATAATAGCTCCCTTGTTTATCATCCTATCTATGAAAATTGAGTTTGAATGGATCATTTCCTACCAAGAAGCTTTTGAAGCTCTCAAAACATCTCTCACAAGGACACTTATTTTGAGAGACCCTAAATGGACAATTCCTTTCCACATACACACATATGCTTCTAACTTCACCATAGGTGTTTTTTTAGGACATAAGGAAGGTAACTTAGAGTATGTCATTTATTACATCAATAAAAAATATTCAAGCTACTAAGGTCAATTACACTATCATAGAGAAGGAAATGTTAGCATTAGTTTATGCCATTAACAAATCCAGATACTATATCATTGGTTATTCTGTCTTTACTCATATTGATTGTACAAAAATTTGATATTTGATGAACAAACTAGTGGTTGGTGGATGACTTGTTAGGTGGTTATTATTGTTGTAGGAGTTCAATATAACTATTATGGATAAAATAGGTAAAGAAAACATGGTAGCTAATTTTATTTCTAGGTTTTAGGTTGAAACAAAAGAAGAAATTGTGGATGATTATTTTCCATATGAACACCTATTTTCTTTAAATATGAAAACACCTTGGAATATAGATATAGCTAACTATGTGGTTGCAGGTGGGACACCCCCACATCTCTCACCTAGAGAAAGGCACCATTTAGTTGAATGCAACTTTCCATATTCATTGTTGGTTGGATATATTATATAGGACCTGATAATATAATGAGAAGGTGTATAAGGGAAGATTTAATTTATTATATCCTTAAGGATTGTCACAATGAGCCTTGTGGAGGATACTTTGCAACCAAAAGAACAACCCTAAAGATTCTAAACACTAGCTTTTATTGGCCAACACAAGTATACAAGGAGGTGTGAGTGATGCTAGAGGATGGGTAGAGCTAGAAGGAGTGATGAAATGCCTATGTATCCACAATTAGTCATTACATACTAGTCTCCCACCTCCAATAATGAGTACATACTAGTTTGTACTGACTATCTAACAAAATGGGTAGAGGTTAAAGCATTGCAGTTTGCTAGAGATAGCAAGGTTGTCCTCTATGAGGAATTTTTTACAAGGTATGGATTGCATAGGTAGATAATCACAAATCAAGGACCACAATTTACTTCAGATTTGATTTCTCATATGGTCAAAGAATATGAGATCATATATAAAAAATTCAACTCCCTACCACCCACAAGAAAATAGGAAAGTTGAGGTCACAAATAGGGAAATTGAAGCCATTCTAACAAAAATAGTTCAATTGCATTGAAAGGATAGTGTAGCAAGGTTACCAAAAGTTTTCTAGGCATATAGGATAACCTAGAAAACAACCACAAGATTTATTCCATATGAATTAGTCTATGGGAAAAGGTTGTCCTTCCCATTGAATTTAAACATAAAACACTCAAAATAATGGTGCAAATTGGAAAGGGTCTCTCTAAAGCTCAAAAAAATAGTCTACACAATCTAAATGCTTTCGATGAAATAAGGATGGAAGCAAACCATCATACAAAGATTGTGCAAAACCAAAGAATCAAATTACATGACCAATTTATCAAAATTAAAGAATTCCATGAAGGGGATTGGGCATTGCTCTATGATTCAAGGTATAAAGACCACACAGGTAGATTATAGACACGGTGGCTAGGTCCTTAAGAAATAAAAAAATTCTTTGAAAATGGAACAATAAAATTAACTACAATTGATTCAGTAGATTCTCTTTGATGGTCAATGTGTTGGAAGTTTCAAGAGATTGTCATTGATGATGCTAGTTGGCAACATGAGCATGGAGAATGCACATAGCAATGTAATGCAGTGTTGTCATTGATGTCAACATTGTTGTGGACTATTCTGATTAATCCTAACATGTTTTTGAGGTGTTGAAGAAGTCATTTGTGCAAAGATATTTGGTTCAAAAAGTTCAGTGGTGTGAAAATCTGACTAAGTGTTAGATTTACCAATTTGGGGTTATAGTGTATCAGCTTTTGGGTTCGCACCACTCCACAAAGGAAGATTTTTCTCTACACTTCTAACCAATTTTTTATATTTTTTATAAGATTCTAAATCCAAGATTTCATCTTGTTTAGCTAAGTATTTTGGATGATATGAATGATAGAGTTTGGTTTGGCATTATACAGTCATTTCTTGTATAGTGTGTCAGTGTGGGAGATTTTGTACTCCTCCACGAATGAGTCCTTGATGTTGTGGTGTTGAGGTTAAGCTTCTAGATGTTAGATGAGTATGAATTCTAGATGGTATCATGTTTTGAGGTCCATGTGTTGCGATTTGTATGAACAATTGAAGGGTTTTTGGTTTAGGTCATATATTGTACCGACCTAACACATTTGATATGAATGTGGAGGATTAATATGTGTTGTGATTTTATAGGGGATATATTTTTGGTCCATCTTGACCTATATTAAGGTATTTTGAAATTTGAATTGATGCGTGTGTTATGTATGATAAGGTTTGGAGCCGACAAGTTATTAGTTTATGTGTTACATCTAATTAGGCCAACCTAATTGATGTTGCACTTAATGTCAATATATATCATAGATTTATTTTTGGTATTTTTCATGAGGTAAAGAGATGTTATATGCAAAATGTGTGATGTGAATTTGATCAAAGAAGAGATAAGTTGTGAATGTTGAGATTAGAATTTTGTAAATGCAAAGCAGAGTACAGCATTGATCCAGATCAGTGTGAAGTTTGATATTGTACTTCATTGGAACTATATTCCTACATATTGTAGATGCAATTTATAACAGTTCAAAATAGGATGTGATCCACCCCTCTCTCTTCTATCCTTTTTCTCTATGGAAAATGAGTCCACTTGGACAATGAGTCCACCTACAGTGAGAATTTCTATAATATACTATAACTGGTTATAATATATTGTGATCTAACCCTCACCATAGTTTTTCCCATTTTGGGTTTTCCAAGTTAAAATCTTGGTGTTCATGTGTTATATAATTTTGTGGATTTTTTCATGATTTTTTTCCTTGCTATAGTTGAATATTATTTGGTAATAGGATGGCTAATTTTTGAATGGTTTAATAGAATATTGATTCCCCCCCTCAGTATTCTAGGTGTTCAAATATTGGTATTAGAGATTGGTTCCTAGGAAGGAGCTTAACCACTTTGGGAAGGTCTTGGAGATTGAACACATGGTTGATAGAAAGTTTCCTATTCTTCCAAAAGAGATTCCTACTATTAGACACATAGAATAAGATTGCATGCTTGATAAAGATGGAGAACTCAAAGTTGCTCTTGAATATCTTGAAAAGGTTGAAGGTGAAAATAAAGATGTGAAGGAAAATGTTAAAGAAGCAAATGAATGCATCATAAAATTGAGAGAGAAAATCAAGGAGTTCAGAGAAAGGCATAAGGAAGTTAGGGAGTAGTTGAAACAAGCAAATGAATCCATCACTTGTTTGAAAATGCAAGTTGAAGAAAAGAAAAGAGTTGAGGAATGTATAAATGCAATAGTGAAAAGAAAATCTGATGAATGCATGAGGCTTGAACAAGACGTGGTTAACCTAAGATCAAATTTGGAGAAAGCAAGAATTCATGAAGATAAATTCAAGACAAGTTCTACAATGCTTGATGAGTTGATTGCAGGTCAAAAAGCATCCAAAGATAAAGGTGGTTTGGGACTCGAAAAAGGTGAAAGCTCAAAAGCAGATTAGACAGCTAATACAACAAGGAAAATAAATGAACAAAAGAAGGCTGAAGACACGAAGAAAAATGGAAAGATCCAGAATCAAAGAAATAATGCTAGAAGACTTTTGATCAGAAAACCAAATTTTGAAAGGTACCCATCTTTTAATGGTATTTGTTATTCTTTCAATAAATTTGGACATAGAGCAATGGAATGTAGAAGAAAAATGTATCAGAGTGTTTCCATCCTTTACTAGTCAATGCTTTACATGCAAGAAATTTGGACATAGAGAAAGTGAGTGAAGTCAAATGATGAATGCATATAATAGTGGTAGAATGACTCAACCTTTCAATGGTTACTATTATACATGCTATGGATTTGGACACAAATCTAATCAATGCAAATCTAGGATGAATGGAAGGAATGTTGTTCAAGAGAATGTTGTATGTCACAATTATAATAGACCTAGACATATTACTAAGTTTTGCAAAAGAAGAAACACAAGAGAGGATAATTTGGTAAAGAGGAATGAGCTAGACAAAATGGTTGATCCAGTTGAAGTAAAGAAGGAAATGGAAAATATTTGGAGAAAGGAAGAGGAGAATGAAAATAAGGGAGAATTTGTACCACCCTCAAGTTTAAATGTTTCCTTCAAAAACTAAGTCGAGAGCTATGGCTTAGGGGGAGATTTAATGCATATCTTTTATCCCCCACTAGAAAAGAGGTGTTGAAGCTACAACATGAAGATATGTGATGAAGAACAACATGCTAGATCTATTGGTGAAAATTGTGGAAGAAAATATGTCAATAAGGAGGTTTGTGGAGATTGAGAATTTATTTGCACATATATAGAAAATATGGTGTTAGCTTTACCGCTTGAAGCATTTATTGCAGAATTTTGGTAGATGAAAAGGTTAAAAGTAAATTAGCCAAGGAAAATTCATTTCAAAAAGCATTCAAATAGAATCAGAGCAGTGAGAACTAGATTTAGAGTGCAAAAGGTAATTCTAAGTTCAGTGCATCAAAACCCTAATTTTGTGAAGTGAAGTAAAAAGGTATTTAGCAAATCTTGTGTGCCCTAGTTTTCTAAAATACTTGTTTAAAAGTAGTTTGAATACATTTTGCAATGGCTACACCAATGGTTGTAGAGGTTTCAGAGAAACCTCAACCTAAGTTCAAGAGATATCCTGCTAGAGCCAAAGAAAATGACCCATTAGGCACACTCTCACACATACCATATGGGGTTTTACCAACTGAGGATGTTAGGTATTATATTCATGCTAAGATGGAAGAGCATTCTCCTTCCAAATTAGGAGACATTTGGGTGAATGAATTAACAAATGATGATTTCAACTTAAAGCCAAAATACAAAAACCTAGTTGAGAAAAAGTTGGATGTATGGAAACGGTTCCCACATTTCTACTATGATGAAAAATGGATTATAATGGCCTTGACTAGGGTCCATGATTAGTTTTTCTGGACCAACATGCCCCACATGCTAACAAAGGAAGTAATAAAGGAAGTCTTTAGTCTATACTCCTTTGGATTGGTTCCCGTATTAAAATCCATCAAGAATGAAGTAGTAATGGAGAAGACTAGAGCTACATATGAAAAAAGGGCCTTGATAGTGAACCCCATTAGAAAGCCTACGGCTAGATACACCGCCATAGTTACTGGATACAAAGTCTACTTCACAAATAGGGAAAACTTTGTTTCTTCCATTCAATTAATGTGGCACATGAGATGCTGGTGAATGGTGCTAACTTTGACCTCTGTGAGTTGCTTACGCAACAACTAAAGGAGAATATGAGGTTGATAAAAGATAATTATGCATTCAAGTATGGCACTCTAGTCATGTGTCTACTTTTCTACTTTCTAAAGGAGATTCTAGTGTTTGGAAAGGTAAATTGGTCAAGTGGAACACCTATTACATCATAGATTGTAGACCGCATGAGGAGTCTTGGTGATGCTACAACACAAGATGAAGCACTTGTTGCTTTCTTTTCTATTTTCTAGAAAAGAGTGCATGAGAGGGAAAGGATTCCAAGGAATATTATTGAGAAATACAAAGATGAGATCACATTTCATGTATCTACATATTATTGTATTATGGAGGCAGTGGAACCAAGGATTGTTTTGGTTCTTGAGTTAGGCTATGAGGTAATAGAGGAAGAAATCATTGGCTGTACAAATGTTGTAATGAAGAGTCCAAAAGATGCAAACCAACCAAGGTTTGGGACATATGAAGAAAAATATATGGAAGAACATTTAAAGAAGAAAGAACCTGTGATGAGGAATTTTTTTGGCAAGATGGTGGATGTATATGCACAAGAGTTGGGTTAGTCAAAAGAAAAGGTAGAGTATGCAAGAGCCAGAGCTAGAGCAAGAAAGAGTGCAACTAAAGCATCATGGGGTACCAGAAGATTGGGAGGAATATCTACCACTCCTCCCTCTACACAAAATTCCTCTAGGATTTTACCATCTGTTGGAGAGAAGAAAATATACTGCTAATCCTCTGGTAAGGGAGAAATACCCTCTGGTAGTGCATGCCACTAGGGCATAAAGGAAGAAGTCTGCCACCACAATACCCCCTACTGCCTGTACAAGAAGAGTCAAGCAAAAGGCTACAAGGGAGAAGAATATATGAATTCATTTTGCTGATGAAGAAGAGGAACTGGAAGAAGGACCACAATTGGTTTGGAGAGGAAGGAAAGAGGCTTCACAAGCTGAAGCTAGCACAAAAATGAGGAGAATTGACATAGTGGATATAGAGAGTGAAGAATAAATTGAGAAAGAGAAAGAGGCATTCAAGATTCAGATGAGAGAAAAGGATAAGGAATCCAAGAAGGATTCAAAGAAGAAGAAGGAGAAAGAAACAAGTCAAAATAAGATGTCTCCAGTGAAGGTTAAGAAGCAAAAACAATAGGAAAGACCTCATTCCCCAATGAAGCTTGAGGCATTGTTTAACAGTATTGTGTAGAATTATATGTTGAAGGAAACTACAAAGTTGTACAAGGAATCAAATGAGGTGGACAAGGCCACCATTCTTGAAGCTATTGTCAAGTACATTGTGGTACTTGAAGAAGATTTGATGAATATCAAAAAGGATATTCTTGATGATGTATAGAACATCCTACTAAAAAGAAGGGAAGAAGCTATAATGGAGCATCAAAAGGCAAGATGAAGCCTTGGAAAGAGTTGGTGCTATACTTTTAGAAGATAAAAAAGCCACACTGGTCATTGTATACAACAAGGAGATGAGAACTAAGCAAAGAATCTAAGTTCTCATAGGACAATATCAAAGTGACTTGGGAATAATCTGAAAAGAAATCAATGAAAAAGTTGAGGAGATTTTTCAAAAGCTTGGACTACTTCCAATAACTGAAGAAGTAAATGATGAACCCATTGCAAAATTACACAATGATGATGCTCAACATGAGCAGGATATGGATGAAGTTACAATAGATAACACCCCTTTGAAAGTTGAGGACGTGACAAAAGGAAATGAAGAGGAAGATATTGCAAAAGAAAATCCTTTGATACAAATAGATAATACTGTAGAGGAAGTGAACTCTAATAGGGCTGATGAAAATGTTAATGTGAAGCATGAAGAAGAAAAATTTGATGATGGAGAAAAGGTTATTGATGAGGAAGGTGAAGAGCATGGTAATAAATAAGAAGAGAATGTAGAGAAGGAAGAAGAGAATAAAGAAGAAGAAGAAAACAAAGACAAGAATGAATCTAGAGATGTTGAAAAGGATAAAGCAATTGAATCTGAAAAGACTACAAAAGAGAAGGATACGGTTGTGGAGATTACAAATCCTCTTGGTGAATCTTTCGGCTCCTCTGGAGATTCTTTGAGAAATTTATTAAGTGTTCAGCCTATTTTTCAACCTACTGTGCCCTCTTATTTGCTGTGCAACTATTGATGAGTCAAGATAATGTTGATTTGAACAAGATCTCTCCTATTCACAAGCTATAGCTAGGAGACTTTTTCTACACATCCACAAGAAAGGAGATAATTGAAAGCCATAAAAAGAGCTAAGAACTGATGGATGAGGTAGTCAAAGTGTCTCAAAAAACCATACCCGGATCACATGTGGATACCAAACTCTCTGGTATTGAAAATTTTAATCTTTTAATCAACTCATTCAAATCATCTAGACTTAAGAAAGAAGATGAAAAGGAAGTGGAAAAGAGATTGAGTGATAAGAAAATAGTGGAGATGACAAAGAAATGTGTTGTTGCACATAAGATTTTTTTTGAATTATTGGAAGATGTTGAAAGTAGTGTAGATGAGGTGAAGGCATCATTGTAATATGGAGTGAAGTGGCCTAGAGCCCTATAAAACATAACAAAGGAGATGGAATCTATTGAGTCACATATTAATGTCATCTCCAGTGCATATGACCTGACTGTTGATCTCACCAGTGTCACAAGATGTAAAATTGAAGATCTTCATAAGAGATTTTTCCAACTTCAAGCTCAAAAGAAACAATCATACTTTAGTTTGGAGAGGTCAAGGATAATAGTCAATTCCAAATTACTACTAATTTCTAAGGTACTACTCAGTTCAGGAAAGGAAGAAGGGATGAATCTGGTACTTGCTTCACTGGAGCAAGGAGAAGGATTGTTGTTATAATTTGAAACTTAGATCAGGCTGCTTGTTGAGGCCAAACAAGAATGGGAAGATAGTAGGAAAACCTAGGAAGATCAGTTGAATAATTTGCAAGCATCAACCACCTCCAGTTGATTCATCTTTCATGTTTTTATGCATTTTTCTAATTCTTTGTACATATGCAGACATATAGAGCTACATTTCAACATCTTTTTTCTCCAGTACATGACTCAAGGGGAGTCCATTCAGTTTGTATATATGATCGCATCATTTAGGGGGAGTTCAGGTAATCAATTAGAACAATGTATATAGGCACCCTTTTCCCTTGATGTCAAAGGGGGAGAGTTTTGGAGAGCATTTTTTACATGTTTCCATCAATGACAAATGGAGAGATTGTTGGAAGTTTGAGGAGATTGTCATTAATGATGCTAGTTGGAAACATGAGCATGGATAATGTACATAGAAATGTAATACAGTGTTGTCATTGATTTCAACATTGTTGTGGACTATTTTTATTAATCCTAACATGTTTCTGAGGTGTTGAAGAAGTCATTTGTGCAAAGAGATTTGGTCTAGAAAGTTCAGTGGTGTGAAAATTTGACTAAGTGTCAGAACTGCTAGTTTAGGGTTACAATGTATCAGTTTTTGGGTCCACACCACTCTGCAAAGGAAGATTTTTCTCCATGTTTCTAACCCAATTTTTGTGGTTTTTAGAAGATTCTAAATCCAATATTTCATCTTGTTTGGAAAACAATTTTGGGAGATATGAATGATAGAGTACGGTCTAGCATTATATAGTCATTTCATGTATAGTGTGTCAGTGTGGGAGATTTTTCACTCCTCCGTGGATGATACCTTGATGTTGTGGTGTTGAAGTTAAGATTCTATATGTCAGAGGAGTATGAATTTTATATGGTTTCATGTTTTGAATTCCACGTGTTGTGAATTGGATGAATAGTTGAAGGGTTTTTTATTTAGGTCCTATGTTGTGCCAACCTAACGCATTTGATATGAATGCAAAGGATTAATATGTGTTGTGATTTTATATGGGATCTATTTTTGGTCTATCCCAACCTATCTTAAGGTATTTTTAGATATGAATTGAGGCATGTGTTATGTATGATAAGGTTTGGAGCTGACAAGTTATATTTTTATTGTTACATCCAATTAGGTCGACGTAATTGATGTTGCACTTAATGTCGATATATATGATAGATTTTTTTTGGTATTTTCATGAGGTAGAGAGATGTTGTAAGTGAAATGCGCAAAGAAATTTTGATTATATCAGAGATAAGTTGTGAATGTTGAGATCAAACTTGTGTGAATGCAAAGCATTGATCTAGATCAATGTAAAGTTTGATACCGTACTTCATTGGAACTATATTCCTGCATATGGTAGATGTAACTTGTAAGCATTGTGAATTATGAAAACCTCAAGGAGATGCACTATGATGCCATGTGCTATGAGTTTGAATTGTTGACGAAAGCTTGGAAGGGAATGCTGCTAAATAGAGATTGGGTTGTCACTGGGAGTGTCTAGGAGTCATGGTTGAGTTCTAATTTGGAAATTGAGTTGATTTTCTCTATGGGATGTCTAGCATGTGAGGTTGTTGGATTTTTGTATTTCAAATCCTTGCATGTGACTGAATGTTGTTTCATCTTGGTGCATGTGTGTGCATGTTTGACAGATTGCTAATCGGGTCACTTGTGACTCATGCATGTTGTCAATTTCAATTTGTATGCATGCAAATACTATAGGATTAACACATGGCAATGTTGGGTTCCCATGTATGAGAAGTATCCATTGATTCCTTAGTGCATTTGTATGTAGTATGTTGTGATTGTAATATTTTTATACTGTTATGCTATTAGATTCACTCTAGAATCTTGTATCACAGTGAATCAACACTTGAAAGAGCATAGACTTTGAAACTTGTATTGGAACAGTTTATTAAATAGTAATACAATTGATTTGTGCTTTGGTGTGTGGATTTTTTCTTGAAAGGTTTTTCCCATGTAAATTTTGTGTCTTGTGGCTTATTACTTTAAATCTAAAATAACTAAATGAATGTGCTTTCTTAAATGAAACTATAAAAGTTAAAGGATTTAAAACAAAGTTTTGCAACCCTCTCCTAATTTGTTTTCATTAGGAAAGTGTTTCCACAATTTTATTTCCTTTCGATTTACAATAGGTATGATTATCACTCAAAAATAAACCAACACATACACACAAAATATCGCCAATAAATTGTACCACCACTAAAGCTATTTTTAGATACACTCAACAAGTTACAAGAACTTTTTTTCACATGACCTATAGAAATAGCCCTGAGGCATTTACATAAGGGACCTATTCTACTGCTACCTACAACAACTACCACTAGCTCACTACTACTCCACATGTAGCAACTATCACTTTAAGCTAACAACATTCTAGTCACCTCTACATGCAACCACTCCAAGTTCATCACCAACTACATGTAGAATATCACTTTATTACAAATTAATTCCATGCATGCCACAATTTTTATTTTTTTTATCTAGCATTTTCCAAACATGTGCCATCATTCTGATAGTTTCTCTATACAACAAGTTTCCCACAATACCTTCATATACTTAGGTATGTGTAGGATCATCATGGAAAAAATAGGCCCTTAAGTGGCGAAAAATTTAGAAAAAATAGAGTTAGGAAACTTGACGTAAAAATTTGAATAAGTTATCTATATTATTTCAAAAATATGTAAGAATAGAATCTGTAGAAAATTGAATGTAGTTTCTAAACTACTAGGTTTATTTTTTAAAATCTATTTGGTGAAAATTTGAAATTTCAATGCGTAGTACTTAAATTTTAGGGAAAAATAATAAGGTGTTTATCTGACCACCCTAACCACAATAAAATGATAATATTTTTTATAATATTTTAGATATAAGTAGAAGACTCATGTCCCCATGTGATGCATATTTTTTTGTAATTTTTTCCCAAGTAAATAATTAATTATGAATTTTTTATTACAACTTTTAAAAAATATAAAAAGTTGTATGTTTGACCACCTTAACTTGGTCAAAACTAAATGAAATTCTTTTTTTTAATCCTATAGCATGCGAAGCATAAAATGTGATGCATGTTTCAGATTCAAAAAATGTGATACCGTTTGAAAGCTATAAATATTTTTCAATCAACTTATCAATCAATACTTTAGTCGTAATTCAAATAGAAAATGAATAATAATTATTTATGAAATTCAAAGTAAAGCATAATTTATATTGGTGGAAAGCTAAGAATCTCCTTTAAAAACCCTTTTCATTTCATCAATTTTGTGTAAAAAAAAAGTCGTCAGCCACATACGCATCATATCGCCACTTTTTGGACCATCATGATCCTGCACATACCCACTTCCATCAATACATCTCTCTAAGTCTCTACTTGGTGGAATTAAAATCACATCACACATGCCACCTTTCACATCATCATGACCATTCTAGGTATTTTTTGCATTATAAACTATATTACCATTAACTCTACTAATTTTCTCTTAAATTTATTTTCATGCAACATTTACTTTATATTATATCCATATCTTCGATTCTTTAAAAATGATCCCCTCTATAATTCCCATACTTTTCTATTTGAGGATAAATTTCCACTTTAAGCTAGGGGGAGTACCGATCCGATTGTCAAGTTTCTCAAGTTACCTACACTAGCTTAATTTTTTCCTTACAAAGTCACAAAGACAAAGGCTATAGCATTCAAAGAAGTAGGAATTATAGGAATTAAGGCATAAATGATAAATAGATTGAAGTAGATTTTTTTCAATGAAGGTTACAAAACTTTAGAATGTGAGGAGACATCACCAAAAGAGAGCCATTAGCCCATAATTTACTATTAAAAGACCAACTATGTTTCCTATTTTTTGAAAAGCTAGATTATTTTGTTATCTTATAGAATTAAATAAGGTAATGACACAATTTTTTTCTATCAAATTTTAGGATGATGAAGCTATAGTTAGGGGCTTAAGAGTGGATGCCTAAAAATAAACAGTTGTAGAGGTCTCTAGATTGTCCATGGTTGGAGAGGAGTTTTCAGTACAAGCATATGCAATTATAAATTGAAATGAATTCATACAACTAGGAGAGGGATTGGATTCCTCAGATCAAGGTACTAAATGAATTTCCATACCTTGGTAATGGGTATCCATTGTTGTATACATCATTAAATATCTGACTTGTGGTGGTGGACAATATCTCTTACACATAATACATTTTAAATTGTTAAGTCACCTCGGCCATCAAAGACTAGTGAATGCCCCAAGTTTCTTATATAACTTATTGAAAAAAATGTTTGTTGAGTACAAAAGAAAGATAAACCATTCCACCTTGTCTCATTATTGTTTGGTCACTTTATTCATAAAAGAAAGCCTTAGAAACCAATCCCCTAATATTTCTTAGAAAAGTTTTCTAGCATAAGACAATATAAACAACATACCTTTGAGGCCATGGTTAGATGAAACAAATAGGGATCATGAGGTGAATGAGCCATCTACAGAAAGGGAAGAGAAAAAAATACCCTCTTCCACACATGTTTATTCACCTACTCAGAGAAGTAACACACAACTAGAGCTAGAGATGCAAGAAACCCAACCTACACCATTTAGGGCACAACCCATAGCACATATAGAGTTAGAAATCCCTATTGTCATAGAAAAATATGTTATGCCCAAGAAGAATAAAGTAGAAAATATGCATTCCTCTTTTGTGTCTAAAAAGAAGTAGACAAGGCTTGTGCAACCTAAAATACAGTCACGCCTGTAACACCTCTCTAACCCTAGCCTAGGTAAGATAGCATTTTGATTTTGATTGGGTATTCTAAATGTTAAATGTTATCATAATGAGATTTGACATTGTTGATTAAGTGAAAGGTTATCATCATTAGCTATGCTAATACAATTAATTGATATATATGGTAGTTAATTGTAGTCAGGATGTAGTATGTGTTTTTGCTATGTATATATGTATATGCACAAGTACACCATTGTGTGTGTATGTTTATAGGCACCAGGTATCGACTCCACTTGGCTCCACAGGTTTGAGCATACCTTCCCTAACGATGGTTAATGTTCAGAAGATAGCACATTGGCCAACCCTTGACCTAAACCTTATCATCGTACCTAGTTGAGTATGAATTGTCTTTGATTAAATAGTGCAAACCCTGGATACCGTGATAGGTAACATTCTGGAAAACCTTAATCCCCTATGTGGTCGACCTATGAAGAGTGTCTGAGATTTTGAGTTAAATTGCATTGTTTTCCATAAATTTTAATATAGGAAATGCATTTTATGATTAATGGGGGAATTTAATATTTAAAAAAGGTTAATTGGGTTTATGTATATTTAGTTTGACCATAATCACATAACTTGTGTGATTAGGTTTATTTAGAAAATTACAAGCATTATTTTATTATTTAATTTTAAATTGTACTTATAAAAACCTAAATTGTGATTTTAATGTTGAATGTTGATTTATGTTATAAATTGAATGTTTAAATTATAAATTGGAAAAGAAGGAAATGATATCAAATAATATATTTTAAAAGTTAATACTTAATATTGAATTTGTTCATTGTGGGAGCAATTGGGCATGAAATTGCATGGGATTAGTTGCATTTGGATAGGAATGGGGAAAGGAAGTGATGGCTGCAATCTCATGTGCTCTCGTTGTTTGTGTGCAAACATCCTCTCATTTGATTTTTTTGTTTGGGAATGGAGGTATTTTATTATTTCTTCATATTTACTTGATTTTAAATGGTTTGAATGATTCTAATTGAATTGGTATTATGTTAGAATTCTTCCATGTATTTTACTTGAATCAAATTGATAGTGTAGAATTTGTTTTGAGATTTTTTTTGACAATTTTCCCAAATACGGGGTTACCATGCCCAATTTTTAATTGGAAGCTCAAATTGGTGTTTTTATGTTAAAAGTGTGTTGTTGGACACTTTTGGATCAAAAGGGTATTCTTACATTTTTTATTTTTGAACTTTGAAATTTTAAGCTTTTTCAAGCTTCATCAATGGTGGAACCTAGATATTTGTGAAAATTGGACTTTGTTTAAAAGTGGATTTTTGAGAATATTATTTCATATTATAATAGGGAATGATAGAAAATACATATGAATTCTTTGAATGGGATCGTTTCGAATCTGTTTGCTTGTTCAAATTCTTGATTTGTTGTTTTAGTGTTAAAAAAATGTGAATGGTGTTGCAAGAAGTATGAATGCTTTGTGTTTTTGGATGTGAATTCCATTGTGAATTGCATTATTTCTTTGGATATATTTCCCTGTTTGTATAGAATGAGATGAACCCTAGATCTACGTACTAGAGTGAGTCATGGAAGTCATACATGGTTTATTGGATACCCCTGCATGCCTTTAGCACTCTTATAGGCTAATGATGTTTGGGAAGACATACTCGCTCATGGAGTGTGCGACTTGTTTATTTGTGCATTCTTGTTTGTATGAAAGGATTCCAAGTTTCTATTATGCCATCCCTTTGGGCACAAGTTATGACTCTCCCTATACTTGCACTCTAGCATCTAGATCATATTTTGAGTAGCACCCGGAAGATGTATGCTCCTTCCTCTTTTGGTGTTGATTTTGAATACTATGTTCATGTCATGTGTAATGGCTTGTATGTTATTTAACTCCTCTTATGAGGGATTGTTCTATCAATTATAATTTCTTGTATTCATTTGATTCCTCTTATGAGTGATATGTGTGGCATGTGGCTTCCATGTGTGAGGAGCGTGTATGCCATGTATTCCATGTGTTGTAATGTTCTCTTACTTTGTGTTTGATGCATTAAATTCCTTATGTAGTTGCATGAATTATACTCTTATCCCTTGTGTGAATTAAGTTGCATTGACATATATGTTAGTTTCCTCTAATTGGGATGCCTATCCTTTATCTTGAATGAAGTGTATTCATTGTGATTGGTGTGTGTGTAAGCCTACACCTTTGTGCTTGAACCTTGCTTGAGTGTTTGGGTTGTGTGACTATCTCCATGAGCATGGGGGGTGGACCTACAGGTTCCACATGGTTGGGTGGTGTTGCAAACCACTGTTAGGGATCGATAATCTTGACTTGGTGGATCTACTTCAAGTTTGTCCTCCTCCTTTTGTGCTTTCATGTCTCCTTCTCTTCATGTTTTCTTATTAGTGTAAAGGTTATAAATGTATAATTCAAGCACCTTGATTCTTAAGCTTGTAATTGTAATATTGTTATTGGACCTTCCTCATGAAGGATGTTGTAATCAAATGATATTGAGAATAGTTGTATGCTTTGATTAGACTAGATTTGGTGACTCAGTATTGGCACCAAGCACCTGATTATTGTTGTCATTTCCATTCTAATTGTTTCATAATGGATGAATGAATATAGGAATCTTGTTTGGTATTTAAAATGAATTTTGAACCTTATGTTACCCAACTCTTGTGTTGTGAGCATTTAAGCATGTCTTGGAGGTTCCGGTAGGAGTCTGGTGAACTTCGATCACATCTTGTAAGTTGTTAGACCTCTCTTGTGACATCTTGTTTTGTCTTGGAAGTGTTTAGGGATGTTTCCCAACCTCCCTTTACATTTTGGTCACATGTGGCATTTTGGTGACTGTTTTGTGCTTTCCAAAATGTCTTGTGAAGCGATGCTTTCAAGGAATGTGACGTAAGTGTTGTTTTTAGGCAATAATTTCCTTAGAATAGATGGGTAGGAGGTAGGTGGAGCCACCACAAACCTCCCCGTCCTTTCCCTTGGGTCATCAAGATGCTGATTGTTAGGGAACATAGTTTCCCTGCTTTCTTTCTTTTCATGTTTTTAGTGTTGTCTCATCGCCTAAATGTCGAGGATACTTGTGGATTGGACCTCCCCATTGAGGACAGTTTTGAGGTCAAATCTTGAGTTTGGGAAGTCCACTGGCCAAGATGCCAGCGCGAATGTAAGGACGATAATGCGAAAGCTATCATTTTACAATTTTAGGGACTCCAGCGCATTAGATGGACCCCAGTGTGCAATGCTAGTGTCCTCTAGATGTGCTAGTGTCCTGACAGGACACTCCAGTGAGGCCTTTTGTTGCCTTTGTTCCATTCGTCGTCTTGGGGAATTTTGGAGGGCCTTAAAGGGTACCTCATGTACACGAAATATGCTCGTCAAGTCCTAAATAGTCTAAAGAGCTTGTGAGGTGTTAGTTAGTGGTGTTTCATGTTGATTGGGTGTGTCGTGTGCATCATTTTTTGTGCCTTGTGCGCAGGAAGTCAATCGTCACTCCTAAAGCTTGGGAGATGGTCAAGAGTGTCTAGGAAGGTCTTGCGAAGGCTAGTAAAGTCTTGTCAGGGTGGAGACTCCTGGTAGACTTTTCCTAGAGTATTAGTGTTGTCTTGTAGTGTTGGTTCACATTGCAAAACCATTAGTCTTCTGCTTGTGCATCTTAGACCTACGATCGAAGATCCTTAGCTAGAAGTTAATCTAGTGATCCTCTTCATGTGTAGTCGCTTGACCTTGTGTTGGTCCTTGGTTGGATGTGGGTTGGAGGTCGATGATTCCCTCATCATCTCCTCTTGTAGTCTTGTGAGAGAACGCTACTATGTATTTTAGTCACTTGTCATAGAGATGCCAATCTCTCTCCTATTGCTTCCTCATGGTGAGTTGTTCCAAGTTGGTAAGTCTTCCCCTATTATCACCTTACTTGTGCAATGGTGTGGTCTTTTGCAGTTGTTCTACAGTTTCATTGTGTTCTTATGACACTTGTTTATGCACATGGTGTGCAGTTGCGACATGTTTTTGTCACATTGGTGGCATTTTTTTTGGCAAAAGTGGCAAGCCACTATAATATATTATTAAATATTAAAATAAAGTATTACAAAAATTGGTTCTAGGGAGCATACCAATTGAAAGAACTAGTAAGAAAACCTTTGGTTATAGCTCTGAGCATGCAAAAATGAAAGACTTACAAAATCCAGTTAAATCATTTATACAAAGAATGTTGATGATACAAAATTCAACATTTTCCCAAGCTAAACCTATGACAATACTTCTGGAATGAATAACAACCCCGACCAAGTTCTTCTATGAACATTACAATTTATGAATCGACTCAAAATGTTCATTTACCCAACCCTTACAAAGAGTTACATTATTGGCGTTATTTTTGGTTTGTTTCAAGAAAAAAAATTGTTTGGTCAAGTTTTCGGCTTGGTCCTAATCGACAAGTCATTACATCTGGTATCAAAGCCCATGTTGCAACACTGGGATCTCTCCTTATGGTTGATACCTGCTTGGTGTGTTGTTTGTGGTGGATGGCAACAAGTGTTGTTGTTTTCTACCCCTTGCATGTCTTGTTGAGGAATGCTTTTGTGAGGGTTAGTTAGACCCTCTAGCCTACCAATAAGTGTATTCTAATTGGTCTCCTTCTTGATGTGTAGCTCTTTTGTTGTGTAAAGGGTTGTGACCATTGAGTGGTTCTTGAGTGTGTTTGTAGCCCATGTGGTTGCAGCGTGCTTGATGTGTGTGTTCCAAGTGCTTGTTGTGGCGAGATAGTCATAGGACCTCTTGCATTGAGTGCCTTAGTATGGCGTTATAGAGGGTTGAGTTTCCCAACCCTGACTTGTGTTGTGGATGAATGATGCCTCCTAGGCCTTGCCTTACCCTACGGGATTGGAGTGATTCCCTTGGTTGAGAGTCTCCCAAGGTTGAGATTGATTACTTCCCTATATCTTGTGTTGTGGGTGGGCATGTTGGACCTTAGCATGTTGGTGGGTTGCAAGTGACACGTGTTTCCTAAAATTACCCTTGTTTGGTTTCTTAGTTCATGTTGTTGGAAGGACTGTTTGACCTTGATGGTGCCAAGAAGTTCCATTTGTGTGTATTATCTTCTTGTTCTTTACCTCCTTGTGCTAGTGATTTCTAGATTGACCCTATGTGGTTTTGGAGTTGCTTTCGCATGTTATATTGCATTGAGATTATAAAATATGGTAATAGAAAATGAATGATCATGTTGTTAGTTCATAGAGATTATTGCAAGCTCTCATATGATTGATGCATTTGTGTGAAAGTGATTGTGTGATGATGAAACCATGTTTACATTTGTGCATGTGTAAGAATTGTAAATCTCTCTCTCATTCTCTCTCTTCTCATTGGTTTAACAAAGATGCCTATCTTTGAGTGTGTGGTGTATTGAAATCCATTGTATGCTTGTCTCTTATGAGAAAATGTTTATTCATTCATGAAGGTTTGTTTTATTAGATCAAACCTTTGGTAAAGGACCTAAGTCCCCAAGTTGCATTCATAACCGTGGAACATGTATGAATTTGAATAGAAAATAATTTTCCATTAAGTAAAATTTTAAAGAAAAAGGGAATAGTGAAACCGTTTGCATGTTAATGATAATTGCATAATAGGCGCATCTTGTTGGTGAGACCTATAGTCACCAATTGCATTGTTAAGTCTTAAGAAATCATGTAGATGTTAAATTATTGTACCTTGATTCAAAATGCAAAATGTTAAATGTATGTTGAAGTGATAATGTTGCATACCTTGTCTTGAGTAAACATTGTAATGATATTGCATTGTGTATAGGAAATAAATGTGGTTAACATATGTGTGTTCTAAGGTGATTTACTACTTAATAATAGAAAATTTCAATGTGAGAATTATTCTGGCATTGTTGATTTACTCCATGTAGCACTGTGATATATTGTATGTGATAAAGGTTGTAATTATAAAATTATGTTTAATGACATTATCGTCTTGAAAAGAGAAGATTGTATGGATGTTGGGAGTACACATTCTTGGAAAGTTTGTATTGATCTTCCATAATTAGAGGTGGATAATGGTTTTATTTTGGTAAGAGGAAATTGGAAAAAGGTACTCCCTATTATGTGCACATCCTGTATTAGTGCTCATGTTGAGTGGTGTGAATATCCTATGCTTGAGTTGTGTTCCCATGGGATTGTGGTATAGGGTACCCATCCATGGATGATATGTTTTTCTAAGAGTAAGGTGGAAGTATACTACTTGTGTTTGCTTGTTTTTCACCTTGTTGAGAGCCCACCCAAGGGTGGTTGATAAGTCAACATGTGTGTGGTCAAGTAGAATTGTGATACACTTATGAAGGATATAGAATATGTTGTGACATTAATATGGAGTAATCCTGCCACCCAATCCTTAATGAGAAGGGTAATTCACCTACTTCCCCTTATGAATAGACCACAAATTTGGTTCATAGTGATAGCCTATTCACCACAAATCTTGATGAGGACATCGGCTTTTGGTATTGGTTACCAATGAAAGGTTTTCTCTTTCCTTTTCTATGATATGCATATTTGGCATCCAACATGAGAAGACTGAGTTGTCCCATGTTGAGATGGATTTCATATTTGCACGTGTTCTGCCATGATGCTATAGATATGATGCCACACCACATTGATGTTCCAACATAGTGTAGGTGATGATGGTGTGTTGTTGATGGTAGCGAGCTTGGCTTGAGGACACAATTCCACGTATATAGATACGTGAAGGCTCATTATATTTTATGTTTCCTACTTGGTGTTGAGTGGTGTGGGGATGCTTGCACACTTGTAGAGAGGGCCTCATGTTTGCTTTCAATTGGTTTGTTTCGGTTAGCATATGAGTGTACCTTTCCATGTATACCTTTGGCTTCGGTGTCAGGCCTGCATGTGTCTTCTCCACGAGGTGCATTGCTATGCGGAGTGTGTCCAATGCGTGTCTTCTCCATGGGGCACATTGCCATGTGGCATATGTCCATTATGTGTGTTGTCTGCTTCATGTATGACCATGCCACATGTAGACATGAAGGGGGTGTATCCGAGGAGGTGCATTTCCATCCATGTGGGGATTTGCATGACTAGGCTGCAAACACACATGAAGGACTATTGTTATAGTCACGTTATTCCCTCCTTCCTCATTTGGTGGCTAGTTTAGTCACATAGTTATGTATTGTGCCATTTCGAAGATTGTGAATCTTCTTTTGGTTATTGATGACTTTTATTTTGATTTTGAGGACCGAAAAATTTGATTTACCTTGTTTGTAATGGTTTAGCCACAAATTGTGAAATTTATTTTCATGTAGCTCTTGTAGTTACGTTGATTTAGTGTTCAAATTTCCAGATTTTCTTATCTTATTGTTGGAATTGAGATTTATTATCTTCTTATTGATGATCTTTGGTGGCTAAACTAGTTTTCTATTTGTTGCTTTCAAATTTTTGTCTTGTGTTGTAATTTGATTCCTCATCAGGAACGGGAGAGCCAGACTCGGTTGAGTGTATATGAGGAAGTAGATGTAGGGAACTTTGAGGATGGGGGTATGTGAGGCTGGTTTATAGCTAGGTTCCACTACCTTCCTATATGTGTTGACTACTCCTTGGAAGCTAAAAACCTTACAAAAACAAGAAGTTGGTCATGGTGGAATTGTATGGATGGTATCACCCTTGTGTGTGGCCTAACACCATCGAGCTACCTAGTGAGGATTGGCATGGATTCTTAGTACTATGGTACTATGGTGGACCCAATGTAGACATTGTATTGTGTTACCTAGTGATGTAAGTATGTATGTATGCATAAATGCATGTTTCATCTTGGATATGGTTACATATGAAAAGTTCAAAAGCTAGCTTATTATGCTTTAGAAAGTGTAAATTGTTATATTTTGTTGAAAATGATGCCAAATATGTTCTAATGTGTGAGATTGGAAGTGTGTGCAAAATAAATATTGTAGCAAACAATGGTGTTTTGGAAAGAATTGAGTGCTTATGCATCTTCTTTACCCTATTCTTAGTGGAAATTAATGTGTATCTTAACCTATCTTTGAATGAATGTGGATGTTAAAATAAATACTTATTTTGAGAATTGTTAAACATGTGATGTTAGCAAGATTAACCATGTTATTTTGTTTCATGTTGAGACCTTATGAGTAAGGCATATGTCAATATATTAATAATGATTCTTAGAAAGGTGAATGTTAAATGGATGTCCTTTCTATTTCGTTCATTGATGAATGATGTATATTATATTTCTCATTTTTAGGATGAAGTACAATCTTTTAATGTTGATCAATAGATTTTGAGTACTAATGTGTGACATGGTTGCATATTGAGTTTACGTGACTTCCAGGAGTAAGTGAAATCTTAGGGAGGGAGGATGTAACACCTCTCTAACCCTAGCCTAGGTAAGATAGAATTTTGATTTTGATTGGGTATTCTAAATGTTAAATGTTATCATAATGAGATTTGACATTGTTGATTAAGTGAAAGGTTATCATGATTAGCTATGCTAATACAATTAATTGATATATATGGTAGTTAACTATAGTCAAGATGTAGTATGTGCTTTGACTATGTATATATGTATATGCACAAGTACACCATTGTGTGTGTGTTCACAGGTACTAGGTATTGACTCCACCTAGCTCCATAGGTCTAAGTGTAAATTCCTTGATAGTGGTTAACATAAGATAACACATTGGCCAACCCTTGACCTAAACCATCATCGTCGTACCCAATTGAGTATGACTTTTCTTTGATTAAATAGTGCAAACCGTAGATACCATGGTTGGTAACATTTTGAAAAACCTTAATTCCCTATGTGGTTGACCTGTGAAAAGTGTTTGAGCTTTTGAGTTAAATTGAATTTTTTTTCATAACTTTTAATATAGGAAATGCATTTTATGATTAAATGGGGGAATTTAATATTTAAAAAGGGTTAATTGGGCTTACATATATTCAGTTTGACCGTAATCGCATAATTTGTGTGATTAGGTTTATTTAGGAAATTACAAGCATTATTTTATTATTTAATTTTAAATTGTGCTTATAAAGACCTAAATTGTGATTTTAATGTTGAATGTTAATTTATGCTATAAATTGGATGTTTAAATTATAAATTGGAAAAGAAGGAAATGATATCAAATAATATATTTTAAAAGGTAATACTTAATATTGTATTTTAGAAAGTGAAATGTGAAAATGAGTTTTAAAAAGGAAAATAGAATTCATTTTTGTCTTAGCATATTTTGGAGAGAAAATGTGAG
>VDFB02271358.1:1207890087-1207945181 GCA_007258455.2 Sequoia sempervirens | reverse complement strand
CAACTAGATCAACAAGTACCATAGGGTCCTCCCCCACCAGGGGATGAAACAACAACATAGATAGCCCAGCTGACTGTGAATAGGGATGCTTGAACAACTTGGTATAGGAGTGAGAGATCTCCCAAGCTAGCTTGCAGATAATTCCACTTCAAGGATTGTGTATTGTGCTTTAAATATTGTTTAGAAGATTCATAGGAAAAATATAAGGGTTTCCTAGTGATTAATATTCCAATATCTAATTTAGTTTGGAGAGTTGATAACATTGCAAACTTTTGAGGTTTCAATCTTCATACTTGTTGGTCGACTTATTATTGACATTATATAGTTGGAGAATATATTGAAGGTTTTCAATCTAGGCATAGGGTTTCAAGATATTTCAACTGAAGTTATAAATATTGGCTCCATTGAGTTGTGGGTGGAGATTGCACCTGCATAAAAGGGGTGTGTAAGACTGTTGGGTGCATAAGGGAGGTTTGGCATGAGTTTTCTGAAATGCACCCAATAGTCTTACACACCATTCTTCTCATAAGGGAGGTTTGGAATTTCCTACTAGTCTCCTCAATGAAATTATAAGGATTACAACTCCTCAAGTTACTTATAATGCTGGAAAAATGAGGGAGGTATTGCGGTTGATTATTGAAAGCTTTCATGGAATAGGTGATGTTAGAAGTCCTTCTTTTGGGAAGAGGGTCAAGGTCCTAGAGTTGATGGCATAGGTGAGATTGTGCATTGTTATGACTAAATATGATTGTAATGAAATTATTTTATAGAAGTTTCATCTTTTTGTGGATTCTATTAGTGAGGAACATGATAAATCTATTCAGGACCGCATGATGATCATTATGGCTACAATCATTAATGAAAGTGATGAAATTTCCTAGCTTGAATTATCTCTATTGTTGGCTATTCTTAAGAAGGTACATGCAACATCTACAAATACTTATAACTTGGTTCATAAGGTTTTCAAACAATGTGAGGGTAAGTTGAGGCCTTACTTATTTGATGAGGAGCAGGTGGAAGAAAAGGGGTTCAAATCTGAAGCGGTTGATGACGAGAATTCCTTACATCATGATAGTTGTTTGATAGAACCCTAGGATGACATTGTTCAGTGCTCATGAAGTTGATATCAACCTTGAAAACAAATCAAATTATATTTTTCATGATGTTGATCCTAGATCAAAAAATTTACATGAGATTGATGGGACCCAAGAGTTCGATAAGTTGGTAGGAAAACTAAAGGTGAATGAAGAACAGATTGTGGAAACCATTAGATACTTTGATGGCACTCTTCAGATGATGGAAAAGTATTATTGGAGGATTCCAAAGATATAGAACAATCTTGAAGGAGGACTTTACCTTGTAGGTTTCCATGCACTCAAAAAGGTGTTGATGGTAATGAAGACCAATTACATGCAACTACTCTCAGCTAGAGATCACCTACTCATGCTTGGTGAGATCTATTTTGATGTGATGAAAGGGAAAGAGGAGGAGGTTGATAAGATTTCCTATGAGCTTGAGGTTACCAAAGATTCTCTAAAGAGCACTCAAAAGTCCCTTCAAGAATAAGAGATTCACATAGATGAGCTCTATAAGGAATTGAGCTTGGCTCAATCAACATCATCCACAATATAAATTAAGTCTTCTAGCGATACCATGATGCCTGCGGATGAGAGTGGTACTTATGGGTTAAGGGCCTAGGATATAGACATGATAGTGGTAGAGATGTATACACTTTTTGGACCAGATAGCAGTGAGGTGCATGTGTTTGCACATGACAGGGCTACTAGTCTCTACATTAGCGGTGTAGATATTTCTATTGGTGATTCTTGTGTTGAGGAGGTAGAGTCTTGTGTGAATATCATGTTGAATCATCACACTGTCCCATCTTATTTGCATGAGGATTGCATGGCATCTATTGGTGGGAGCATGTCTCCTACATCTACCAACAGATCAGGTAATGCATTGGTTGAGATGGATGGTAGGCATGAGCCTAATGGTTGATCGGGACTCAAGGAATAGCTGATAGACACTAAGGATAGGGTTTTCCAAACCATAAATCACTTTGACAACACACACAAGTTTGTGGAGTACCTCCTATGGTCAACACAATTACAAGAAAGGAAAACATGGGTAGTAGTTGGGAATTCCATATCTAGTCTATAGACTATCATCTGTTCCTTAGAGGGAATTAGGTCAGAATACATCTAGTTTCTATCAAATAGGGACTTTGCTATTGGGTTCGCAGAGAGGACTTGTAGAGAAACTACCCAATCTTCCCTTCACAATCAGAGATGTGAGCCACCTCTTGATTTAGGTGATGAGAGTGACGAGGTGTGCATTCTCAATGACTATGTTGGTCAACCATTGGCACAAGTAGGTGCATTCCATCTTGATTGCATAGTAAGAAGTGCTCATCACTTCTCTTTCAGTCCACACACAGATGATTTGATGGTGCATAGTTGTGGGTTAGCTCAAGATTCATATCATCGATTGTGGGATGGAGTGTTTCCATCTACAGAAGATGGGACCAGAGACTTCAGGTATCTAAATCTATTACTTTCAGTTGGTTGTTTATAGGGTCAGGTATCATATTTTCATCATGTAGAGGTGTCCTTGGAAAATTCTGCAACTTTCATGTTTTAAGAAATTCCATTGGAGGCATGGTTACAGGGAAGTTGTGGTTTCAATGAGCATGATGGAATTGTTAGTCCAACCCATAGTGGTGGAGTTCTAATCCATAAATTGGTAGGGGATGACTATTCTATTGTTTGGGACAAGATTTTCTGTCATGATCTTTGGATGACAATAGTTGTTTGGGAGTTTGGAGGAGATTTTATCATCTCCTCAGCATTCGAGAGTGGCATAGGATTGGTACTTTGGCACCCTATGATCCTGGCAGTTTGGCATGCATTTACATACGTTAGATTTCTAATCTTGAGGCTACTGATTTGTCCCATATCAACAACCTAGGAGGAGTTGTTAAACTATTTTCAACACCTATGAGGGATATTCATCAAATCCACAAGAGATTTGTAGAGTTTGGAGTCGAGTGTTGTGTTGCTAGCACTTTGAGCTATTTCCATCCTCTCATATTTGATGGATGTGAATTTCTGGTGTGTTGGGATCTAAGTGGTGATAAGTGTGGCATGATAGTTCAATGGGATTCTAATGTGTTTCTTCACCACTCTCAACATGGTGAAGATTATATCAAAGTGACACAGTGGAAGTCAGCGGGTGATGTGTATGGAAAAATTCCATTCTGGTTATGTGATCCAAGGATTCTTTTATTTGGTAGATTTCTCTACATTGAGGTAGTTGTTCACAATGATCTTGGGCATGGTTTATTCTCTACCCAGTGGATGTAGTGGATATGTTGTTGGGAATTCAACATAATGATTTGGGATCTTGGTATTCAAGTGACAGGCCAGGGTATCTAGGTGAGGATTGCTTGGGGACAAGCAATCTTGGGGAGAGAAGACTATAATGTCCCCTTTCCTAGGAAGTGATCGGATGTAGTGGTTAGTCTACCAACTAGTCCCTGTAGGCTAATAGGGTGTTCAGGGGACCCTTTTGAGGGAAATCTTTGGTTCTTTAGTAGACCCTTTGGTGTTTATTTCAGTATTCCTCAACTTAGTGCCTAGTTTATTGGTAGTGCACCTTCTAAAGGCCATTCAAGACCATTTGATGCACACTTACTATTTAAAGTAAGTCACTGGTATGGTCAGTTGGTAGAGTTTCTATATTTTTCATGGTGGCATAATTATATCCTAGAGTTATATTGCTTAATATTGGTCCTACACATTTAATAATTAATAACGTCAAGTAATAAAGTTAAATTAAATAATTTAACTTTATGGGTTATTAAATATATTAAAAGGAGACTTTATATTTAAAGGATATAAGTGATTTAAATGTGCACTTTATAATATAACCTTAAGTACCAATTTAAAGGGATACATAAGGACTTTATTAAAAAGGGATTTAAATGCTTTTAAAAGTATATAAGTTAAAGGGTTATTTTTAAAGGGGAGATATAAGTGATTTTTTAAGTATACTTTATATTATAAAGTTGTGCACCAAAAGGGCTAGAAAAGTAAATGAAATTAAAGTAAATTAAATGAAATTAAAGAAAATGAAAATTGAATATTATAAAATGGAATTTGAAGCTCATTTTATGGATGGATGATTATTATTCTTGTTTTGGAGAAATTTCGAGAAGAGCTTCAACAAGGGTTTGTTGGGTCTGAAAATCTCAAGATTTTTGAGGATGACATCCCTTAAGACTAACAACTCAATATAAGAGTTAGAGATCTCCCAAGCCAACTTGCAGAAAATTCCACTTCAAGGATTGTGCACTGTGCTTTAAAGATTGTTTAGAAGATTCACAAGAAAAATATAGGAGTTTCCTAGTGATTATTATTCGAATATCTAATTCAATTTGGAGAGTTGATAACATTGCAAACTTTTGAGGTTTCAATATTCATACTTGTTGGTCGACTTGTTATTGAAATTATATAGCTGGAGAATATACTAAAGGTTTTTAATCTAGGCATAGGGTTTCAAGATATTCACACCAAAGTTATAAAGATTGGCTCCATTGAGTTGTGTGTGGATTTTGCACTTGCATAAAAGGGGCGTGTAAGACTATTGGGAACATAAGGGAGGTTTAGCATGAGTTTTCTGAAGGACTGTAGTTGCTAACATCAATAATCAACCATTCTTCTTAGTTGTGGCATTTCCTGCAGCCAAGGAGACTTCATACCTAGCGTGGTATCTTGAGTATAGATTGCTGATCAGAAGTGTGAGGTTGCTAGTGTAGGTGTGTGGGGAATTTGTGAAGGAAAATTCATCAACAATAGTTACCATTTCTTACCTATAGCTCTGGTGAGTTATTTCCAAGTGTAGCATCACTCAAGAGAGTAATATAATACAAAAAAGTGGTATTTGCACACTCAACTTTATTATTTCAATAATCTGATTGTAATGTTGCAATATTGTTGATGAACATAAAATGTAATGTTGATTGTGTATATCCTTGTTGTCCAATTGAATGCATGAATTTAAGGAAAGTAATTTTTTTCTAGTATTATATCATTGTTGTAATATTCATCATCAAACTCAAAAATTATATGTTATAGTCTGAAACATGGCTCTGTTTGTTCTTGTATGAAGTTATCAATTAGAAGTTCTATAATCAAATTTCAGATTGGTTCCTATTCTACTCCACTTGTTGACAGTTACTATTTAGGGTTTGAAACTTATTATTTATTCATTGGAACTGATTAACATTTGAAGGAATTGGTATAAGATTAGTGATCAATTGAGTGGTTCAAATCTTATTCCTATTATGAAGGGTATGAATGCTCTTATAATATCTGAAACATTCAATAAATTAACCTACTATCCAAGTAATGACATTAGAATAACTAGTTGGCAACGGTTTGACAAAATGGAATACGTGTCATATTGAAAAATAATCAAGAAAAATCACAATAAAGGATTGTTCCATCTGGGGCGAGACACTTCAAGGTACAAATTATTGTATAAAAGTGACAGGTCCATTGTGATAGATGTTTTGATGGCAAGACCAAGAATTATGATAGTTTATAGTTCAATATGTTTACAAGTCTGAGAGAAATTAGGTTATAGAAAAATGTAGTAGTTTTGGAAAATGTAACTGCTATTTCTAGCAAACATGGTAAAGTACTAAGCAAAGGCGACAAGATGCAAAGAAAACATGACCTGATGTAAAATCAAATGTAGTAGAGTACAACCAAAAGCGATACTGTGTAGGGTTTCACTCTAGCCAAGAGAGTTATTGCAGAAGTGGCAAGTTGATCAGAGATGGCAATATGTAGAGTAGAGATGGTTAGATGTAAATAAAATATTGCAATATACAAGGTAAAAGTGATAGGTTGTGCAAAAGCAAATCTTTTTTTTGGAAAATGTAATTTTTGTTTTTATATCTAAAATTTTCTTGAAAGTTTGATGAAATTTTATTTGATGTACAAGTTTGAGTGTTTGTTTTTTGGTAGTAAGTGATATGAACAAAAAACATGAACAATCAAGACTAACTCCAATTTTATCAATAGAACCAAAAAAGTACACCCTATTTTAGTAATAGGTGTGTAAATTTAAGTAGGCCCACCTCCAATTTTAGGGGTAAATACTCAAATAGATTAGGTAGTGAATTGCTTCAAAACCCTTTTCTACAAAGGTGAATAGTAGATGTTCAGTGATATACAGTCATCAACAAACACCATGGGCACACCTTCTTTCACTTCTTCAGAAGCTATTTCTAGCAACAAAAAAAACTATTTCAAACTAAGAGAGTATATTGTGAGTAGCTTTAGCGTATGATCCACATCCCTTGTACCACTTAAAATATGTTTAAAATGTCTTAGGATTCTAGTACAAATTGGTTCTTAGTGGGTGGAACATCAATGAACATCGCCAACCTCTCAGATATCTCCTTGAGAAACCAGGAAATTGTAGTTCCCTAGAAAAAGTTTAGAGCGCTACATGCATGGATCAAACTATAGCTTTTTCTCTCGTCCAATTTCTATAGCACAACTTAAAATGTCACTTGAGGTCGATCCCTTTGGTTCTCCATTAGGATGTGTCCCAAGGCAGGCCTCTTGTCAAAACAAAAAAGATGAAAGCTTAATGTATTGCTATTTATCTTCAACAGAGATCGCACGAAGCACAAGGGGATAGGATACATAGGCAATATGCTTTCAGCCAAATGAAAAGAAAGGAAAATTGAAGGTATTTTTTTTCACCCAGGATCACACGAAGTGCAAGGGGAGAGGATACATACACCTCAACTTACAATACATGTCAAACAAATTCATTTTAGGAACCAAATTCAAATGTGTACTAAACTACCAAACAAAGATAACATACATGATAAAATGATAAAACATTGCTTTAGGAATCTGTAATCAATGTATTAGTAGTTTCAAATGGCTTGGTCTTGGACTGTTCAAAAACCCTACAAGAAAAATGATATTAGAATTTTTAAGAAAATTATCTTCCCCCACACAAAAAGATGCATAAATAGATTAGAAAAAGATAGCACATACAACTAACAAAGCATGTTAGGGTTAGGGTTAGGGTAATTAGAAACCAAAAAATGACAGTCAAAATCAAAACATAGATAGAAAACAATCAAACACGACCCTATATACCTACAAACGTGACTCTATTTCTGTGCAAACACGACCTTGCTGACACACATAACTCTATAATCTGATGGACATGGCTTGATGAAGAAAACATGACTCTGTTTTATACAGATGTGACCGGATATTGAACAGATGTGAAAAGATTCCTACACAAACAAAAAATGTAATTACAAACACTGAAACCAAAGAATCAACCACATTAACCTTCTCAAATGTGGTCATTTTCAAAGTCAAATGTGACATAATACACAACCAGAGTGGGAGGATGCAAAGAAGAGGCGACCAAATGAAGGAAATGTGACCCCTATAAAATTTGAACACACTAAAAAAACCTACAAATTACAATAATTCACACAATTTTGTTAAATTCAAGGACACGAGTCCCGCTGAGCATGCCAATAATGTGAAATAAAAAATGGAATTAATATCAAAACAAGGGTTAGAAATCAACAAAACCCAAAACAATACACAATCAAATCACACTTACAAAATGAAAGTGAGTACATACAAGGGTTAGAAATCAAGATAAGCAATGAAAAAAATTCAAAATATGAAACCAACCAATGTGCAAACCTTGCCTTCCATTTTTAATTGTGTGAGATGTTGGATTTCTTGACCATGAAGCTCCCATGGTTGTAAAAACATGAAGATTGATGACCTAGATGAAGATAGTTGCTCAAATGCTCAAGAATATGATATTTCCCAAGTGCTCAAATGTTCTCAAATGATCTAGGTAATGTAATAATTGAGGGATGCTTGTTTTATATATTTTCATGTTAGAATCAATGGTTGAGATTAAACCTTGAGACCCACAAAGAATTGTTGAGATTGCACCTTAAGACCCATTAATTTGAGTGGATTAAGGACGATGAAGGATAAAGATCAATTTGAACTCAAATATCTCCACAATTTTAGGAAAATTGGTTGAGGATATTTGAAATGAAGGGTCAAGATTAGATCAACAAATGGAGGAATAAGAATGAATGAGAGGAATGAGATATTTTGAAAAGGAATTGTTACTAATTTTTAGCCAGCTAAATTAGTAAAGTTTTATCAGATAGTTATTAAATTGGGGTGATAATTTTTTTGACATTTGAGCAAATCAGATAAGAAAAGCAGATATTCAAAGATTTATTAGGTACAGGTACATGTTTCATGGCTAGTTCATCATGTTCAACATTTTAGCATGTGGTGTAAAATGGGTTCCCATAAGGGTTGAGCCTAGTATGATGCCTTCTCAGATTCAAAAGATGCAACGAATAGTGGTCATGTGTGTTTCAATCATATCTCAAAAACTACGATATGGGTTTTCATGATTTTTGGATATAATTTATAAAACAATGGGACAAAAAAACCTTTTAAATTTCTCACTGACCTAGTTTGCATTTTTTGATAAATCTTCACCACTTCTAAGGAAAAAGAAAAATCCACCTTTTTAGGAGGATTGTAAGGCTCAAAGGGTGGTTCTACATTATTTTTTAAGGTCCCACATGGGTTGACCATCACTCAAGGGGAGTTTTGGACACTTAATCACTCATTTTGCTCTAGTTTTGAAGCCTTTTTTGCATGCTTTTCAAACTTGCACGACCAAAGATGATTCATCATGCATATTGGTGGAGTTGAGAGTTAAGTCTCAATATTATCATTTAATTTTAAAGTGAAAAACACTTAGCTTGTATCTTTTGCATGATTTTAAATAAGGAAAAACATGTAATTAAATATTAAAGGTAATATTTTATTACCTTAATATTTACCATGCAATGTAAAAAAAAAGAGAGCTCACATGATAAATATTAAAATAATCATATTGATTATCTTTAATATTTAATCGAATAGTCCCTTTTTCCCAAAATCATGCAAAGAAAAAATGGAGCAAATGGTGAGACATAACTGCAGTTTCACATCAGCTTTGCAGTTCAGATATTTTGACTTCAGTTATCTCCTCTTGGCTTTTTGAAGCCCTTTATTGTATATAGGAAAAAGACTTAGTTTTTTTTCCTTAGTTCTTGATGATTTTTCCTTTGCATTTATGCAAAGATGAGACTAATTTTGTAACTCAAATATTTTACAGTTAATATTATGCAGCAACTCTTTACAGGTCATTTTAACTTTGTTATTAGCAGATGATTTTTTTTTTCAGTATTATCAAGTTTTTCCTTCAAGATTTCAAGCATCATAATTGTGTTGGATCTAATTAGAGGATTATTGTGTTTCAATTTCGAAACCTCTAATTTTTTGTCTCTTTCATAAGTGTATGTATGCAATAATACTTAAATTTATAGGTTATACATTGTGCATGTTGGTACTTTATCATTTTAGTTGTGAAAATGGAGTTTTCTTTTGAAAGAGATATTCTGTCAAAGCCTTTGGATGAAACATTTAGGTGATTAAGTTGTCAGATTTTGTTGTGTAAGTGGAAATATTGAAAATTCATTTGTGAGTCAGGTTGCAGTTTAAGTTTTCATCATTAGGTGCATCACCTTCCATTTTAAAGTTTAGTTTATGCATTCAATTCAAGCCTTTCTTCTCTTTTCCATCAAAATTACAGTCCATCATTAGAAAATCATATAGGAAGCCGGCCTATAGTCCGAAGGTTAACTTTCAACATAAGGTACCCACAACCTGGAAGTTTTCCCATGTTACACAGGATTGCAAAGCATCTTTCCTTTTGCATTCAGGTGCACTCTTGTTAATAACAAGAATATTTCAAGGGAATATGCCTTTGAGAGGGAAATAAGAACAATTAAATAATTCAAGATTATTTAATTGTGGAGGATTATGATATTCTTTATTAAAAGGGAATATTTCAAATGAATGAGATGGGAATTAGATAATCAAATAATTCAAGATTATTTAATCATAGGAATTTCAGAAGAAAATTAGATTTATGGCTAATTAAATAATCAAAATTATTTAATTAGGGGAGATTAGAGGAAATTAATGAAATAGGATGAATTAATTAAATAATTCAAAATTACTTAATTAATATAGGAAATAAGGTGAAAATAATAGAAAATGATGTTAAAAGGAAAACTAGTAATGCCAATGATTAAAATGAACCAAATTAGTCAATTTTGCATGTCTACAAGTAGCCATTATATTAGATGTATATAATCACATATCTGCTTGGTTGGTTGTTGACATTTTAGAGAGTTCAAGGCATAGATGTGTGATAAGCCCTCTTATTTATAAAATTTCACCATAATTTTTGGTGTGATTATATAAAATATTTGAGTATTGTAGAATTCCAATTTATTTCATTATGTTAGATGTGATAGTCTTTTTTCTACTATGAATTAATACTAATGATTTTAGAGAGAGATCACTAGGTAAATTTTATTTGTGTACATCATATCTTTGTTGTTATTTATTGTGTTTTAATTTGTATGGTTAAATTCTACTCTACAACCCAATAAGGCACTAGACTTGAAGGGTTTGACTCCCCACTCACACTAAAATCATAAATATCCATTATCAATTAGTATAAAAATTAGTTATAGGATCCATATATGTTGTTAATGATTTAGTATCATAAACTAGGGAAAACCTCAAGAAAAATCTAATTGTTAAATCATCCAATAAGTCATGTTCATTGTATTTATACTTTGTCAATGCCTATGAAAATATAAGTAAAATCATTTTAAAAGATTGTACTAGTGTTTACCTATAGATGCATGTGTAAAGTATTTATTGGATATAAAGAGGTTTTATTAAAACCAATTGAGCTTAATCTAGTGATAATTATTGAGGTTAATCTCATATTTGGGTATAGTTATTGCAAAGAGCATTAGTTATTCATTTTATTTTATTTGAATTCCTATCAATGCATACCTCTAGTAACACCCTCTTGGTTTTAAGAAAATTCCAAAGTTAAGGGTGAATTACCCACTCTCACCAATTGGAATTTAACCCTCCATAATATGTGGTTGATTTGAGTTCTAGGATTTTGGAGTAGTGGTTTTGGGACCCAATAGGTGGTTCATGGACTTACATTCCCTAGCTATCCACACCTTTGGTAGATACTATATTTGTGGCCCATAAGGATTGCTAATTTATTGAATAATTTAGACTTGTGAATGTGTCTTGTTAATTGGGTGTTGTGAATACGTGCATGTTTTCAATCTTAAAACAACTATAAAATCTTAGAAAAAAATGTTTTCTCATTTTTGTTTGTTCATTTACAAGTTTCCTATTACTAAGGTTTTAGACATCCCCACAAACCCTATCAACATCCTAAAATCGAACCAATTCAAAAACTCCAATTTTATAGACATTGGGAACCTTGTGACCATGAATCAACCATTCTCACTTACACACATCACAATCCAAAAAATATAATTTCCCAAAACCCACTAGATACATTCAACCAAATACAACGCATAACATTCCAAAATATATCTTCAATATTTGTATCCCCAAAATCATTCTAAGTAACCCCAAGTCAAATCTACAACCTCACCTAAAAATATCATCCTAACCTCATTTTCTATTCACCCATCCTATTTTGAATTTCATTTCAAATTCAAAATCCTATCGTTAGATCATAAACGAATTTGTTTCTTATCTTAACACCATTTCCATATCCATTTTTCCTAATCTATATATCATTTATTCCAAATCAATATTCAAGAATAGAAGCTAAATCTCAGCCAATCTCACCCACACCTCAGCTAAACCAAATCCTATAATCCAAATGAAATAATGTTTTATCTAATACAAGATCAATTCAATCTTTGAAGTCAAGAATTTCATCATATTTAATCCTCATCATCAATTTGTGTGTGCTTAACAACTTCTCCTATCTTAGGTAGAAAGACAATTGAAATCCAAATCATCCCATCAACCTTGGAAAAAATTAAATATTGAACTTGGCCTATCCTAATTTAACTAGTCTAAGAATCCTAGTCAATCTTGCTTGAGAACTTTCCTATGTCAAGTACAAGAGATTAAATTTCTCATCCTAATTCTTGATTTAGAAGTCACCTTTGATCTAGAAATATCATCCCATATCTTTCACATCAACCATTATTCCATCCCAACCCAAGCTAATTACCCCTTTTCATCACCACCATCCAAATCATAAATTTTAGATAAATAATAAATGTTTTTATTTTTATCTTCATCCTTAGCAATCAAAATAGAAAATCCAAAAAAAACATAAATAAAACAAGACCCAAAAGAAAAGCTAACAAAATCCCCAAAAAAGAGAGTATCATTTTATACCACCCATAACTACAAGAAAAGAGAACATGTAACAATAAAAATAAATATAAAAATAAAAATTATGACTAGTCATAGATTTTATACCCAAGGTGAAAGCTCAAGACCTCTAATACCTCATGCAATAATAGGCGAGAAAGAAACATTGTAAGAAAAAAATATTATTCTCCTAGGTTCAAATAATTTATCAACGATGATACTAAACATGCTTACTTAGTCACTTTGTAAGACTTGATAAATACATTTTATTGGGGTAATTAATTATGAAGAATACAAACTCCCTCCTAATTTTGATGCATTTAAGCTCAATAATCTTGTCCAACAAGAGCCCACATTGACTAGTCACCCGCAACTCATCTAATGACTACACTACACCAAATAGGGTGTTTTTGTTTGCTACCTTTATTCACACTCCAAATTCTAATCCTCTCACTATGGATACACCCAAAATCTAGTGACACTCATACAAAGAAAATCATGACGATTTCCCATCTACCCCACACCATAACATTTCACATCATATTTATACTTCATCTAACCCAAAATTTGATCCACTCTAACCAACCCAAAATATTCCTCATCCATAAAACCCACCCCAAAAATAATTCCCATCCATATTTATAATTAATTCAATCCCTACCATATATATCCATATCACAACAAACACTTTCACAACTAATCACAATCCCATCTCACACTTCTTATCACTCATCCTTGTATCAACCGCCAATATATTATCCACCCATAGCATCTCATTAGTAATATATCCCACATATGAATATATTTCAATCCAATTTATCAACAACACACATCTCATCAACAATACAACATACCAATAAACACACTTTATTCCACCTATCAACAACTACCATCTCACAAAAAACAATATATCTCACCAATAAATGCATTACAATTTGTCTATCAACAACCACCATCTTACTAAAAATATATTCCATCAAGACACTTCAATCCACATATCAACAACCACCATCATATAAAAAATCACTCCACCAATAAACACATATCAATCAACCAATCCACAACTTACATATAACAAGACATCTCACTCTCTAAATCCACCTCCTAGGAAATCCTTTACCCATGAGTGGCAAGTGATGGAGGATATACTCAAGGGGATGCAACTAAGTACCTTACACCAAAAGAAAACATATAAATTCAAAGAGCTATGTCCTAACCTTTTCAATAGATCAATAATTAGAGTAACTCCAAACTCATACACATTGCATAGAAAATTCAACAATAATCAAGTTCCAATGTCTAAAATGTCCAAAAAATGCGTGTTTACATACCTCAAGGATAGCCAAAACCCCCTATTACTCCAAAATATATGTACACTTCCTTGGGGGGGGCCATAGAAGTAGTATTTCAAAAAATATTCAATTCAACTTTATAAAATTTCCACAAACCCAACTGTTTGATGAGAATACATGCAAACTTGCATGGTATAGAGAAAATAATATTCTGAGTTCCATCAAGTCAAATATCACACCTTATAGCATTAAATCCAAGTTATCATTGATCAAGGTGATATTAAAGTGTAAGGTCATGTATCATCCTCATCTAATGAGAAATTAGGCATATATCAAGATCTATTTCTAAAGTATGATAAAAAATAAATCCTCCACATCAAACAAAGACTCATTCCAAAATGATTGCAAAAACAATGTCAACACCAATAGAGCATCCACCTCATATGATTCAATATTTGGTCATATTAAAAAATTCTATCTACAATTTAATACTCCCACAATAAAGTCTCCCAATTACACCATCGCCACCAAGCATAGTTGGATAACTGTCCAAGGGGCCTCCTCATCCTCCCAACAAGTCACCCAATATAACTTCCTAGAACATCTCAAGAATGTTGTAGTACAAATATCCATTTGGAGTTTCTCAAATGATCACTTTTTATAAGGAAATATTGGAATGTACCTTCAAAGAGTCACACATAACTAATGAGATACACCTCAATCAATTCCAAGCATTGGTGGGTCACTTGTCCACTTCATACCCACTTGTGTTTAGTCTTAATGATATGCCTCCTATTGTTCCAACCCACACCAAATAAATTCATATAGAAATAATAAATAAACATAAGGTCAAATGAATCCTCATAGATATTGGGTTTGGTTTAAATCATTGTGCATATAATTTTTTTAAATAATTGGTATATTTTTAGGATATCATGGAACCTCAAAAAAAAATAGTAGAGCTTATTATGATGCAAAGATATAATCAAAAGGTAACATTTGGATTCTAGTTCAAGTGGGTCCTATCTTGCAACAAACCATCTTCTACATTCTTGACCTTGAGCTGCTATAAAATATTCTCCTTAGTCATCCAGATTGATGCCATTGTAGAGCTCCAACTATGCTCAATCAATTGATATAAACAATGCATACATACAACTTAATAGACCAATAGATCCCTTATTAAGAAAAGCATTATCCTAGAGGTTCTTCATTTAATTTTTCAACCATGGAAACATAATCTTGAGATAATGTCAAGGCACTATATGTCTAGTTGAGAATCCTAAATTATCCTTAACAATTGTGTATAAAAGAGTAAAAAAAATAAAATAATTGAAAGCATCTTGACTGAAACAACTCTATCTAGAAACAAATTCAAATGAAGAAAATTTTATGTGGGTAACTATAATAACTACTATAGGTCACTACTCTTATGAGGATAATAACTTAACAACTCAACTATGTTGCATATTACTGTAATAACAATTCAATTTAACTATAACTAAGAGATATAATTTAGCAACTCATTCTACTATGATTAATAATCTAAAATACAAGGATTATTATGGTACCTCAAGTGGCCCTTGCTTGTGTTTTTGCAATCCCATAGTACCCTTATTCAAATCATAACTCAGATATTCATGGAAAAGATTCTATCCTTCTTTATTGTAATTCAAACATACAAAACTAAGAACAAAGTATTTGATCAACAAGAAGAATTCTTCTATTCAAATCTACTTAGTATAGAATATCTAGCTAGCTTTTGACCTCTCACAAGATCAAACATATATGCAAGATATTTGAGGGTTTGATTATTCTTGGAGTGAAAACAATTTATAAACAACTATTGACTCTCCCAAAAACATAGGAAGAGGATTAGGTCTTATTTTAAGTAGTAATGAGAAGCTAGTGGAGGTAAGAGTGTCAAAATCATATGAGGACTCTACATCTTTAAAGGAGACATATATAATTGAATACATGCCTAATAGGGAAAAAAGTATTACAAGCTATAACCATTGTTATTTTAAGTATCTTATTTCCTCCATGACTTAATGATAGCATAAAGTAAAAATATTGAGTGATCCATGAATAAATCATGTTCACACTCTTTGACCATTACCTACATCAGATACAAAAAAAACTCCATGTACTATAGGTGACCACCCTCTTTGGCTATGGTGGGCATGCTTCCTTTTGTCGCAGTTTGATCATTAACAACCATAATCAACATAAAACTATATTAAATTCCATAAACATTCACATATTCACACAATTATTTATCAATATAATATATCATCCTCAATGCTTTAAATACTTAAAACAAGTGGAAAGGTCTAGGAATGTCTTTGAAACTATCAAAAATAATATGAAAAGTATGAAACTAAAACAAGGAAAATAGGACAATTCTAGGACTCATCACTCTCCCCAACTTAGATTTTTTCTTTTCCTCAAGCAGTTGAAGGCCTTTAATTATATAGTAATGAAATATCTTTGTATCCCATTGTGTCAATGACTCCTTCCCCCTTCTTTAGATAGAGTCCTTTCTATGAAGATATTATTTCCCATCTGGCTTGCTCTACTATCCCTTGTTCTTCATTCCTTGCTTTCCAATACAAAATTGGGTGGACAAGAGAAGGGAAGGATAAAATTTCAGAGGGAACCAAGTGACATGGTGTTGTATTGAAGCTTTGATATACTTACTTTCCCTTATAACTACTGCCAAGTAGTCAAAATCAAAATGGGGCTCTTTATTTTTCAATTCTCATGTTAGTTATTTCCATCATTCCTGGGAGAAAGTGAGTGCCCCTCTTCCTATTCCAACCACCATCTCTTGAAATATTTTGTAATATTTTTCTTTTCATTCTAAAATTTTCTTTTCTATCCAACATCTATCCACAAGGTCAATTCATTCCTCAAATAGCTCATTGGGATCCTCTTCCTCTTCTCTAATATGGAGGGGAAGTGATTTCTCCCTCTCATTTTAATCTTGTCACAATTGACCTCTTTGATGTTCATTTTGGGTAAATGAGGCTAATGCATTTATTTTAATCTTGCATGTTTGGTGCCTCATCTTGATAAGATTTTAAGACCAATTTGGTGATGATAAACAAATTGGAAGATCACTAATTAATTGGATAAATTGGAAACTAAAAAAAATTCTTACAGAAATATATTATAGACCCTAGCAAGTGGTCTGCATTTTAGGAATTGAACTATCTTATCAACCATTTCTTTAGCTTTTAGCTTTAACCTTTTAATATCTAAGTCCTTTTCAATTTCTCTATTATGGTTCACTATCAATTCTGACCTCTCCTTATCACATTCTCTTTTTTATTGAGATAGCTCTTCCATTTTGTTCCATAGTTTTATCCCACGGGTAACCAAGGTAGGGGTTTTGGTGTTGTCTAGAAATAATGCTAGTCATCAAGTTTTGGAGTTTTCTTATTTATTTCTATGATATCCAATTGAGCCAATTTATCCAAACCCACTCCTTGTTTCTGATAAACATGTAGTTAAATTTCTAATTATTTAACCTTGTTGTCTAACCCAATCTCTTTTTGTTGGTAACCCTTTATCCACTATTCTAGTTCCTTAATTTTTTGTAGAGTTTCCAACAACTCATTAACTTCATTTTTCTTATCAAGAGAAATTCCTTATCATCTTCCAAAAATAATTATTCATTAGTCTCAAATGGTGAAGAAAATTCCTCTTCAGTTGTTGGATTGTTATGAGGTTTGGGTTTCTTTATTGTTGTAAATAAATATTTGTCAGATCTAGAATCTAAGCTAGTGCTTAGATACATAAATTGTAAGCTTTTGGATTTTTATTGATCACCATGAACTTTTCTTGTCTAAAATGGGATTTCCCACTTGCAAAGCCATTTTCCTTAAGGTGGTGTTGTAACGACCCGTTAGTTAGGACCAAGCTGAAACCCGACCAAAAACCTTTTTTTTTGAAACAACAACCAATAACGCTAACAATGCGACATGTTGCAACTGCACACTATGTGCATAAACAAGTGTCATAAGAGCACAATGACACTGTAGAACAACTACAAAAGACCACACCATTACACAAGCAAGGTGATAACAACGGAAGACTTACCAACATGGAACAACTCACCATGAGGAAGCAACAGGAGAGAAATTGACATCTCTATCACAAGCGACTAAAATCCACAGTAGCACTCTCTCATAAGACTACAAGAGGATGAGATGATTAAATCATCGACCTCCAACCCACATCCAACCAAGCTGACCAACACAAGGTCAAGTGACTGCACATGAAGAGGATCACTAGATTAACTTCTAGCTAACAGTCTCTGATCGTAGCTCTAAGACGTGTTGATGGGTGTTTTTTCAATTCTCAACATAGGTAGTGCATAGGTGCATCAGCTCTTTTGAAAGGCAATCTCCAACAACAAGTTGCTGAAAATCACCCCAAGGTCTCTTGGGTGTTAGGTCATGACTTGCTTGGAATGTCTTAGTTATTTCAATGTGATCTTGCTGGTAATCACAGGGCAGACTTACGTAAGTTAAGTTGGAGGGGAATTGGATCTTCCAATGGAGTTCACAAGATGGGAAAGTTATGGTATAATTGTTGTAGGCTCAAACAACATTCTAGAACTCCTATTTCAACTTCAAATTTGGCTTTACAATGTGCAATGAACCTTTTTCAAAGTCACTATTAAAAAAAATCAAAAGGGGCAAGGAAGAGAGTAAGTTCCTAGACCTAAAACTAGCAATGAATAGTGATAATGGAGCACCCTATTGCAGATAGCCTTCTTGAAATTGAGTTCCACTTAATTAGATTAATTCACAGTCTCATAAAACTAGTGCAATCTTCTAAGGACTACAGATTTTCAACCATTCATTCACCATTAGCATGAATAAAAGATAGAAATTTAGTGCAGCTTTCAATTTATTCCCAAACTAATTTTACACAACTATTTATCATCAATAAACAACATAAAGTATGGACAAGGAAGGTTTCCAACACACAACAAAATTCTTCAATATCAATGCACAACATTAAATAACTTACTAATAACCTGCAAAACTCATAAACAACAAAGTAAATCTATTTAAATCCACTAACTATGAGAAGAAGAATCATGCAACATGAAGTTGGAACTCAAGAATCCACCAAATCAATGAATTTCTATTAACATTCCAGTAGCATGTCTTTACAACAACTCAACTCTCTCTTGAAAATGAGAGGAGACCCCCTATTTATAGTGTCCAAAAAGAAAAATGAATGGCCAAGATTTAATCTCATTGTGTGGCCAAGATTCACTAAAAATTAGGGTTTCACCTACCCTAAATATTTTACAATATAAAATTATATTTTGTCATTTAGCCTATTTTTTCCTCTAGTGAGAAACACTATAGCTCTTTTGTCTTGTAGTTGATTGCCTTGCTACAACTACTTTGTGAGGAATTCATCATTAATAATCGGATTTCCCTCTTGCTTCCTCATAGTGGAAAATTCCACGAACCTCCCAATCAATGCCTAGAGATTGTTCCACTCCAATATATCTGATTGAAGCACCTAGAAGTTCAATTTCTTGGATTTGATCATAAGCTCATCCCAGTCCTTGTCATACTTTTGTGCATTCTTTATCACTTGTTCAGATTGGGTGAAGGCTCATGCAACAAAACCCATAAAATCTGATGTAAGTACATCTATGGTCCTGTTTTCCATCTTTTTATGGAAGTATGGCTTTATCTTCTTTGTGTCTAGTTTGATGGCAGGCATATCAAAATATGTCATTAGCCTTAGATATTCTTCACAGGCCGCCTTGATTTCTTTGACCCAATCAATATCAAGCTCTGCCTCATGGAGCATCCATTCCAATACTTCCCTCCTGTGGTCTAAGCTTAGCTTCTAGGTCTCCACGAGCCAATGTTCATCCTTTACCAAAGAAAACTCCTTCTCCCAAGATCTATTAGGTACCTTGAGAATAGCCTCAAGCTTGGGATATGTGATTCTTTATAACTCTGGGAAGTAGGTGCAGAATTTCCTTATTCCCTCGAGTATCTTTTGTACCTCTAGGAACTATTTCGTTGTCTTAACAATGTGACCTATGCCCATATTACCATTGTAGAGGACCTATTGGAACCAATCCTCTGTAGCTTTTGTCCAATTCTTTCTTCTTTTCAATTTATCAATTTGGTCCTTGGACAACAACTAGGGTGGTTTTGATGATGTGGTGGGGAGCTCCTCAATCGATGACCATTGCCGAATGTAGGCTATCAAGTCCGCCACTTAAGCCTTTAGCTCCTCCTTGGAGGTCTTATCTTTATGCATGGTGCACAACAGTGGCGAAAGATCCTTGAAGATGATCAATCTTCTATTCTCTTATTTTTGTTCCTAAAACAAGGGTAGAAATATTATAGCTGACCCCTTCTTCTCCCATAACTGGAGTGGCTATCTGCACTGTTCTAGATCCTGACGCATCCATTGTTAGATGAGATCCGACCTTTGAATTTTTCTCCTTCTTTGTAATTATTTGGGCTCGAGCCAATATGGCCTCCAACCTGGCCTTTGGATCCATCAAGGTTGTTAGAAACCAAGATTTGATTGCCAACTAGAAAAATCACCTTCCACAGAAGAGAAAAATGAAAAAGCAGAGATTTGCAAAACATGTGCAAATATTTATTATTCAGGAATTGATAATTACAAAATGATGATTTTTAAAAAAAAAGTAAAGTATGCATAACCTTAATCTTATCTTGAGCAACAAGATAGCTCAACAAGATAAGGATGAGAATAATTAACCTAGGAATTAAATATTACCTAAGTAAAGTTATGCAAGTGTAATTAAATATTAATTACACTAACACCCCCCCATAAGTGCAACTTAGGGAGACTAACAAAGCATGCACCTAAAAATAAGATGAATGCAAGAAAGCATGAATGGGTCCCGACAACAAGGTCTGATCAGGAACCCATGTACAAATGCAATAATGAAGTAGAGAAGGAAAACACAGTGGGACAAAACCCCCTACAATGAGATGACTGCTGCAAAGAAGCACTGGAAGAACACTGTGGAGTAACATTGGAACCACAATCTGATAAGCAAGGAAAGATACTTTTGTCTACAATTGAAACAAAAAATGGAATCATAATAATGTGACAGCAGACTCGATGCCACAGAACACTGGAAAACTCACAAACTGGAACAACCTTGGAATTTGTGAAGCAACAGTAGATGAGATGATGACCGAATCTGGAAACCGTGTATCTTGATGCTGATGTCAAACTGAGACTAAAACTCTTCCATAGGAATGAGTACCATAAAGACTCTGGAACATTAACCATAAAAACATGGCCCTTAAATTGAGAAAGATTTGAACCAATGCGGATCAAGAACCATAAACTCCCAATCTGAAGTGTGAATCGATGAATCTGATATGTGTCAAACAATGAGAAAAATGTGGCCAAAGGAAACTAGGAAACCAAAAAACTCATGCGAGCTACCATCAAATCAAGATGAAGATGGGGATCAAAGTGCATGCACACTCTAATTATATTATTATGCTAGAAACCCCCTGAGAGAACTTTATCTCAGTTCATTTATTACAATACCTAATGATTGTAAAATGAGAGAATGCATAAACTAAAGAGAAAATGCAAACCAAGTGCATGAAAATAAAAACGAGTGCATGCACAAACCAATGTTCACATCTGCCTCCATGATGAAAAATATCCTCAGATCTATGTAGATGACAAAATCTAAAAAAATGGCCAACACCACTGTGAAGTGCTCGAAACTAGCTTTTCATCGATATCTCGTATGCCAAAAACAGACACCGTGGCCAAAAGTTATGAATTTTTTTTAAAAGGTGAATTTAGCTTGGAGGGAATGGGTCTTCTAGAAAAAAAATTACTTCTAATTTGATTTATGAAAAATCTGTTCACAATGAGTAGATAAAAACAGAAACCCAAAAATATTTTGATGCTAAAAACAAAACCCAGAAATCATTTTTTGATCTAGCAAGTAGAAGATGAAAAAATATTTTTTTAAACCTTCAGCCAGGAGGAAAAATGATGCGCACCTTTTTTTGTACAACAGTTTTCTCTAGATCCATGCAAGATATAAAAAATGTAAAAGATACCTAGATTGGATTTTGATCCTAGCTACAAAACCCAGAAATCATTTTTCCTACAACTGAGTGAAAGTTGGATTTCTGAAGCAAAAATGAAAAACAACTCCAATAAAAATGGCTTGCATCAAACCCTTGATAAAATTTTGATGAAATAAAAGTCAATCATGACTTTTTCCAGTGCTCTGAATCCAATGGAGATGCCCAATCTGATCTAAAATGCTCCAGAAATATACTCAAGACATGAAACCCTTGAGGAATCCCGAACGAACTCTACAATGATTTTCTCAAAAATCTGAGAAGGGGTTGCAAATCAAGGCTCTGATACCATGTTAGAAACTAATATCTGATTGCAAACCAGAAAAATCACCTTCCATAGAAGAGAAAAATGAAAAAGCAGAGATTTGCAAAAGATGTGCAACATAATATTATTCAGGATTTTGATAATTACAAGATAATGAATTTCTTTATAAAAACAAAGTATGCATAACCGTAATATTATCTTGAGCAACAAGATAGCTCAACAAGATAAGGATGAGAATAATTAACCTAGGAATTAAATATTACCTAAGTAAAGTTATGCAAGTGTAATTAAATATTAATTACACTAACAAAGGTTAGGGTTTTATTTTCCAATTGCTTCTCAATCCATTCAGGCATCTGAGATTCCCCTTTTGGTGATTCATGATCACCTTCTTCTTCACGGGTGCGTTGGACTTCCATTGCTTTATCACCCGGAGCTTCCTGCTCTATCCTTCTTCTTCAACAAAATCCTGGATAAATACTATTTCTCTTCCTAAAGATTCAGTAGTTGTGTGTTCCTTGGGGCTATTCTCCCCCTCAAAAGTTCTCTTCTTCTCCTTGTTCATGCCCATGCTCTTCGCAATGTTCTACTCCTAGGGTATTTCTTATCTTCACCTCTTCTTCAGGCTTGTCCTCTTCTTTTTCTTCCTTTTCCTTTTCTTCTTACTCCTTAGAAAGAGGCATCTCTTTATCGTGCTTGGGGATTTCATCTTGTTCCCTAGTTGGAGGCTCAGTGTCTTCCTCCCTTTTCTCATCTATATTCCTCTCTTCACAAAGGGTAGCTTTTCAGTTTCCTCTCCAACGTCTCTTAGCTATTGATCCAACTCTTCCTCAAGCTCTGGGTCAAAATTTTCCACAATATACTTTGTGCCTAGCTCCTCGATGTCTTCTTTAGATGATTGTGTTTCTCCCTCCTCTTCTTCATGCACCACTTTATCAATCACTAGATGCTGGTACTCGGGGTGCTCATTGTAGTCATCTGCTTCTTCCATCTCTTTGGAAGCTTCCCTCTCCTTCCTATCCAACTCTTCTGATATTTGCATTGTTTCCTTGATTGTGGGTGGTTCAGTTGGAGGATGGGGGATAGGGAGATTAGCCACAGCCTGTGCCAAGGCAGCCTGTACTGTCGAGTTCATTAACACTTCAAAAAACTCCGTTGGGATGTTTTGCATGTGTCTAGAAAAATCCTTCAGGAGTGAGAGAGTCGGTATTAGCATTGTTGCAATCACCAGTGGAAGAGATGATGATGGAGACATGAAGGAGGAGAGTGGAGAAGTAGTGGCAGAGGAAGAATCTATTACCATTACTTGGGCAACAAGTAGGGTGGAAGCAAGGTGGACCGAGATATCCATAGTGGGTGGAGAAGTAGCAACCATCATTTGAGAAGTAGGCAAAAGGGCAAGAGTAGTGGCAATGACAACAACGATGACCACAAGAGTGGAGGCAGCAAGTGGGGACTTTGGTTGCTCGACGTCTTGTTCCTCTCCTTCATGGAGCGGGTCCTCTTGGATGGTGGGAATCTCCATGAAACCGCCAAATGTATTTGATTTCTTGGAAGGTTCACCCTTCAAGGCCTTCCTTGAGTACACCCTAGGCTTAGGCTATCGTTCAACCATTTCTTTTCTCTTTATTGACATGGTAGCTAGAGGAGATTTTGAAGTTTCCCCAGATGGAGCAACAACTGTCCCATTGTCGGTCTCACTCCCCAACTTGTCTTCAAGCTCTCTATATGTTAAGGTGACTCCCTATAGCTTCAATTGTGCTATTTTCCTTTCAATCCATTCTTTGGTCCTTGCCTCAATGGGCTTCATAAGAATTTCAAGGTCATTAACCTCTTCTTCATTCGGGTCAATTAGTGGTAGTGACAGGTTGGCAACAACATCATATCTTGGATCTACCACTGTGTTTTCTTCTTCAACTATCTGATCCGACACTGGAAACAATTTCACTGTTTTGAAAAAATAGGTCGTCATATGCCTATCATGCTACATACACACCTTCTTATCATCTCAAAAATTAGCCCAAAAGTCTTCCACATTATGCAAATGGGCGTACTCTAGCCTGACCATCTTTTTTAGCTTTCCATATAGATCTATCCATGGCCTGGTGGTGTGGAATTCCAAGTTATATTTAGCCAACTCCTTGTCGAAATACTCCACACTCTGGGATGCGCGGAGTGCATACATCCCTTGACCAAATGAAAGGGGATAAGGAATCTCTAGCCAGTCTTTGTCGCTTAGGAGGGTGTAAGAACACTGCAATTTCCTTGAGACTCAAGGAGTACCATTCAGTCATTTGGGTATTGGGGCAATTTATAGGGTGTCTCTGAGAAACCCTTGGTTCGAATGTAGGTAAACTTCAGAAATTGTATGAATAGAAAGACGAACCGACAGATGAAAGTATTAGCACTATGTGAGACCCTTCTTTCAAAGTCACATCCAAGTAGTCTGATAATATGGCCTATGAAGACGTTATTGACTCGACAATAATCCTTCTTGAAATTTTTATATTGGAGCTGAGGATATTTATCATACACCTTTAGTTCCCTCCCTAGGGTCTAGCTTGGAGCCACAAATAGAACTCTATATTGCATCCAGTTAGCCAATAGATAGATGGTGATGGTTATGGCTAGGCCGCAAGCCCGCAGGGGATGAATGCTCTAGTTGAAGAACTACGACGGGGAGCTCAAGTCCTGCACGTGGCCTGCGGGCGATTTATGAAGTTTATCAAAATTGTAACTTATGGGTTTCGTTCACCGAGGTTTACTCTAGTTGATTTTAAGCTTTCTTTCAAAGGTTTTATCAACTTTTATAGAATTTAAAGGAAAACTTGAAATAGGGCATGCGGTAGATGAATGACCTGTGAATCCTGACGAAGGTGGATGAACAAACAGCTGGCAGAGACTTCAAATCGGCAGATGAATTTGACAGGCGCGATGACGACATTAGTAGGAGGATCTCTGACTCATTTTTGAACTACTGATAGATGAAAATGACAGCTCAAGATGGGCTATTTATAAAATTTTGAGCATTTAATGCCCCTCATAAATGCGGGTATGACGATGTCTCAAGTTGGTGAGTAGTCAGTTCAAAAATGACAGCGGGAGCAGGGGAGTCCCTTGACTAGACGAAAACCAGAGGTTGGAAATTCAAGCGATTGGAAATGGAAATGACCATTGATGAGGTGGGTCCTGTGGCGCAGAAGGACGTTGTGCGAAGGCTGTTTGCGGGGGAGTTAAGGAAACCTGCATGGAGCGGCCCACAGGGCTCTAACGATGCCAGTTTAAAGATGGAAGGGAAACAACCAAGGAAGTTCCGCAAAGGCCCAAAGCCTAAAAATTTGGTTGAAAAAAATGGTCATCTCAAAGTGTCTCTCTAAGATTCCTTGACTAGTTAGGACACAAAATAGGGGGCACACAAAATGAGGTAGCAACAAAAGCAACTCGGCGAAGCGAAAAGAGAGAGGGTCCCCATTCTAAACGGGGCATGTGTGCCAATGACACAACAAATGGTGACTCTACTGGGGAATTCTCTTGAGTGTTCTAAGGATAAGTGTTCATTCAGAACCCAAAATCTTAGGTTTTGTAGTCCAGGGGCCGGTTTCCAAAAGTGAACTAAGGGACTTAAAAGAGAACGAGATCCTTAATTGAATCAGCTCACAAAACATTCCAAAAGTGTGTGCATATAGTGAATTGATTACTTCTCCTTAGAAGTTGCTACAAGAGGCAATTAATTAGACCAAACAAGCTATGAATCATCAAAAATCCAAAAGTAACCTGTACATTGCCCTGTTGCCATTCAGGCATCCATAGCCCCAACGGAGTTATCGCTGTGATCCCACGAATATTTCTCTACTACCAGCCAAGCGTCCATAGCCCTAGTAGAGTTATCCACCCATCCATACGGTTGCTTGATTTCAATATTTTCCTTGTTCTTTTCTTTTCTTTCAATATTTCTTTTAATACTTTTTCTTTTGCTCAATAGTGTAAGCATCGAAGCCTACTGTGGGTTTGGGAATCATAGTGGTCACTGGAGCAGACTTGAGATTTTCACTTGATAGGCTGTCATAACGACCACTATACAACCCTTCATAAATAATTAGTGTACGTTTTGTGCAAAATATGAGTTGAATGTGAAGGAAGATTCAACTAAGGGTCAGGTTCTAAATCAAGCCAAAGTTCAAATGAGGAAACCAATCCATGGCAACAATTTGAGACCAATAGTTGAGATTGAATAGTTATCTAAAGAACACTAAGAGAAGGCAACAAAGTGAACCATTTGATGAACGAGCATGGCCACCACATTAGGAATAAAGAGACACTCTCAACCAACAAAACAACAGGGAAACGAGAAAAACAAAAACAACGCGAAGCAACAAAACAGGAAAGCGAGAAAACCAAAAGAAACCGAAACTAACCTATATACAGGTATTTACAGGAATAACTCAGGAGAGCTCAAGCTTGGAAATAATGCTTAAGGTTTTTCCCATTGACGAGCAACAAGACGTCTTCACAGGTTAAGGTCTTGAGGCAGAAGGCATTATCTCTGAGAATTTCAGCATTTGAAAGGGGACAAGCCAAAGCTTGTCAAATTTGTCATGTTCCCCCTTCTTGTCATGGGTCTTGTCCCAACAATTCTAAAGGCCTTGACTTTGGATCATTGATCAAACTATCTTTTGACCAAATCAACAATTCTAAAGGCCTTGACTTTGGATCATTGATCAAACTATCTTTTGACCATGCCCTGATGTTTGGAAAAAATTTCAATGGCATGGTCACGCACTTCTTCTAAGTGGAGCAGCTTAGCCAAGCGAGCTTCCCTTCGATACCCTTCTTTGTAAAAGGTATTGATAAATTGGAGGGTGGGGAATTTTAGGTGAATCATGAACATAGGCTCTAGGCCATAGACAAGGTGAAACAAGGAATCTCCTAAGGAAACTTTGTGACGTGTACGATCTGCCCAAAGGGAAAAACGGAGTTGGGTATGCCAATCCTTAGGATTCCTATCAAGTAGTTTTTTGATGACGGTGATGAGGTTCTTGTTTGTAGATTCCACCAAGCCATTTCCCTGAGGGTAGTAGTTGGATAAAAATTTAAGAGAAATCCCATAATCGATGGCCCAACTAGTGAATTTAAGTGAGGAAAAGGTGGGGCCATTATCACATACTAAGGCATACGGGCAACTGAAATGATTTAAAATAAAAATTTCAAGGAAATTGATAACTAACTCTGTGGTGCATTTCCTACATGCAATAGATTATGTCCATCTAGTACAATAATTAGAGGTGGTTAGAATGTCCCTGTGACTGCAGATGATGGTGGGCTTATCGGTCCAATGAATTTGAGGCCCCATTGTGTGAATGGTCTACCTTTAAGACTGGTTGCAACAGGACATCGACATTCCTTTCCCTGGTTGCGGCAGTATAGCAGACATGGCACGTACAACATGACTGTGAGAATCTTTGAAAAAAGTTGGCCAGTAGTATCCTGCTCACAGATATTGATGGGTAGTGGAGGGACTTGACCCATGATCGGTACCAAATTTTTCATGGAATTCTTTTAGCACTCTCACTGCTTCTTCTTTCCCAAGGCATTGAAGGTACACTCCTTCATGATTTATTTTGTAAAGGATGGATCCTTGCAGCATATATTTTCTACTCTTTAGTATGAGGGCATGTTTTTTTACTCCCTGTAAGTGAGGCGGGAACTAGTGGTTCAACAAGTAATAGACAATATCATTGTACCACTCCCTTGGGCAGACATCTTCAAGCTGGTATTGCTAAACCGTAAGTTCGGGTCCTGAATCAGTTGTTGTTTCAACTATTGTTCAGGTGAGGGCTTGTCCTCTCACCAATTTCTTCAGTTGAATTTCCATGTCATACTCTTGCAGCAAGGTGACCCATTTTTCCCTTGTTTCTCCTAGCTCGTTCTGCATTAATAATTTTTTCATTGTTGGGTCAAGCACAATGGAAAATACCTTGTTTTGTAAGATGTAGTGTCTAAACATATTAACCCCTCAGATGAGAACATATGCTTGTTTTTCCACACTATGGTATCTCAGTTCAACATCTTTTAAGGGAGCACTCATGAAGGCAATTGGGTGCTCATTTCCTTCATCGTCTTTCTGAGTCAAAATGTTGGCACATGAATGATCTGAAGGAAATCAATAAATGTAAAAGGGCTTCAGATAATCAGGACTAACTAATACGGGTGCTTCAGCAATGGATTTCTTGATTTCCTCAAAGGCCTGCTTTTCCTTTGGAGTCCACTCAATTTTGGCATCTTGCTTCAACATTGCATTGAGCGTCTTAACGATTCTAGCAAAGCCTGTAATAAACTTGCAGATGAAATTTGTCTTTCCGAAGAAAGATTTCAACTCTTTCTTGTTGCCTATCAGTTGAATCTTCAAGAGGGATTAGATGCACTCGAGGTCTATTGAGATTCCTCATTCAAAAATAACATGCCTGAGTAACTTGCCTTCAGTGACTTCGAAGATGCATTTCTTCGAATTAAGAGACACCCCGAATTCTCTACATCTTTGAAAAACTTTGCACAAATAAGAAATGTGATCAGCTCGTTTCTTTGAGAACACTGTAAGATCATCCATATAAATGATGATGCATTTTCTGATCAGGTCCTTGAAGGCTATATCCATTTCACTCTGGAAAGTGGCACCATCATTGATGAGTCCAAATGACATTCTCTTGTATGTGAAGGTTCCCCACTTCGTGGTGAACACAGTCTTGTGCCGATCTTCATATTGCACCATAACTTGGTTATATCCAAAATACCCATTGAGGAAGGATATCATCTGTGATCCATTAACAATATGCAATACCTCATCCAACGAATGCACGTGATAGTTTTCCTTTTCTGAAGCTTTGTTCAGGTTGCGGAAGTCCACACATAATCATATTTCTCTGTTCTTCTTCCTTTCTGGGAACAAATTGGCCACCCACGTGGAATGCCTGATAGGAAAGATGATTCTAGCTGACAATAGTTTCTACACGTCTTTATAGATGATGGGATCTAGTAATGCATTGATGGGACACTGCCGTTGTCGAAATGGCCTAACATCCAACTTTAATGGGAAAGTGTGCATGATGATGGAAGTGTCATATCTTTTCACATATTCATAAATCCATGCTACCACATCATGGTACTTCTGCAGAGCATTAATGATTCCTTTATGCTCCTTTGGTGTGCATACCTTACCAATAAATACCTTTTTGACTTCCTCAGTTGTTCTGAGGTTGTGGGTATCACACTGGTTGTTTATGGAATCCTTCTTCACTTTTTGATCTTGGTCTCATATTTGATCAAGGTCAAATATGTGCTCAAGCTGAACCATGCCTTTGGGGATAGTATTGGTTTTGAGGTTGATAATCCCTTCTATGTCCAGTTTAGCTTCCTCTGGGTCAACTTATCAATTATTTGAGTTGCAAATATCTCAGAGCTTGTGATAAACTCTAGGATATGCTTTTCATAATTGAACACTTGAAAATGGGTGATATTATCTAGCATAGATGGGGTGGAGGTTAATTCAATGGTGAATCTCTTGAGGCCTAGCTTTAGCCAAGGTATCAATAGTATGGTTCTGAGAACAAGGGATCAACTATATATTGAAGGCATCTAGACTCTCTAACAAATCACATACCCTATGCCTATAGTTTTCTAGCCTTCGGTCATGGCAGGAGTATAATTTTCTAACTTGTTTTACTACCAACTCCAAATCACCAAACACTTGCAACATTTTGACTTTCTTCCTTAAAGCCATTAAGAGACCATGAACTAACGCTTCATATTCTACTACATTATTGGTGCAACATAATTGGAGTCTATGGGTAGAAAAGTAGGTCTTACCCATAGGGTTGATGAGTTCAAATCCAACTCTAGCTCCCTGCTTGGACTTGGATCCTTTGAAGCGTAGCATCCAAAACTTGGAAGGTTCTTTGACCTCGGAGCCAATCATACGTGCATCCTTCCTTGGTTGCTCATTTGCATCTGTCATCTCTGGTATAAGGATAGGCTCATCATGACTGGTGAAAGGTTGTTCGGTCAGAGGCTCCTTTTGAGATATGGCTTGTGCTTTGATGTGTTCCACTATTGTCTAACACAAGCAACATTCAAATTCTGAGTAGGAAAAATTATGAACTCTGCACCAATTAGGCAGCAAGAGCTCTTTGAAATCCATTCTCGTTCCTAGACTAAGTTGGTCTTGTATGCATCTTTCCATGAAGTCTTGGAAGCCATCTAGCAGTCCTAAATTACCATCTTCGTAAGACTCATCATCATCTGATTCTACTAACATTTCTGTGCTCTGGGGTGCATAGGCTAAGTTGGTAGGAGGACTGCATTGCACCAAGAAGACCTCATCAACTATCTCTTCTTCTTGAGGCTCTGATTCTTCCTAATAAGTCACACGACAATAATTGCCCAATTCTATTTCAGCAAACAACACCTCATTGGTGTTGTTGTATTCTGTGATCATGAATTTCATACGGGGTTCCCGGTCTATGCAGATCTAGTTTGGTAGTCCCTTCCTTGGCAACCACATGTGAGAGAAATCAGTTGTTGTATACCCATTTAATGCTCGGGTGAAGTCTCGTCCCAAGATTATTATGTATGTGTCAGGAATATCCGCAACCTAGATGTCAATAACCTACTGTACCCTTGGATCGAGAATAATCTGCATGTGAATACGATTGATTTATCCAACGATGTTCACCTCCGTTTTATCCAACTGAGTTAATTTTATTCTTGAAGGTGTGGCTACAATCCAAAGAGCCTTGCACATAGCCAAAGGCATGACATTGGCTAATGCTCTAGAATCAATTAGACAATTATGAAAATTCTTCCCAAATATTCTAATTGTTGTGAGGAAGGGTGGCGTTTCTAGCTTTCCTTGGAATAACCCTACAGGCGTATCAACTTGGGCCACTTGGTTATTTTCCTTCTCATTGGTCTTTTCCTTGGTTTGTACTGAATTTTTCTCTTTAGCTGGTTGCTTCCCAGTTCGCTGATTGGAGGAAACCTCTTTCTTTTTACCTATAATTTCTTGAAGCATGGGCTCATGTGGGGGCTCTTCAAAAGAGACCTTCTTAGTTGGTGTTTCTTGTGTTTCCTTAGAGGAGGGGGTCCCATTAATCACCCTAAATAATGCATACCTAACTGTAAGAACTTTGAGCAGCTCAAAAGCGGACAGGCTGATTTTGACTTTCTTAAATTCTTCAGCAACGTACTCCCCCATTTGCTCAATTTTAGCCTCGAAGGATCTACCTATGGAAGAGCTAGCTAGTTGGATTTGTGTTTGGTTTGACTATTTGTTTTGGCTCAAGTATTGTGCAGACACATGGGGATAGCGGGGTTATTGCTAGCATTGGGGTCAGACAGGATGCTAAAGTTATTGGGTGGAATGGAAGTAGTGAACGGTCCTCGTAATTGTCTATTTCTTAAATTATATGGAGAGGATCTTTGATGGAACATTTGGATTTCATCTTCATGAGACTCTTCTTCATCTACTAGAACATTATCTACTGAAGTAAAGAGTTGGGATAAAGCTTCTAAGTTCTTTGGGGGAGCGGCCTCATTTTTAGGTTCGTTGCTCTCGCTTCACGAAAATGGAGCTTGGTTGACCACGAGCACAAAAGAGTTGTATGGTTCCGATGGAACTATGTCTCTACAACCCATAGTGTCAACGACATTCTGGACCTCCACTCGAAAGATCTCCATGGCTGTAAGAAACTTGGGACAATCCAGCTTAGAATTCCTATTTGTTTTATGGATCCAACACCATCTGTATAAGGCAGCTTCGGTGAGATACACACCACTAGTCGTCCTCTCTGTATTAGCAGGCTGATCGAGAGGAGTAGGAACACTTCCATTGTTTGGCCTGGTACTCCATGTTTGGTTCTACCTTTGCGAGGGTCTTCTTTCAAAATTTTGATTAGAATTCTGCCCTCGCTCATAATTCTACCTAGACAAGGTACCCACCTCACGGTTGTCCCAGTTGTCTTGACTGAGGTTGGCCTAAATGCTACAATAAGAAGCTTGCAACTGGTTATTTTGGTTCCTGAGATGAGTCATCTCCGTGGAAATCTTTCTAATCATCTTAGTCAACTCATCCAACTGGTCTTTCTTGACACTGATTGGCTGTGACGTTTGATTCTAGAGAAAGACGGGTTGTGCTACTAGCTGGTTCTGCTGAGCAAGTGGAAATTTGGGCCCTTGTAGATATAATGGTAATTGTGGTTGTTGTGAGTAGGTCCGTTGTTGTTGGGGCTGCAAGTAATGAGGCACAAGAGGTGCTTGGTTCATGGGCTGCCCCATATGAGGAACTATAGGCAGCTACAAAACTGGATTCATGAGGGGCGTCTGGTGTTGGAGAGCTTGATTGAGCCCTTGAATTTGCATAGGATGAGCAATCTGTCCCAAAGAAGGCAGCAAACCAAAGATATTTTGTCCCAAATCAATGCTAGCTATGACTGCCTCGGCGTAGGCATCCACCAACCTGGCTGGTGGTGGGTTCATTCTCTTTAGCAATGCGGCTATGAGGTTGTCCAAGGTAGCGTAGTAAACCGACAGGAAAACGAATTCATTGAGCACATATGGAGATTGTAGCCTTGTGTATGCTCAATGGAACTGATTGTTGAAGGAGCTGATTGGTTCATTAACCTCCCTATGAATTGTCATGAATTGCTGATATAGTTCAGAGGGGATGATTGGAACTTTGTACTTCCTCAACAATGCATTCTTCAAAAGATCCCAGGTAGTAATCAATCCGGTTGGCAAGTTGATGTACTAGTAGAAGGCATCCTCCCCCAACGAAGAAGGGAAAAGTCTGCACACCATGTCCTCATGATTGATCTGCATATCTTTCAAAGTCATTTGGAATATCTTAATGTGCACTTTAGTTGTTCTTTGCGGATCTCAAGGATTGAAATTCGTGCAAATATCTCTGGGTTCTTAGGCATGTCATGGTACACATTGAAAAACAGTGGAGAGGGGTTGTTCCCGAGCCAATCCATGAGGGGAGGCGAAGGTGGTATTTGTTGTTGGACAACAACTTGGGGCTGCATAGGGTAGCATAAGTTGGGACTACACCTTGGACTTGGAAGGAAAGGACAGGCACAACACCCTGGCTGTGGGAAGTGAGTGGTTGAAAGGAAGTTTGGGACGGTTGGATGGAAGAGGTGGACGTGGAAGAGGAAGAGTGAGGGTGTGGCAAGTGGAAGGAGGAGGGAGGTTAAGATGAAGGTGAAGCAGATGAAATGGAGGAGGAAGAAGAGGTTGTGTCCCCTCTTCGAGTCCTTCTAGCCCTTGTAGGGGGCTATAGTTCTTGAAATTCCCCTTTATTTGGTGTAGATCTTAAAACCCTTTGAAATCTTTCAGGGGAGAATGACCCAATGTGATCGAGCTTAGCTCAAATCCTTCCTTCTAGCACGAGTTTTGTTGATAGTTTTTTTTGCACTTCTAAACATAGCTAATGCATAGGTGCATCACGTCTCTTGAAAGGAAATCTCCAATAACGAGTTGTTGAAAATCACCCCAAGGTCTCTCAGGTGTTAGGTCATCACTTGCTTGGAATGTCTCAGTTGTTTCAATGTGATCTTGTTGGTAATCATAGGGAAGACTTATGTAAGTTAAGTTGGAGGGGAATTGGATCTTCCAATGGAGTTCTCAAGATTTGAAAGTTATGGTATCATTGTTGTAGGTTCAAACAACAATCTAGAACTCCTATTTCAACTTCAGATTTTTCTTTACAATGTGCAATGAACCTTGTTCAAAGTCACTATTAAAAACAAAGTCAAAAGGGGCAGGGAAGAGAGTAAGTTCCTAGACCTTAAATTAGCAATGAATAGTGATAATGGAGGACCCTACTGCAAACAACCTTCCTAAAACTGAGTTCCACTTAACCAGATTAATTCACAGTCTCATGAAACTGTTAGTGTAATTAATTAATTATTACACTAGAATAAGTTAACTTAGGTCTTGCATAATTTAGTCCTAGGTTGCATTTTAATAAATCATTTAATAATAGGGTAATGTCCCCTTCCATGTTTGTAGGGATAATATTTCTTCTAGAAGATGAGTTGTCCTTCTAGATCTTATCTCAACATTTAATAATTTCCTAGATAGGGTTCACATGTTGTCACATGTTGTTAGATCATGACACATGGCAACATCTCATGCATCTTAGGTTTTCTCTTTTGCCTATATATGTAGGTATTTTGTACATTTGTAATCATCCAATCTCATAACATAGATCAATATAGAATCTCCATTGTGCATGCCTAGTTGCAACACTTTCTGTGTGGTTGATTATCTTTCCTGGCAAAGGTCCTCCATTGAAGACTGCAGCTTTAGGGACCCTGTGCATCCATAATCTCAACATGGTATCAGAGCTTGTCCAGTGAAACGTCAACCCTCGATTAAGAAAGTTGGTGTGCGAGATTCTTTGCAGGCTGAAGGTTTCCATTGAAGGCTACTTGACTCCACCCGAGGACCAAGCTGATTTCTGAAGTAGATAGAGTCAGATCCGAGCTCGCCATTGTCTTTAGAAGGCCTCAAAACCCTAGGATCACCTGTCCATTCATCAAAATCAGATACATCAACCCAGGAGCCATCAAAGGTATTTGGGTTTGCAAAATCAACTGGTACGATCTGTACAAATTTGCAGTAAAAAATCACCCCAATCAGTTGTCCATTGAGGCAAAAAAAATTTAGTTGTAGACAACTTTTTTTTTCAAAAAAAAAAGGGCTCATTTATCTATTATTTTTGACAAAAAAAATATTTTGGGTTTCTGATATAGTTTGTAGAAAAATAATTTGAGCGACCTCAATTATTAATCCTTGGTTGACATATTATTTTTCCTTCGACACATAATGGTTTGGAATTTTTTTTTTCCCGTCAACATCTGATATTTTTCCTCCATCGACATATTTGTTTGTCAGTATTGAGGCTGATTTTTTGTAATAATCTGCACATATATTTTATTTGGTCGTCATAAATTTGAAGATCTTTGATTTTTTAATTGCATTTTATGCAATATTCAAAAATCAAATCAATTGTTTTGTCAGCCCATCATTTGAAGTCTGCAAAAAGTTGTCTCATTGGGCATTTATTGTGTTGCAAGGATGGTACAACCTGTTTTTCAGCCTTTCCATCCACTAGCCGCTGCCGAACATCATTGTCATCAGATTTGTTGTCGGTTGTTTCTCCTACCAACCGGCATTCTGACCACCTCCTGTGGTGTTCGCTGCTAGCCCATCCAAGCTCCCGTCGGCCGCTCTACTCCCTGTCGCTGGTGATCTATTCCCAGCCCGTGCTTTGTTTCCATCGATGATCATTGTCATCTGGAGGATTTGTAAGACTTTGGTTGGGCCACCACCTAAATCACCGCTCCGCCCAATATTTCAGCCTCATCACCACTCTAGGAGGGGGAATTTTTTTTGCCACTTTTTTTTCCAAGGTCACATCAACAACCGAGACCTAGTTCCTAGGGGGCTAATATTTTGCACCTCGTTAGCCTGCTAAGTGCCAAATCAAGACATTTTTTTCATTTTATCATAACTTTCACCCACTATGTCAAAAATCGACAAATGAGATATCGTCGAAAATTTAATTTCGAGCACTTTCCAGTGGTGACATTAGTTTTTTGAAAATTTTCTCACAAAAAATTCTATAGCCAACTAAAGACAAAACCCTAATCTAGACTCAAAGGCTCGTATCTTTGCAACCGTTTATCAGATTTTAGTGATTCCAGTGGCATTAGGAAGGTGATTCAGAGTTTTTTCATCCGTCTAGATCCCTTGATCAGTTTTAGCTCCAGGTACTCTTGCATTGATTTTTTTAGTTTGGTGCATTTCTTCAATAACTTGTACATCCTGAAGCTTGGGAAAAGATTTTTTGATCTAGATAGCATCACTTTAGTTGCATATCATCTTTGGAAGCTTCTATTTGCTATTGAAGGTCATTTTTCTTTGTATTTTTTGGAGAAAGCTCATTATGGGGATTGCATATGCTCCTTCTTTGACTATGTTGCATAAGGGAAACTATAAGCAATGGCGAGATGGGATCAACCACCATCTCCAATCACTTGATCTATTGCCACATCTGTTTGGTATAGTTCCTCATCCAAGTGAAGGTATTCTTGAATTTTCTTGGAGTTGCAACATATACATTATCTTGGAGATCATTTCAATGCAAGTTGATTGTGATGTTTTGAGTACTATTGATCATTGTGATTGTCCTCACATCCTTTGGACTATGTTTTGGGAGATATATGGAGATTCAGACACTCCACCATTCCCTGATGGTCATGATTCATAATGTCATTCTTCAGATCACATACCCCATGATGATATTGTTGTATAGGAAGTTGATTTCCTTGAATCTTCTAAAGAGGTTGACAAGGTTCCTTCAGGTGCTTGTTCTCCATCAGAGACTATTGGTATCCCTTCACATTTAGCGCTTCCTTGTCTAGATTCATTGATTGAGGCTTCCATCATCACTTATCAAGACACTTTCATTTTTTCAAACTTGACATCACATAATGGCTTCATTTCAAGTATCACTGACTTGGCTACTTCTACAAGTTTGGAGGACATTCTTGAGGGGATATCACTCCTCTATTCAAATCCAACTCTGGAGAGTTCCATTGAGTCTCCTCATCCCTTTGTCTTGACCTTGATTGGGAATCCTAAGACTATCTTGGAGGAACTTGCTTTCTCTTCAGAGATTTCATATCTGAGACTTCTTCCCTATCATTCCATTCAGGATTTGAGGTTTCTTCAGCATCCACCATTGGATTTGTTTCTTCCTAGCAGGATACTTGTGGTTTGGACACATTTTTTGCTTCAAACTTCTTTCAGTGGTTTTGAGGAAACTTCATTTAGGGAAGGCTATCAAGTCTCCATCATATTCATTGCATAATCATCTTTGGATATTGTTCAACATCAATTTATGCATTGTCCTGATTTGTCACCCTCTTCATTGATTGTGGCATCTTCATCTTCAGGCAAAGATACATTTGAGCAAAGTTCAGAGACACCATCATCATCTCTGCATAATCATTGCATTTTCCTCCCTAAGTTGAACTTATGGGGGGGTGTTAGTGTAATTAATTAATTAATACACTAGCATAAGTAAACTTAGGTCTTGCATAATTTAGTCCTAGGTTGCATTTTAATTAATCATTTAATAATAGGGTAATGCCCCCTTCCATGTTTGTAGGGATAAGATTCCTTCTGGAAGATGAGTTGTCCTTCTAGAACCTATCTCAACATTTAATAATTCCCTAGATAGGGTTCACATGTTGTCACATGTTGCTAGATCATGACACATGGTAACATCTCATGCATCTTAGATTTTCTCTTTTGCCTATATATGTAGGCATTTTGTACATTTGTAATCATCCAATCTCATATTGAAGATCAATATAGAATCTCCAATGTGCATGCCTAGTTGCAACACTTTTTGTGCGGTTGATTATCTTTCCTGGAAAAGGTCCTCCATTGAAGACTACAACTTAAGGGACCCTGTGCATCCATAATCTCAACAAAAACTAGTGCAATCTTCTAAGGGCTATAGATTTTCAACCATTCATTCACCATTAGCATGAATAAAAGATAGAAATTTAGTGCAACTTTCAATTTATGCCTAGAGTAACTTTACACAACTATTTATCATCAATAAACAACAAAAAGTAGAGAAAAGGAAGGTTGGCAACACACAACAAAATTCTTCAATATCAATGCACAACATTAACTAACTTACTAATAACTTGCAAAACTCATAAACAACAAATTAAATCTATTTAAATCCACTAACTATGAGAAGAAGGATCATGCAACATGAAGTTGGAACTCAAGAATCCACCAAATCAATGAATTTCTATTAATATTTTGTTAATGTGTTTTTTATGCACTTCTCAACACAGGTAGTGCATAGGTGCACTACCTCTCTTAAAAGACAATCTTCCACAATCAGATTGCAGAACACTATCCCAAGGTCTCTAATGTCAGGTCTTGACAGTGCTTGGAATATCTCAGTTGTTTGATGTGATTTGCTAGAATCACAAGGCGGTCTTACAGATGAGTTACAAAGCATGGGAAGTTGGGTTTGCAAGTGTAGTTTCAAAGTGCTAGAAGTGAATGAACAGTGGATGTCCACTCAAAATAGCAAGCTGAAACTCATCAAGTTCATCTCATTTAGCTTCATGGTGATGCTTTGGATCCTACTCTAACCAAGGATTAAAAGAAATATCAAAAGGAGAAGGGTTAAGAAAGTTGTTCTAATCTTAAGCTACAAATGAACAGTAACAATGGTGGCTGCTACAGTAGACAGGTTTCCTAAACTAAGTTTTGCTTGACCAAGAGAAACCTACAGCTACACAAAACCAGTGCAATATTCTAAGGTCTGTTGATTTTCAAATTACACATACACATCATGAACATGCAATTGAACTAGGTTGCAGCAATGACAGAAAGAAGCCCAGGCTAACTTTGCACAACTTGTCATCAACAAGTGCTAAAAGTATGGGTTCGAAGCTCATCAAATACTATAACAACAACACCATTATGATAGCCATTCAAAAAACTAACACCTAAACTAATAGGGAAGTTGAACCATGCATGCATAAAGAGCAAACTAAAAAGGAACACCCATAAATCATGCAATGTTGCTTTCTATTGATGTTGAATGTCTTTACATTAGTTCTCCAACCCTTACAAATGAGGGGAAAGCCCCTATTTATAGTTTTCCAAAGCCCAAATGAATGGCTAAGATTAATTCAAAATGAGTGGCTCAAATTTGATTTACACTAGGGTTTCACCTACCCCACAATATCCAGCAATTTAAAATACATCCTTGTCTTTTTCCTGTTTTGTCATCTAGTGCCAGTCACTGTAGTAATTTCGTCATTTAGCTGATTTCCCTTTTACTGTAGCTGAAACTACTTGAAATTTTCCCTTCTTACTTGATGTGTTTGTAGTGTTATTCCTTGGATCAAACAAGCCCGTCGACGATTGGCGTCAATGGATTGGTCGCCCCTGATTCGGGTGGATAGCTCCCTTATGCTCTCTTCAAGACCACCCCCTTGCATTTTTGTCCTTGACTTCCTTGGCACAAGCCTTCTTCTAACGCCGAATCTATTGGTGTGTGCTAGCAAGAGAGGCGAACATGAAATTAATGGTGACAGGAGCGATGCACATTCCTTGTTCAACTTTCTCAATGGGTCTCCTCGACGAACCTATCGTAGGCTTCTTGGATCCTGCATACATGAAGTATCGTAAGTGCTTTTATATACAAATTAAGGAAAACGTTAGTCAAATCTTGCAAAATCCTTGTTAGATCCATCCATGCATCATCAAAAGATCATAATATTCATATTTGGAGCTCATTTAGATCATAAACATTAATGCGGGCCCAAGGGGATGAGCAACGAACGAGGGATAGCAAACCGGAAGGGAAGTTCCCAGACCTCACAAAACATAGCAAAACTCATATTTTTCAATTATAGCGCATGGGAAAAGGGGAAGGAAGAGTGCCCATAAAAACTTCCTCAAGATTGGACTCATTTCAAAAAAAACGGAAGTTCAAAATGGCCACGGCGGGGCGGAGTCCCAGAAACAGCCACGGAGGGGCCGGTCTCTGGAGGCCAGGTTACCGGGGCCTCATGGATGTTGAAAACGGATAAAGAGGGATGGAGTTCTAGAAACGGCTACGGAGGGGCCAGGCTCCAGAGGCCAGGCCACCGAGGCTCCATGAATGTTCCAAAACAACCAATACGGAACGAAGCTCCGAAACCACAAAAACTTAACGGAACATTGACGAAACTTTGGCAGTTCACTTAGGCACCACGAACACATCCCAAATCCACCAAAAAGTTTTCCCCAAAGTCAAAAATGTGGAAACCAGACTGACGGGGGTCCACAGATGTTCAAAATGGCCAAACAGGGATGGAGTCCTAGAAAAAGCCACAGAGGGGTCGGGCTCCGAAGGCCAGGTTGTCGGGGCTCCACGGATGTTCAAAACGGCCATGGAGGGATGGAGTCCCAGAAATGGCCACGGAGGGGCCGAGCTCCGGAGGCCAGGTCGCCGAGGCTCCACGGATGTTCTAAAACAGCCAAAGGGGGACGAAGCTCCGAAACCACCGAAACTTAATGGAACATTGACGAAACCTTAACAGTTCATTTAAGGACCACAAACACATCCCAAATCCACCAAAAAGTTGTCCCCAAAATAAAAAATGTGGAAACCAGACCGACGGGGGTCCACAGATGTTCAAAACGGCCATGGAGGGACGGAGTCTCAGAAACGGACATAGAGAGGCCAGGTTGTCTGGGCTCCATGGATGTTCAAAATAGCCATGGAGGGATGGAGTCCCGGAAACGACCATGGAGGGGCCAAGCTCTGGAGGCTGGGTCGTCGAGGCTTCATGGATATTCTAAAACAGCCAAAGGGGGACGAAGCTCCGAAACCACCGAAACTTAACGGAACGTTGACGAAACTTTGGCCGTTCGCTTAGGTACCCCAAACACATCCCAAATCCACCAAAAAGTTGGCCCAAAGTCAAAAATTTGGAAACCGGACCGGCAGGGGTCCACAGATGTTTCCAAACAGCCAAAGAGGAAGGGAATTCCAAAGGGAAAGTTTTGAAACCACTGAAACTTTATGGAACATTGATGAAACTTTGACAGTTCACTTAGGCACCCCAAATACATCCCAAATCCACAAAAAAGTTGGCCCTAAAGTCAAAAATTTGGAAACCAGACCGGCAGGGTTCCACAGATGTTTCCAAACAGCCAAAGAGGAAGGGAATTCCGGAGGGAAAGTTTGAAAACTACTGAAACTTTATAGAACATTGATGAAACTTTGGCAGTTCATTTAGGCACCACAAACACATCCCAAATCCACCAAAAAGTTATCCCCAAAGTCAAAAACGTGGAAAAAAGCGAATCGAGCGATTAGGGTCTAAGGCAACAGGAACAAGACAAAAGGCAGAAAAGGGATGGGGGACTTTATTTCTCCGTGGATTTGAATACCCTAAGTAGGTGAATTTGCTAAGGGGAATTTGATCGTTTGAAGGCACATGACCAATTTGGGCTTGGAAAATGGGGCACACAAAACAAGACAGGAGCAAAGCAGCTTGTCGGGAGTGAAAAAAGGGAGTCCCTGCCTACGGCGAGGCGTGTGTGCAAAACATGCACAACAAATGGTGATTCGCTGGGGAAATGCTCCAGAGCATTTTGATGACAAATTGGAATCACGAACCCAAAATCTCTGGTTCCAACCTTCATGCTAGGGCAAACAAACTAGACACCCAACCAAAGGATCAAAACCACTAGCCAACCCAACCTTTAGTATGCTGAAAATCCAAGTGTGTGCAGTTGCGTTAATTCCCATCCTTCAGTTGCTACAGGAACCCAAGCTCCGTCAAGTTAAGCTACGTAGTTTATTCTAACTCCAAAAGCATGCGGGACATTGCCTCGCTACCAGTCAGGCATCCATAGCCCCGACAAGGTTATCGTTGTGATTCTCCTGAACATTGTCTACTGCCGGTCGGGCGTCCATAGCCCTAGTAGAGTTGCTCGGATACCCCTAAAAAGTTGAATTTTCTCTTCTTTTAATTTTCAATGTTTTCTTTCTTTCTTTCTTTTCTCTTTTTAGCTCTTTTATTTCAACCCGCAAGCATTGAAGCTCGCGTTTAGGGCTGAGAATCATAGTGGCGCTCGAGCCTAATTTTAGAATTTTTCACTTAAGTAGACTTCACAAAAGGCCCTACAGTGACCATTGGATTCTTAAGATGTTTAAGATATGTAAGATTTCATAATACGTCAGAGTCGAACTAAACCAACAACTTATCCTCTTTGAATCAAACACTCAGATCACTTGACACTAACAGAAGACCTTCACCATCCACTCTGAAGACTTGATTAGAGTTTGACAAAGAAATACGTAGAACAACCCCAGGTGATAAGTATGGTTGTTGTGTGCACAGATGCGCCCAGCTAAAAGAAGAGGGACCTTGAGCAAAGCAACAAAAAAGCGAAAGCAAACAAAAACAAACAACTTACAAAGTGAGCAACCTACATCAAACCAACTAACCTAAGGAAAGCAGAGTATTTACAAGAAACCTATACTAGTCGAAATGGGCTATGTACAAAGATATTTACAAAGTACTATGTTCAGGCAAGGCGAGTTGACATTAAAACTCAATGGATTTCATAATGCATGCACAAGAAAATGAGCAATCATTATCGTTCTTAACCATGCAAATTTATCTTTATATTCTAAAAAAATAAATTCAACATTGCAACATTCAAGTTCAATCACGTCATCATGAAAAATCAACAATTGAGGAGGCTCGTTGAACCCATGGTTAATCCTTAAACATGTTCATTTTCCCTCAATCCCATAATCAAAATAATAAGTGCAGTTATGAGAAATAATAGGGGCCAGAAAGGATAGAACCTGGATGTCATCACATGGAGGTGGCAGCGTTGGATAGTCGAGAGCAAGCACAACATCGTTGATCGTTGCATTGGTAGCCTCGAGCGGGCGCGGTGGAGGGTGCATCACTTCAGACATTAAGCTTGCATAAGGCTAGGAGGACGGGGTAGCAAGCAACTCTTCCAATCTACCAATGGGACCTACAGCCCCGATTGGCAGTCTTCAAAAAGAAATACTTTTCCATATTGATCATCTGCAAACTTGTGATCCACTTGGTTGCTTTCCTCAAATGACAGTATGCTTTCTCGTCTCCTTCCCCAAGTATCAACATCTTTTTTATGATGTTCAATGTCATGGGATAATGACATGCATGTATCTATCCTATTACAACTCCCTAAATATGAAGGAGGATCAACAATGGTCATGGTGGAAGGACTTGTAGTTGCGTCTTGTAGTTGGTCAATTCTGTCATACTTGTTGGAAGCCATCAAAACACCCCCACCTTTGTCTTCTTCCCTTTGTTGTTCATGCATCTCATCATGCCATTCACTAATTTCTTCTTGCTCACTATCGTTGTAAATGGAGAAAGAGCTCCTCTCCTAATCTGGAAACTCTAGTGCATCACTGTTCAGGGGCTCAAGGAGTATGTATTCATCGCTACCGTCTTCTAGGATGTGCTCTTCCTCGGCATGAGCATACCTCCATAGTGCAGCTCCCAATGGAAAGAAGTCATCAATTGATGGAACCTCATCAAGGGGACCAAATTCTACTGCACAATTCCCCTCCAAAGACTCGCCAAAAAGCCCATCATCCATGGCACACAACTGCTCTTCAAGAGGAAGAACTTCTTGGTGACTGGTGGATAGCATTCCCGCTTGGTCTACTTCATCGCTCAGAAGTATGAGACTGTATTGTTGTCCTTCTATTGTTTTCCCAACATCCTCTTGAGGTCCACCTTCAGTTGAGCCATCACTTGATTCAGGTTTTTGGTCTTCTTCTTTGATATGGGCAGCAAGTAGAGGAGGTCGGGTACTTGGCTACTCCACTTGTCCTCTAACTTGTTCAATAGCCTCTTTGCATAGCTTGCATACAAATTCAGAGTGTGATGAATTATGAAGTCTACACCAATTTGGCAGTAGCAATACCTCAAAATCTACTTGAAATCTTAATTCAAACCAATCCTTTGCTAATCTGGAGATGAGCTGGTCATATCTTTCTGCTACTGGGTCCTCATCATCACTTCAAAAAGAAGCTTGATGGTAGACAGCTGTGGCGAGTGGTTTTTCCCACTCCTTCGAACTTGCATTTTCAGATTCTTGATCACTGTCATTGGTGAAGGGGAGGATTTCTAATCTAATTTCACTTATACCTTCGTTATCATTTTTTGCTGCTCCAATGTTGTCAACCTTTTCTTCTTCCTGTTCTTTAGCATTTTCATTGGTTGTCCCAGCATGCACGACTACAGACTTCATTGGTTCATTGTCACCTACCAATTGCTCTTCTTCTGGAGTGGAGGACTGCCTTTGATTGCTGGAGGGAAGGCCTTCTAAATTAGTTTCAATCAAATTTTCACCAAGGAACCTTATTGTCCTAGTGAAATCTGCCTCTTCCTCCTAGTTTTCAACTTCAATGTCTGCTACTCCAACATCATCTTGTATCAAATTTCTTGGTTCATCTTTACTTTGTTGTCCTTCGGATGTTGACAGTTGTTTTGCCTCATGGGATAACTTCTCTTCATTGAGATTTGGCTACTTCAACTTGTTCTAACAACCCTTAGCTTGAGCGATGATGTTGTTACATGACGAGCAAGTGAATTCATAGTGGGGTGCATTGTGGAATCTACACCAACTAGACATCACTATTTACTCCAATCTTGGTTCGTCTTTGCTGCTCAAATATTCTTGGATCAGCTCCTTAAACGCCTTGGCTGCCATGGTTTGCAATTCTTCCTATGGGTCTTTGGGGGCCAAGGGCTGGTATATTTCCCAAAAGGGAATTTCTCCCTGCAATACCCTTTCGATTTTGCTCAAGAATGTGAGACATCCCAACTTGTTGTGCCTATGAGTGCAATGGATCCGACATCTATCTACCAATGCAAATTGTTGGAATGGCTTCTTCAGTCTCTTGTTCAAATCTACATGCAGTTGAGTGATGTCAATTTGTTCATGCTGCTCCATTTTGACTCAGCTTCTACTTGCCTTTAGAATTTTTTTATTTTTTAGCATTAAAAGAGATCTCCTTATCTCAGATTTCTTCTTTGAAAGTGCTATTTTTGATTTCCAACTTTCAACTTTGTAGCCTCAACATGTGATGCCCTCCTTCTAGCGCCAGTTATGTTGATGGCGTTAGGAGGAGGAGGGCATAAAATGAATAACTTCCAACCTTTAGCTTTGTATTCCCAACGTGTCAGCCCTCCTTCCAGCGCCAGTTCTGTTGATGTGTTTTTTATGCACTTCTCAACATAGGCAGTGCATAGGTGCACTACCTCTCTTGAAAGACAATCTTCCACAATCAGATTGCAGAACACTATCTCAAGGTCTCTAATGTCAGGTCTTGACAGTGCTTGGAATATCTCAGTTGTTTGATGTGATTTTCTAGAATCACAAGGTGGTCTTACATATGAGTTATAAAACATGGGAAGTTGGGTTTGCAAGTGCAGTTTCAAAGTGTTGGAAGTGAATGAACAGTGGTTGTCCACCCAAAACAGCAAGCTGAAACTCATCAAGTTCATCTCATTTAGCTTCATGGTGATGCTTTGGATCCTACTCTAACCAAGGATTAAAAAAATTTGCAAAAGGAGAAGGGTTAAGAAAGTTGTTCTAATCTTAAGCTACGAACGAACAGTAACAATGGTGGCTGCTACAGTAGACAGGCTTCCTAAACTGAGTTTTGTTTGACCAAGAGAAACCTACAACTACACAAAACCAGTGCAATATTCTAAGGTCTGTTGATTTTCAAATTACACATACACATCATGAACATGCAATTGAACTAGGTTGTAGCAATTACAGAAAGAAGCCTAGGCTAACTTTGCACAACAGCTTATCATCAACAAGTGCTAAAAGTATGGGTTGGAAGCTCATCAAATACTATAATAGCAACACCATTATGATAGCCATTCAAAAAACTAACACCTAAACTAATAGGGAAGTTGAACCATGCATACATAAAGAGCAAACTCAAAAGGAACACCCATAAATCATGCAATGTTGCTTTCTATTGCTTTTGAATGTCTTTACATCAGTTCTCCAACCCTTACAAATGAGGGGCAAGCCCCTATTTATAGTTTTTCAAAGCCCAAATGAATGGCTAGGATTAATTCACAATGAGTGGCTCAAATTTGATTTACATTAGGGTTTCACCTATCCCACAATATCCAGCAATTTAAAATACATCCCTGTCTTTTTCCTATTTTGTCATCTAGTGCCAGTCACTATAGCAATTTCGTCATTTAGTTGATTGCCCTTTTACTGTAGTTGAAACTACTTGAAAGCTTCCCTTCTTACTTGATGTGTTTGCAGTGTTATTCCTTGGATCAAACGAGCCCATTGACGATTGGCATCAATGGATTGGTCACCCCTGATTCGGGTGGATAGCTCCCTTATGCTCTCTTCAAGACCACCCCCTTACATTTTTGTCCTTGACTTCCTTGGCATAGGCCTTCTTCTAACACCGACTCTGTTGGTGTGTGCTAGCAGGAGAGGTGAACATGAAATGAATAGTGACAAGAGCGATGTGCATTCCTTGTTCAACTTTCTCAATGGGTCTCCTCGACGGACCTGCGGTAGGCTTCTTGGATCCTACATACATGAAGTATCATAAGTGCTTTTATACACAAATTAAGGAAAACGTTAGTCAAATCTTGCAAAATCCCTGTTATATCCATCCATGCATCATCAAAAGATCATAATATTCATATTTGGCACTCATTTGGATCATAAACATTAATGTGGGCCCAAGGGGATGAGCAGCGAACAAGGGACATCAAACTAGAAGGGAAGTTCCCGGACCTCAAAAAACATAGAAAAACTGAGATTTTTCAATTATAGTGCATGGGAAAAGGGGAAGGAAGAGTGCCCATAAAAACTTCCTGAAGATTGGACTCATTTCAAAACAAGCGAAACTTCAAAATGACCACAGAGGGGTGGAGTCCCGGAAACGCCCACGGAGGGGCTGGGCTCCAGAGTCCGGGTTGTCGCGGCCTCATGGATGTTCAAAACGACCAAAGAGGGATGGAGTCCTAGAAACGGCCACAGAGGGGCCGGGCTCTAGAGGCCAGGTCATCGGGGCTCTACGAATGTTCCAAAACAACCAAAAGGGGACGAAGCTCCGAAACCACTGAAACTTAACAGAACGTTGACGAAACTTTGGCAGTTCACTTAGGCACCACAAACACATCCCAAATCCACCAAAAAGTTTTCCCCAAAGTCAAAAATGTGGAAACCGGACCGATGGGGGTCCACGGATGTTCAAAATGGCCAAAGAGGGACGAAGTCCCGGAAACGGCCACGGAGGGGCTGGGCTCCGGAGGCCGGGTCGCAGGGGCTCCACGAATGTTCAAAATGGCCATGGAGGGGTCGGGCTCTAAAGGCCGGGTTGCCAAGGCTCCACGAATGTTCTAAAATAGCCAAAGGGGGACGAAGCTCCTAAACCACTGAAACTTAATGAAACGTTGACGAATCCTTGGCAGTTCATTTAAGCACCACAAACACATCCCAAATCCACCAAAAAGTTTTCCCCAATATCAAAAATGTGGAAACCGGACTGGCGGGGGTCCACAGATGTTCAAAACGGCTACAGAGGGACGAAGTCCCAGAAATGGCCACAGAGAGGCCAGGCTCTGGAGGCCAGGTCATCGAGGCTCCATAGATGTTCAAAATAGCCATGGAGGGTCCGGTCACTGGAGGCCGGGTCGCCGGGGCTCCACAGATGTTTTAAAACAACCAAAGGGGGACGAAGCTCCGAAACCACCGAAACATAACGAAACATTGATGAAACTTTGGCAGTTCACTTAGGCACCCCAAACACATCCCAAATCCACCAAAAAGTTGGCCCCAAAGTCAAAAATGTGGAAACCAAACCAGTAGGGGTGCACAGATATTTCCAAACAGCCAAAGAGGAAGTAAATTATGGAGTGAAAGTTATGAAACCACCAAAACTTTATAGAACATTGACAAAAATTTGGCAGTTCACTTAGGCACCCCAAATACATCCCAAATCCATGAAAAGGTTGGCCCCAAAGTAAAAAATGTGGAAACCGGACTGGTAGGGGTCCACAGATATTTCCAAACAGCCAAAAAGGAAGGGAATTCCAGAGGGAAAGTTCTAAAACCATCGAAACTTTATAGAACATTGATGAAACTTTGGCAGTTCATTTAGGCACCACAAACACATCCCAAATCTGCCAAAAAGTTATCACAAAATCAAAAATGTGGAAAAAAGAAAATCAAGCGATTAGAGACCAAGGCAACAAGAACAAGACAAAAGACAGACAAGGGATGGGGGACTTTATTTCTCTGCGGATTTGAATACCCTAAGTAGGTGAATTTGCTAAGGGGAATTTGATCGTTTGAAGGCACATGACCAATTTGAGCTTGGAAAATGGGGCACGCAAAACAACACAAGAGCAAACCAGCCTGTCAGGAGTGAAAAAAAGGGGGTCCCTGCCTACGACGGGGCGTGTGTACAAAACATGCACAACACATTCCAGCAACATGTCTTTACAACAACTCAACTCTTTCTTAAAAATGAGAGGAGACCCCCTATTTATAGTGTCAAAAAAGAAAAATGAGTGGTCAAGATTTAATCTCATTGTGTGGCTAAGATTCACTACAAATTAGGGTTTCACCTACCCCAAATATTTTACAATATAAAATTACATTTTTCATTTAGCCTATTTTGTCCTCTAGTGAGCAGCACTATAGCTCTTTTGTCTTGTAGTTGATTGCCTTGCTGCAACTGCTTTGTGAGGATATCATCATCAATAATCAAATTTCCCTCTAGCTTCCTTGTAGTGGCATATTCCATGAACCTGCCAATTAATGCCTGGAGCTTGTTTCACCTCAATATATTTGATTGAAGCACCTGGAAGTTCAATTTCCTGGATTTGCTCGTAAGCTCATCCCAATCCATGTCATACTTTTTTGCATTCTTTATCACTTGTTCAAATTGGGTGAAGAATTTTGCAACAAAACCAATAAAATCTTGTGTAAGAACATATGTGGTCCCGTTCTCCATATTTTTATGGAAGTATGGCTTTATCTTCTCCGTGTCTAGTTCGATGGCGGGCATTTAAAAATCTATCATTATCCTTAGATATTCTTCACAGGCCGCCCTGATTTCTTTGACCCAATCAATATCAAACTCCGCCTCATGGAGAACCCATTCCAATACTTCCCTCTTGTGGTATAAGCTTAGCTTCTAAGTCTACATGAGCCAATGGTCATCCTTTACCAAAGAAAACTCCTTCTAATAGGATCTATCAGGTATCTTGGGAATAGCCTCAAGCTTGGGATATGTGATTTTGTATAACTCTGGGAAGTTAGTACAAATTTCCTTATTCCCTCAAGTATCTTTTGTACCTCCAAGAACTTGTTCATTGTCCTGATAGTGCGGCCTATACCCATATTTCCATTGTTAAGGACCTATTGGAACCAATCCTCTATGACCTTTGTCCAATTGTTTCTTCTTTCCAATTTATCAATGTGGTCCTTGGACACCAGCTAGGGTGGTGCTGACGACGTGGTGGGGATCTCCTCAACCGACTACCATTGTTGAATGTAGGATGTCAAGTCTGCCACTTGTGCCTTTAGCTCCTTCTCGTAGAGGTCTTATCTTTATGCATTTGGTGCACAATAGTGGTGACAGATCCTTGAAGATGATCGATCTTCTGTTCTCTTATTGTTGTTCCTAAATCAAGGGTAGAAATATTATAGCTGACCCCTTCTTCTTCCATAATTGGAGTGGCTATCTACATTATTCTGGATCCAGACACATTTATTGTCAGATGAGATTTGACCTTTTTGGTGCCGACGATGGTTTGCTATCGCTTTGATGACCTGAAAGCCCGGACATTGAAAGATGGTCTGATCTTATGATCACGCTTTACTGGTGATCGATAGCGACACCAGAGTTTCCTGATCTGCCGACTAATCCGATGACATCGCGATTTTCCCAGAGATTAGTTTGTCTTTGAGTTCTCCTCGCCCTGACTACGATAGCTCATCGCGCTGGATTTTATCTTCGACCTTTGCTGACCTGATCTTTACAGCGATCTGAAATTTGTTAAGCGAGAGCCTCTTTTTCATCCGGTTCTGATCGGATTGCCGCGCCACTTCTCTTCCAATCCGTTTCTATTGATCCAACTTCGGTCGTTCCCAAATAATAATATACGCCCAGTTCCCGACGTTTCGATAAAGATTGTGTTCTTCCTTCTTCTTTCATAACCACTTTATCGGTCTACTGACAGCTGGTACTTTATAGCCATTTTTCCCATCTTTTCTCCGCTTCTCTCCAACTTCGCTTCCAAGATGGTCCTGCTGGAGGAGGAGGGTGAGGAGATTATCCACACAAACCTGGCGTGCGCCGGGCGCGGTGAAGCATGTAATGTTGGAGTTCATTAATACTACAGACAACTCCATTGAGACATTCTACATGTGTTGAGTGAAAGCCTCCAGGAGTGAGAGAGTGGGTATTGGAATTGTTTTAGTAGCCAATGGAAGAGATGATGATGTCAACATGGAGGAGGAGGAGAGCGTAGAAGTTGTGGCAGAGGAAGAATCTATTACCATTACTTGTGCAGTAGGTTGGGTGGAAGCAAGGTGGACCGAGATATCCACTATGGGTGGAGAAGTAGCAACCATCACCTGAGAAGCAGGCGAAAGGGAAATAGTAGTGGCAATGGAAGCAGTGGTGATCACAAGGGTGGAGGTAGTAGGTGGGGACTTTGGTTGCTTGGCCTCTTGTTCCTCTCCTTCATGGAGCGGGTCCTCCTGGATGGTGGGAATCTCTGTGAAACCGCCAAATGTCTTTGATTTCTTGGAAGGTTCACCTTCTGAGGCCTTCCTTAAGTACACCCTGGGCTTAGGCTATTGTTTAACTGTTTCTTTTCTCTTTCTTGACTTGCTAGCTACAAGAGATTTTGAAGTTTCCCCATATGGAGTAGCAGTTGTCCCGCTGTCAGTCTCTCTCCCTGGCTTGTCTTCAAGCTCTCTGTATGTTAAGGTGACTCCCTGTAGCTTTAATTGTGCTCTTTTCCTATCGATCCATTCTTTGGTGCTTGCCTCAATGGGCTTCATAAGAATGTTGAGGTCATTAACCTCTTCTTCATTCCAATCAATTAATGTTAGTGGAAGGTTGGCAACATCATATATTGGATCTACCACTATGTTTTCTTCTTCAACTACCTGATCCGACATTGGAAACTGGTTCACTGTTTTGAAAAAATAGGTCGTTATATGCATGTAGTGCCGCATGCACACCTCCTTATCATCTATGCAATTAGCCCAAAAGTCTTCCACATTATGCAAATGGGTGTACTCTATCTGAACCATCTTTTTTAACTTGCCATATAGGTCTATATGTGGCTTGGTAGTGTGGAATTCAAAGTTATATTTGGCCAACTCCATGTCAGAATACTCCATGGTCTGGATGTGGGGAGTGCATACATCCCTTGATCAAATGAAAGGGGATAAGGAATCCCCGACTGGTGTTTGTCACTCAGGATGGCATGAGCATGCTACAATTGCCTCGAGAGCTCAAGGAATACCATCTGGTCATTTGGGTACTAGGGAAATTTATAGGGTTTCTCTGAGAAACCCTCAGTTCAGATGTAGGTAAACTTTGGAAATTGTATGAACAAAAAGTTGAACTGATGGATGAAAGCATTAACACTATGTGAGACCCTTCTTTCAAAGTCACCTCCAAGCAGTCTGATAATATGGCCTATGAAGGCATCATTGACTTAGTAGTAAGCCTTCTTGAAATTTTTGTATTGGAGCTGAGGATATTTATTATATGCCTTTAGTTCTCTCCTTGAGGTTTGGCTTGGAGCCACAAATAGACCTCTGTATTGCATCTAGTTAGCCAACAGATAGACTAGGTATGATGTCATGTAGAACTCTGAAGTCCTCTTTACCCCACAAATAGTTCATGCAAGCAATTACTAATCTTCCCTGCCCAGTAGAATTTGGCTTCGCCTTAGAGGATTTCTTCTACGAAGTACAACATCCACTCCTAAAAGAAGGTTGCAGTTGGAAGGACCATAACTCTACTTAGCAGGGTTACCAAGTCATGGTAATCCTCATAAAAGTCACTTCTGAAGAGTTCTTGGGGCACTTTGTTTATGTTTCCCCTCTTATCCTTTAGCCAATACTGATTGATAAGTTTCTTGCATTTGAGGGGGTCTGCATCCCACATCTCCTTGGCATATTCTTTGGATGTTTCCTCCATCTCACTAAAGGTAAGGATATGGAAAGTTTTCCCTATTGATTTGACAGAAAAATCAGCCAATATATTCCCATATTTGTCCACAATTCTTCTAGTCTCTTCTTGATATGCCTCCCTGCAAGCCATCGCGAGCCTGGGAGTGATGAGAGCAGGAAGGAAATCAGTAGCCTTGGCCAACCCATTGCTTCTGATCTTCCTGTAATTTTCTATTGTGGGGTTGATTCAGACCCTTTGCTTGAATTCATTGATATCAACATGTCCTAGATTAGTATCTGAGATCTTCCTCCAATCTATGGTGACCCCGAAGTTGAGAGGTTCCCCCTGAAACTTGTATTTCATTTGGTCTTTATCTTCTTTTCCTCTTGGTGCCTTATCTGACTTTCCTTTTTCCTTTTCCATGGCCGCCTCTGAAGATATTGCACCTAGTTCCATATATCCTATGGCGAGAGAGTAGTAAGCACATTCAAGCATAAGAACACGAGGAAAGTGAGCCAAAATTCTGCAAAACAACGTTAGATTAGATAATTCATCATTTAAAGATCCTAACATCTCTTTCAAATCAGCATTGGCCTTTCACTAGAGGGAGTTATAACAATGCACGCCCAAGGATGCAGACTTCCCTGGGCCAGTGGACATTCTGAAAGAAGTTATAGAAGGGTCAACAATCAAGGCAAGACGGCCCGCAGGTTTCTTCTACACCAAAATTTGGTCATGAAGTGGGGTCCACCACAGAGGTCAGGCCATTTAGGCACCTAGGTCGAAATCATTTTGAAGTTTTGGAGGTGTTTAGTTCATTTTTTAAGCATGCGGGTGCAAAGAGTAACCTAGCTATTTGAGGCTTTACCATTTGAAATGGCTTTAGTAAGGTGGCCACCTACAGGCGGTGTTCTGCCATGTGGAACCCACATCCTCAGAGGAAGGTAGGTGCTCCATCGCTAAAGTTCAAATTGCTTAAAAGGATGTGGGACTTAAGGTGTGGGCAGACAGTAGGTGTTGGCCATTCAAAATGATGCAGGCAGGACGAAAGTTCGGTAGGGAGTTCTGCATGATCGGGTCTACGGAGGACTTTAGCATCTCTCATTTGTTATCAGGTGGTCAAAGGAAAGGATAGGGTTGGGCCTTGCATAGTGGGCTGACGGAGGTCTGCAGATATTTTGGAACTGCGGGAGTGAGAGGAAAGTCTGTGACCAGCCACCCGCAAGAGGCAGTCCGCCTAGGGTTTATCACTCAATCATTTTTTCTTTTCAGTTCGGACGAACGCTGCGGGTTCAAGATTTGTAGTGTGGAAGGTTGGCATGTAAGGGTCATTTCAAAGTGGTGGATAGGATACAAAAGTCTGTGGGCAGAGGTCCGCAGGGAAAGTCCCACAAGGAAGCTCAGACTTAATCATTTAGGACACGAATGACAAATGAAAGGTCGGGGCCAGGCCATCGGAAGGGCTTCATTACTTTGTTGTCTTAAGTGGTTGTTTTGAACAACAACGAATGGTCAGCAGAACCCGGCCTAGGATGATCCACGTTGCATAACTTGCCTTGTTTTGGTATGGGTGGCGGATCGAACAACAGAAGCCGATAGGTGGAGGGAGAGGTTGTGAAAGTCATTTGAAACTTTGAAGCCAGGGTGGAAACTCGCATACGATGACCTACAAAGAGAATTCCACAATGGACCGAGACTTGTGAATTTTGGCGAAGCTAAGCTTGAACAATGATGATTGGGACATGATCCGCACACGGTAAGGAAGGCACTAGACAGTCCTTTGGAACGGAAATACACCAACAACATCCCGAAGGTGGAAATCCACGCTTGCGGACCCAAGTGGGTCGGAGGATCTTTTTCATTTTGGTCTTGTGAATTTGGTTAAGTTCAAGACGACTAAGTTGGGGGGGGCCTCTTGCGATGGCGGGCCCTATGAGGGTGTTCATCATTTAAAGTTTTAAACATTTTCAAAGGAAGGTGATGACGATGGCTAGGCTATAGGCCCACAAGGGACAAATGCTCTGGTTGAAGAATGATCACGGGGACCTCAAGTCTTCCATGCTACCCATGGGTGATTTTTGAAGTTTATCAAAATTTTAAATTATGGGTTTCATTCGTTGAGGTTTACTCTAGTTGATTTTAAGCTTTCTTTCATAGGTTTTATCAAATTTTATAGAAGTTAAAGGAAAAATTGAAATAGGGCACACGACAGATGACTAACCTATGAATCCCAACAAAGATGTATGAACAAACAGCTGGTAGAGGCTTCAAATCGGTGGATGAACTCGGTGGGTGCGACAATGGCGTTAGTAGCAGGCTCTTTGACTCGATTCTGAGCTACTGACAGATGAAAATGACAACTCAAGATAGGCTATTTATAAAATTTTAAGCATTTAATGCCCCTCATAAATATGGCTTCACCGACTTGGACAACTTGGCGAGCAGTCAGTTCAAAAATGGCAGCGGGAGCAGGGGAGTCTGGTGAGCGAACAACAACCAGAGATTGGTCATTGAAGCGATTGACAATGGAAATGGCCATCGATGAGGTGGGTCTTGTGGTGCATAAGGACGTTGTGCAAAGGCCATTTAGAGAAACGGGGGAGTTAAGGAAACCCACATGGAGTGGCCCGGAGGGCTCCAAGGATGCCAGTTTAAAGATGTAAGGAAAATAGCCAAGGAAGTTCTGCAAAGGCCCAAATCCTTGTTTTTTTGAAGGTGGCAAAACATGGTCAACTCAAAGTGACTACCTAAGATTCCTTGACTAGTTAGGACACAAAACATGGGGCACACAAAATGATGCAGTGACAAAAGTGACCCGACAAAGCGAAAAGAGAGAGGGTCCCCATTCTGAACAAGGCATGTGTGCCAATGACACAATAAGATGCACAAGTAGAAAAATAATGGTTCCACAACATGAAACAATGTTACAAGACAACACTAACACTCTAGGAAAGGCCTACGAGGAGTCTCCACCCCAACAAGACTTTACCAGCGTTTGCAAGACCTTCGTAGACACTCTCGGCCATCTCCCAGGCTCTAGGAGTGACGATTGGCTTCCTATGGAAAAGGCATGTAAATCGATGCACATGGCATACCCACTCAACATGCAACACCACTAACTGACACCTC
>VDFB02271358.1:1207640344-1207889987 GCA_007258455.2 Sequoia sempervirens | reverse complement strand
CATTTTGGTCACATGTGGCATTTTGGTGACTGTTTTGTGCTTTCCAAAATGTCTTGTGAAGCGATGCTTTCAAGGAATGTGACGTAAGTGTTGTTTTTAGGCAATAATTTCCTTAGAATAGATGGGTAGGAGGTAGGTGGAGCCACCACAAACCTCCCCGTCCTTTCCCTTGGGTCATCAAGATGCTGATTGTTAGGGAACATAGTTTCCCTGCTTTCTTTCTTTTCATGTTTTTAGTGTTGTCTCATCGCCTAAATGTCGAGGATACTTGTGGATTGGACCTCCCCATTGAGGACAGTTTTGAGGTCAAATCTTGAGTTTGGGAAGTCCACTGGCCAAGATGCCAGCGCGAATGTAAGGACGATAATGCGAAAGCTATCATTTTACAATTTTAGGGACTCCAGCGCATTAGATGGACCCCAGTGTGCAATGCTAGTGTCCTCTAGATGTGCTAGTGTCCTGACAGGACACTCCAGTGAGGCCTTTTGTTGCCTTTGTTCCATTCGTCGTCTTGGGGAATTTTGGAGGGCCTTAAAGGGTACCTCATGTACACGAAATATGCTCGTCAAGTCCTAAATAGTCTAAAGAGCTTGTGAGGTGTTAGTTAGTGGTGTTTCATGTTGATTGGGTGTGTCGTGTGCATCATTTTTTGTGCCTTGTGCGCAGGAAGTCAATCGTCACTCCTAAAGCTTGGGAGATGGTCAAGAGTGTCTAGGAAGGTCTTGCGAAGGCTAGTAAAGTCTTGTCAGGGTGGAGACTCCTGGTAGACTTTTCCTAGAGTATTAGTGTTGTCTTGTAGTGTTGGTTCACATTGCAAAACCATTAGTCTTCTGCTTGTGCATCTTAGACCTACGATCGAAGATCCTTAGCTAGAAGTTAATCTAGTGATCCTCTTCATGTGTAGTCGCTTGACCTTGTGTTGGTCCTTGGTTGGATGTGGGTTGGAGGTCGATGATTCCCTCATCATCTCCTCTTGTAGTCTTGTGAGAGAACGCTACTATGTATTTTAGTCACTTGTCATAGAGATGCCAATCTCTCTCCTATTGCTTCCTCATGGTGAGTTGTTCCAAGTTGGTAAGTCTTCCCCTATTATCACCTTACTTGTGCAATGGTGTGGTCTTTTGCAGTTGTTCTACAGTTTCATTGTGTTCTTATGACACTTGTTTATGCACATGGTGTGCAGTTGCGACATGTTTTTGTCACATTGGTGGCATTTTTTTTGGCAAAAGTGGCAAGCCACTATAATATATTATTAAATATTAAAATAAAGTATTACAAAAATTGGTTCTAGGGAGCATACCAATTGAAAGAACTAGTAAGAAAACCTTTGGTTATAGCTCTGAGCATGCAAAAATGAAAGACTTACAAAATCCAGTTAAATCATTTATACAAAGAATGTTGATGATACAAAATTCAACATTTTCCCAAGCTAAACCTATGACAATACTTCTGGAATGAATAACAACCCCGACCAAGTTCTTCTATGAACATTACAATTTATGAATCGACTCAAAATGTTCATTTACCCAACCCTTACAAAGAGTTACATTATTGGCGTTATTTTTGGTTTGTTTCAAGAAAAAAAATTGTTTGGTCAAGTTTTCGGCTTGGTCCTAATCGACAAGTCATTACATCTGGTATCAAAGCCCATGTTGCAACACTGGGATCTCTCCTTATGGTTGATACCTGCTTGGTGTGTTGTTTGTGGTGGATGGCAACAAGTGTTGTTGTTTTCTACCCCTTGCATGTCTTGTTGAGGAATGCTTTTGTGAGGGTTAGTTAGACCCTCTAGCCTACCAATAAGTGTATTCTAATTGGTCTCCTTCTTGATGTGTAGCTCTTTTGTTGTGTAAAGGGTTGTGACCATTGAGTGGTTCTTGAGTGTGTTTGTAGCCCATGTGGTTGCAGCGTGCTTGATGTGTGTGTTCCAAGTGCTTGTTGTGGCGAGATAGTCATAGGACCTCTTGCATTGAGTGCCTTAGTATGGCGTTATAGAGGGTTGAGTTTCCCAACCCTGACTTGTGTTGTGGATGAATGATGCCTCCTAGGCCTTGCCTTACCCTACGGGATTGGAGTGATTCCCTTGGTTGAGAGTCTCCCAAGGTTGAGATTGATTACTTCCCTATATCTTGTCAGGTGGTCTTCTAGGTGGTCTCATGGTCTCAAGTGTGTCTAGTCAGTGTGATCATGTTTACATTTGTGCATGTGTAAGAATTGTAAATCTCTCTCTCATTCTCTCTCTTCTCATTGGTTTAACAAAGATGCCTATCTTTGAGTGTGTGGTGTATTGAAATCCATTGTATGCTTGTCTCTTATGAGAAAATGTTTATTCATTCATGAAGGTTTGTTTTATTAGATCAAACCTTTGGTAAAGGACCTAAGTCCCCAAGTTGCATTCATAACCGTGGAGCATGTATGAATTTGAATAGAAAATAATTTTCCATTAATTAAAATTTTAAAGAAAAAGGGAATAGTGAAACCGTTTGCATGTTAATGATAATTGCATAATAGGCGCATCTTGTTGGTGAGACCTATAGTCACCAATTGCATTGTTAAGTCTTAAAAAATCATGTAGATGTTAAATTATTGTACCTTGATTCAAAATGCAAAATGTTAAATGTATGTTGAAGTGATAATGTTGCATACCTTGTCTTGAGTAAACATTGTAATGATATTGCATTGTGTATAGGAAATAAATGTGGTTAACATATGTGTGTTCTAAGGTGATTTACTACTTAATAATAGAAAATTTCAATGTGAGAATTATTCTGGCATTGTTGATTTACTCCATGTAGCACTGTGATATATTGTATGTGATAAAGGTTGTAATTATAAAATTATGTTTAATGACATTATCGTCTTGAAAAGAGAAGATTGTATGGATGTTGGGAGTACACATTCTTGGAAAGTTTGTATTGATCTTCCATAATTAGAGGTGGATAATGGTTTTATTTTGGTAAGAGGAAATTGGAAAAAGGTACTCCCTATTATGTGCACATCCTGTATTAGTGCTCATGTTGAGTGGTGTGAATATCCTATGCTTGAGTTGTGTTCCCATGGGATTGTGGTATAGGGTACCCATCCATGGATGATATGTTTTTCTAAGAGTAAGGTGGAAGTATACTACTTGTGTTTGCTTGTTTTTCACCTTGTTGAGAGCCCACCCAAGGGTGGTTGATAAGTCAACATGTGTGTGGTCAAGTAGAATTGTGATACACTTATGAAGGATATAGAATATGTTGTGACATTAATATGGAGTAATCCTGCCACCCAATCCTTAATGAGAAGGGTAATTCACCTACTTCCCCTTATGAATAGACCACAAATTTGGTTCATAGTGATAGCCTATTCACCACAAATCTTGATGAGGACATCGGCTTTTGGTATTGGTTACCAATGAAAGGTTTTCTCTTTCCTTTTCTATGATATGCATATTTGGCATCCAACATGAGAAGACTGAGTTGTCCCATGTTGAGATGGATTTCATATTTGCACGTGTTCTGCCATGATGCTATAGATATGATGCCACACCACATTGATGTTCCAACATAGTGTAGGTGATGATGGTGTGTTGTTGATGGTAGCGAGCTTGGCTTGAGGACACAATTCCACGTATATAGATACGTGAAGGCTCATTATATTTTATGTTTCCTACTTGGTGTTGAGTGGTGTGGGGATGCTTGCACACTTGTAGAGAGGGCCTCATGTTTGCTTTCAATTGGTTTGTTTCGGTTAGCATATGAGTGTACCTTTCCATGTATACCTTTGGCTTCGGTGTCAGGCCTGCATGTGTCTTCTCCACGAGGTGCATTGCTATGCGGAGTGTGTCCAATGCGTGTCTTCTCCATGGGGCACATTGCCATGTGGCATATGTCCATTATGTGTGTTGTCTGCTTCATGTATGACCATGCCACATGTAGACATGAAGGGGGTGTATCCGAGGAGGTGCATTTCCATCCATGTGGGGATTTGCATGACTAGGCTGCAAACACACATGAAGGACTATTGTTATAGTCACGTTATTCCCTCCTTCCTCATTTGGTGGCTAGTTTAGTCACATAGTTATGTATTGTGCCATTTCGAAGATTGTGAATCTTCTTTTGGTTATTGATGACTTTTATTTTGATTTTGAGGACCGAAAAATTTGATTTACCTTGTTTGTAATGGTTTAGCCATAGATTGTGAAATTTATTTTCATGTAGCTCTTGTAGTTACGTTGATTTAGTGTTCAAATTTCTAGATTTTCTTATCTTATTGTTGGAATTGAGATTTATTATCTTCTTATTAATGATCTTTGGTGGCTAAACTAGTTTTCTATTTGTTGCTTTCAAATTTTTGTCTTGTGTTGTAATTTGATTCCTCATCAGGAACGGGAGAGCCAGACTCGGTTGAGTGTATATGAGGAAGTAGATGTAGGGAACTTTGAGGATGGGGGTATGTGAGGCTGGTTTATAGCTAGGTTCCACTACCTTCCTATATGTGTTGACTACTCCTTGGAAGCTAAAAACCTTACAAAAACAAGAAGTTGGTCATGGTGGAATTGTATGGATGGTATCACCCTTGTGTGTGGCCTAACACCATCGAGCTACCTAGTGAGGATTGGCATGGATTCTTAGTACTATGGTACTATGGTGGACCCAATGTAGACATTGTATTGTGTTACCTAGTGATGTAAGTATGTATGTATGTATAAATGCATGTTTCATCTTGGATATGGTTACATATGAAAAGTTCAAAAGCTAGCTTATTATGCTTTAGAAAGTGTAAATTGTTATATTTTGTTGAAAATGATGCCAAATATGTTCTAATGTGTGAGATTGGAAGTGTGTGCAAAATAAATATTGTAGCAAACAATGGTGTTTTGGAAAGAATTGAGTGCTTATGCATCTTCTTTACCCTATTCTTAGTGGAAATTAATGTGTATCTTAACCTATCTTTGAATGAATGTGGATGTTAAAATAAATACTTATTTTGAGAATTGTTAAACATGTGATGTTAGCAAGATTAACCATGTTATTTTGTTTCATGTTGAGACCTTATGAGTAAGGCATATGTCAATATATTAATAATGATTCTTAGAAAGGTGAATGTTAAATGGATGTCCTTTCTATTTCGTTCATTGATGAATGATGTATATTATATTTCTCATTTTTAGGATGAAGTACAATCTTTTAATGTTGATCAATAGATTTTGAGTACTAATGTGTGACATGGTTGCATATTGAGTTTACGTGACTTCCAGGAGTAAGTGAAATCTTAGGGAGGGAGGATGTAACACCTCTCTAACCCTAGCCTAGGTAAGATAGAATTTTGATTTTGATTGGGTATTCTAAATGTTAAATGTTATCATAATGAGATTTGACATTGTTGATTAAGTGAAAGGTTATCATGATTAGCTATGCTAATACAATTAATTGATATATATGGTAGTTAACTATAGTCAAGATGTAGTATGTGCTTTGACTATGTATATATGTATATGCACAAGTACACCATTGTGTGTGTGTTCACAGGTACTAGGTATTGACTCCACCTAGCTCCATAGGTCTAAGTGTAAATTCCTTGATAGTGGTTAACATAAGATAACACATTGGCCAACCCTTGACCTAAACCATCATCGTCGTACCCAATTGAGTATGACTTTTCTTTGATTAAATAGTGCAAACCGTAGATACCATGGTTGGTAACATTTTGAAAAACCTTAATTCCCTATGTGGTTGACCTGTGAAAAGTGTTTGAGCTTTTGAGTTAAATTGAATTTTTTTTCATAACTTTTAATATAGGAAATGCATTTTATGATTAAATGGGGGAATTTAATATTTAAAAAGGGTTAATTGGGCTTACATATATTCAGTTTGACCGTAATCGCATAATTTGTGTGATTAGGTTTATTTAGGAAATTACAAGCATTATTTTATTATTTAATTTTAAATTGTGCTTATAAAGACCTAAATTGTGATTTTAATGTTGAATGTTAATTTATGCTATAAATTGGATGTTTAAATTATAAATTGGAAAAGAAGGAAATGATATCAAATAATATATTTTAAAAGGTAATACTTAATATTGTATTTTAGAAAGTGAAATGTGAAAATGAGTTTTAAAAAGGAAAATAGAATTCATTTTTGTCTTAGCATATTTTGGAGAGAAAATGTGAGGGAAAACCTTCTTTTTGAAGGAAAATTGATTTGTTCATTGTGAGAGAAATTGGGAATGAAATTGCATGGGATAAGTTGCATTTGGATAGGAATGGGGAAAGGAAGTGATGGTTGTGATCTCATGTGCTCTCGTTGCTTGTGTGCAAACATCCTCTCATTTGAACTTATTGCTTGGGAATGGAGGTATTTTATAATTTCTTCATATTTATTTGATTTTAAATGGTTTGAATGATTCTAATTGTATTGGTAGTATGTTAGAATCCTTCCATGTATTTTATTTGAATCAAATTGATAGTGAAGAATTTATTTTGAGAATTTTCCCAAATATGGGGTTACCATGCCCAATTTTTAATTGGAGGCTCAAATTGGTGTTTTTATGTTAAAAGTGTGTTTTTGGGCACTTTTGGATCAAAAGGGTATTCTTACATTTTTTATTTTTGAATTTTGAAATTTTAAACTTTTTCAAGCTTCATCAATGGTGGAACCTAGATATTTGTGAAAATTGGACTTTTTAAAAAAAAGGATTTTTGAGAATATTATTTAATATTATGCTAGGGACTGATAGAAAATGCATATGAATTCTTTGAATGGGATCATTTCGGATCCATTTGCTTGTTCAAATTCTCGATTTGTTTTTTTAGTGTAAAAAAAAATCTGAATAGTGTCGCAAAAAGTGTGAATGCCTTGTGTTTTTGGATGTGAATTCCATTGTGAGTTGCATTATTTCTTTGGCTATATTTCCTTGTTCATATAGAATGAGATGAACCCTCAGACTAGGTACTAGAGTGAGTCATGGAAGTCGTACATGGTTTATTGGATATCCCTACATGCCTTTAGTGCTCTTATAGGCTAAGGATGTTTGGGAAGACATGCCTACTTGTGGAGCATGGGACTTGTGTAGTTGTGCATTCTTGTTTGTATGAAAGGATTCCAAGTTTCTATGATGCCATCCCTTTGGGAACATGTTATGACTCCCTATACTTGCACTCTAGCATCTAGATCATATTTTGAGTAGCACCCGAAAGATGTATGTTCCTTCCTCTTTTGGTTTTGAGTTTGAATACTATGTTCATGTCTTGTATGTTATTTAACTCCTCTTATGAGTTATTGGTATATCAATTGTAATGGCACGTACTTCATTTGATTCCTCTTATGAGTGACATGTGTGGCATGTGGTTTCCATGTATGAGTAGCTTGTATGCCACATATTCCATGTGTTGGAATGTTCTCTTACTTCATGTTTGATGCATTAAATGCCTTATGTAGTTGCATGAATTCTACTCTTATCCCTTGTGTGAATTAATTTTCATTGACACATATGTTATTTTCCCCTAATTGGGATGCCTATCCTTTATCTTGAATGAAGTGTATTCATTATGATTGGCGTGTGTGTAAGCCTACACCTTTGTGCTTGAACCTTGCTTAAGTGTTTGGGTTGTGTGACTATCTCCATGAGCATGGGGGGTGGACCTATGGGTTCCACATGGTTGGGTGGCATTGCAAACCACCATTAGGGACCGATGATCTCATCATGGTGGTTCTACTTTGATTTTATCCTCCTCCTTTCATGCTTTCATGTCTCCTTCTTTTCATGCTTTCTTATTAGTGTAAAGGTTATAAATATATAATTCAAGCACCTTGAGTCCTAAGCTTGTAATTGTAATATTGTTATTGGACCTTACTCATGAAGGATGTTGTAATCAAATGATATTGAGAATAGTTGTATGCTTTGATTAGACTAGATTTGGTGACTTAGTGTGGGTGTTGAGCACCTGATTATTGTTGTCATTTCCATTCTAATTGTTGCATAATGATGAATGAATATAGGAATCTCATTTGGGATTTAAAATGAATTTTGAACCTTATGTTATCCAACTTGTGTTGTGAGTGTTTAAGCTTGTCTTGGAGGTTCTAGTAGGAATCTGGTGAACTCCAATCACATCTTGTAAGATGTTAGACCTCTATTGTGATGTCTTTTTTTTTCTTGGAAGTGTTTAGGGATGTTTCCCAACCTCCCTTTACATTTTGGTCATGTGTTGTGACATTTTTGTGACCATTTTTTTCTTTTCGAAATGTTTTGTGAAGCAACACTTTCAGGGAATGTGGCGTAAGTGTCATTTTTAGGTGAGAACTTCCTTAGGGAAGATGGGAAGGAGGTAGGTGGAGTCACCATGAACCTCCTGATCCTTCTGTTCGGTCGTCTGAGATGTCAATCATTGGGGAACATAGTTTTCTTGCTTCCTTGCATTTCATGTTTTCAGTGTTTTCTCGTCACCTAAGTGTCGAGGACACTTGTGGATTGGACCTCCCCATTGAGGATTTTTTTGAGATCAAATCCTAAGACTAGGAATCCCACTGGCCAAGACGCCAATGCGGGTGTAAGGTTGATAGGCTAGAAGTTGTCATTTTATAGTTTTCAGGGACTCCAATGCACCATATGGACCCTCACATGCTAGAGGACCCAAGTGCATTATTTCAGTGTCCTCCAGATGTGCTAGTGTCCTAACATGAAACTCTGATGAGGCCTTCTATCGCCTTCTGTCCATTCATCATCCCGGGGCCTTCTGGAGGCCCCAAAAGGGTACCTCATGTACACAAAAGATGGTTGTCAGGTCCTAAAAAATTTGAAGAACTTGTGAGGTGTCAGTTAGTGGTGTTGCATGTTGAGTGGGTATGCCATGTGCATCGATTTACATGCCTTTTCCATAGGAAGCCAATCGTCACTCCTAGAGCCTGGGAGATGGCCGAGAGTGTCTACGAAGGTCTTGCAAACGCTGGTAAAGTCTTGTTGGGGTGGAGACTCCTCGTAGGCCTTTCCTAGAGTGTTAGTGTTGTCTTGTAACATTGTTTCATGTTGTGGAACCATTATTTTTCTACTTGTGCATCTTATTGTGTCGTTGGCACACATGCCTCGTTCAAAACGGGGACCCTCTCTCTTTTCGCTTTGTCGGGTCACTTTTGTCACTGCATCATTTTGTGTGCCCCATGTTTTGTGTCCTAACTAGTCAAGGAATCTTAGGTAGTCACTTTGAGTTGACCATGTTTTGCCATCTTCAAAAAAACAAGGATTTGGGCCTTTGTGGAACTTCCTTGGCTATTTTCCTTACATCTTTAAACTGGCATCCTTGGAGCCCTCCGGGCCACTCCATGTGGGTTTCCTTAACTCCCCCGTTGCTCTAAATTGCCTTTGCACAACGTCCTTATGCACCACAAGACCCACCTCATCGATGGCCATTTTCATTGTCAATCGCTTCAATGACCAATCTCTGGTTGTTGTTCGCTCACCAGACTCCCCTGCTCCCGCTGCCATTTTTGAACTGACTGCTCGCCAAGTCATCCAAGTCGGCGAAGCCATATTTATGAGGGGCATTAAATGCTTAAAATTTTATAAATATCCTATCTTGAGTTGTCATTTTCATCTGTCAGTAGCTCAGAATCGAGTCAAAGAGCCTCCTACTAACGCCATTGTCACGCCCACCGAGTTCATCCACCAATTTGAAGCCTCTACCAGCTGTTTGTTCATACATCTTTGTTGGGATTCATAGGTTAGTCATCTGCCGTGTGCCCTATTTCAATTTTTCCTTTAAATTCTGTAAAAGTTGATAAAACCTTTGAAAGAAAGCTTAAAATCAACTAGAGTAAACCTCAACGAATGAAACCTATAATTTAAAATTTTGATAAACTTCAAAAATCACCCATGGGTAGCATGGAAGACTTGAGGTCCCCGCGATCATTCTTCAACCAGAGCATTTGTCCCTTGTGGGCCTACAGCCTAGCCATCGTCGTCACCTTCCTTTGAAAATTTTTAAAACTTTAAATGATGAACACCCTCATAGGGCCCGCCATCGCGAGAGGCCCCCCCCCAACTTAGTCGTCTTGAACTTAACCAAATTCACAAGACCAAAATGAAAAAGATCCTTTGACCCACTTGGGTCTGCAAGCGTGGATTTCAACCTTTGGGATGTTGTTGGCGTATTTCCGTTCCAAAGGACTGTCTAGTGCCTTCCTTACCATGTGCGGATCATGTCCCAATCATCATTGTTCAAGCTTAGCTTCGCCAAAATTCACAAGTCTCGGTCCATTGTGAAATTCTCTCTGCGGGTCATCGTATGCGAATTTCCACCCTGGCTTCAAAGTTTCAAATAACTTTCACAACCTGTCCCTCCACCTATCGGCCTCTGTTGTTCGATCCGCCACCCATACCAAAACAAGGCAAGTTATGCAATGCGGATCATCCTAGGCCGGATTCTGCTGACCATTCGTTGTTCAAAAAAACCACTCAAGACAACAAAGTAATGAAGCCCTTCCGATGGCCTGGCCCCAACCTTGCATTTGTCATCCGTGTCCTAAATGATTAAGTCTAAGCTTCCTTGTGGGACTTGCCCTGCGGACCTCCACCCACGGAATTTTGTATCCTATCCACCACTTTGAAATGACCCTTACATGCCAACCTTCCACACTACAAATCTTGAACCCACAGCGTTCGTCCGAATTGAAAAGAAAAAATGATTGAGTGATAAACCCTAGGCGGACTACCTCTTGCGGGTGGCTGGTTACAAACTTTCCTCTCACTCCCGCAGTTCCAAAATATCTGCAGACCTCTGTCAGCCCACTATGCAAGGCCCAACCCTGTCCTTTCCTTTGACCACCTGATAACAAATGAGAGATGCTAAAGTCCTCCGTAGACCCGATCATGCGGAACTCCCTACCGAACTTTCGTCCTACCTGCATCATTTTGAATGGCCAACACCTACCGTCTGCCCACACCTTAAGTCCCACATCCTTTTAAGCAATTTGAACTTTAGCGATGGAGCACCTACCTTCCTCTGAGGATGTGGGTTCCACATGGCAGAACACGGCCTGTAGATGGCCGCCTTACTAAAGCCATTTCAAATGGTAAAGCCTCAAATAGCTAGGTTACTCTTTGCACCCGCATGCTTAAAAAATGAACTGAACACCTCCAAAACTTCAAAATGATTTTGACCTAGGTGCCTAAATGGCCTGACCTCTGTGGTGGACCCCACTTCATGACCAAATTTTGGTGTAGAAGAAACCTACGGGCCGTCTTGCCTTGATTGTCGACCCTTCTATAACTTCTTTCAGAATGTCCACTGGCCCAGGGAAGTCTGCATCCCTGGGCGTGCATTGTTATAACTCCCTCTAGTGAAAGGCCAATGCTGATTTGAAAGAGATGTTAGGATCTTTAAATAATGAATTATCTAATCTAACGTTGTTTTGTAGAATTTTGGCTCACTTTCCTCGTGTTCTTATGCTTGAATGTGCTTACTACTCTCTCGTCGTAGGATATATGGAACTAGGTGCAATATCTTCAGAGGTGGCCATGGAAAAGGAAAAAGGAAAGTCAGATAAGGCACCTAGAGGAAAAGAAGATAAAGACCAAATGAAATACAAGTTTCAGGGGGAACCTCTCAACTTCGGGGTCACCATAGATTGGAGGAAGATCTCAGATACTAATCTAGGACATGTTGATATCAATGAATTCAAGCAAAGGGTCTGAATCAACCCCACAATAGAAAATTACAGGAAGATCAGAAGCAATGGGTTGGCCAAGGCTACTGATTTCCTACCTGCTCTCATCACTCCCAGGCTCGCGATGGCTTGCAGGGAGGCATATCAAGAAGAGACTAGAAGAATTGTGGACAAATATGGGAATATATTGGCTGATTTTTCTTTCAAATCAATAGGGAAAACTTTCTATATCCTTACCTTTAGTGAGATGGAGGAAACATCCAAAGAATATGCCAAGGAGATGTGGGATGCAGACCCCCTCAAATGCAAGAAACTTATCAATCAGTATTGGCTAAAGGATAAGAGGGGAAACATAAACAAAGTGCCCCAAGAACTCTTCAGAAGTGACTTTTATGAGGATTACCATGACTTGGTAACCCTGCTAAGTAGAGTTATGGTCCTTCCAACTGTAGCCTTCTTTTAGGAGTGGATGTTGTAATTCGTAGAAGAAATCCTCTAAGGCGAAGCCAAATTCTACTGGGCAGGGAAGATTAGTAATTGCTTGCATGAACTGTTTGTGGGGTAAAGAGAACTTCACAGTTCTACATGACATCATACCTAGTCTATCTGTTGGATAACTAGATGCAATACAGAGGTCTATTTGTGGCTCCAAGCCAAACCTCAAGGAGAGAACTAAAGGCGTATAATAAATATCCTCAGCTCCAATATAAAAATTTCAAGAAGGCTTACTACTAAGTCAATGATGCCTTCATAGGCCATATTATCATACTGCTTGGAGGTGACTTTGAAAGAAGGGTCTCACATAGTGTTAATGCTTTCATCCATCAGTTCAACTTTTTGTTCATACAATTTCCAAAGTTTACCTACATCTGAACTGAGGGTTTCTCAGAGAAACCCTATAAATTTCCCTAGTACCCAAATGACCAGATGGTACTCCTTGAGCTCTCGAGGCAATTGTAGCATGCTCATGCCATCCTGAGTGACAAACACTGGCCGGGGATTCCTTATCCCCTTTTATTTGATCAAGGGATGTATGCACTCCCCGCATCCAGACCATGGAGTATTCTGACATGGAGTTGGCCAAATATAACTTGGAATTCCACACTACCAAGCCACAGATAGACCTATATGGCAAGTTAAAAAAGATAGTTCGGATAGAGTACACCCATTTGCATAATGTGGAAGACTTTTGGGCTAATTGCATAGATGATAAGGAGGTGTGCATGCGGCACTACATGCATATAACGACCTATTTTTTCAAAATAGTGAACCTGTTTCCAATGTCAGATTAGGTAGTTGAAGAAGAAAAAATAGTGGTAGATCCAATATATGATGTTGCCAACCTTCCACTACCATTAATTGATTGGAATGAAGAAGAGGTTAATGACCTCGACATTCTTATGAAGCCCATTGAGGCAAGCACCAAAGAATGGATCGACAAGAAAAGAGCACAATTTAAGCTACAAGGAGTCACCTTAACATACATAGAGCTTGAAGACGAGCCAGGGAGAGAGACTGACAGTGGGACAACTGCTACTCCATATGGGGAAACTTCAAAATCTCTTGTAGCTAGCAAGTCAAGAAAGAGAAAAGAAACAGTTAAACAATAGCCTAAGCCCAGGGTGTACTTAAGGAAGGCCTCAGAAGGTGAACTTTCCAAGAAATCAAAGACATTTGGTGGTTTCACAGAGATTCCCACCATCCAGGAGGACCCGCTCCATGAAGGAGAGGAACAAGAGGCCAAGCAACCAAAGTCCCCACCTGCTACCTCCACCCTTGTGATCACCACTGCTGCCATTTCCACTACTATTTCCCTTTCGTCTGCTTCTCAGGTGATGGTTGCTACTTCTCCACCCATAGTGGATATTTCGGTCCACCTTGCTTCCACCCAACCTACTGCACAAGTAATGGTAATAGATTCTTCCTCTGCCACAACTTCTACACTCTCCTCCTCCTCCATGTTGACATCATCATCTCTTCCATTGGCTACTAAAACAATTCCAATACCCACTCTCTCACTCCTGGAGGCTTTCACTCAACACATGTAGAACGTCTCAATGGAGTTGTCTGTAGTATTAATGAACCCAACATTACATGCTTCCTTAGCATAGGTTGTGGATAATCTCCCTCTCCCCCCTCCTCCAACTGAACCACCCATAATGGAGGCAACAATGCAAATATCAGAAGAGTTGGAGAGGCAGGAGAGGGAAGCTTCCAAAGAGATGGAAGAAGAAGCAAATAACTACCATGAGCACCCTGAGTACCAACATCTAGTGATTGATAAAGTGGTGCATGAAGAAGAGGAGGGAGAAACACAATCATCTGAAGAAGATGTCGAGGAACTAGGAAAAAAGTATATTGTGGAAACTTTTGACCCAAAGCTTGAGGAAGAGTTGGATCAATAGCTAAGAGACGTTGGAGAGGAAATTGAAAAGCAGCCCGTCGATGAAGAGAGGAATACAGATGAGAAAAGGGAGGAAGACACTAAGCCTCCAACTAGGGAACAAGATGAAAGCCCCAAACATGATAAAGAGATGCCTCTTTTCGAGGAGCAAGAAGAAAAGGAAAAGGAAGAAAAAGAAGAGGACAAGCCTGAAGAAGAGGCCGAGATAAGAAAGATCCCAAGAGTAGAACATCGCGAAGAGAATGGGAATGAACAAGGAGTAAAAGAGAAAACTTTTGAGGGGGAGGAAAACCCCTAAGGAACACAAAACTACTAAATCTCTAGGAAAATAAACAGTATTCATCTAGGATTCCAATTAAGAAGAAGAAGAAAGGACAGATCAGGAAGCTCTGGGTGATAAAGCAATGGAAATCCAACGCACCCGTGAAGAAGAAGGTGATCATGAATCACCAAAAGAGGAATCTCAGATGCCCAAATGGCTCAAGAAGCAATTGGGAAAGAAAACCAGACCCCAATGCATCCAAAGGAAAGGCTGGAGCCATCTTGGCTTGAGCCCAAATAAGTACTAAGAAGGAGAAAAAGCCAAAGGTCAAATCTCATTTGACAATAGATGTGTCTAGATCCAGAATAATGTAGATAGCCACTCCAATTATGGAAGAAGAAGGGGTCAGCTATAATATTTCTACCCTTGATTTAGGAACAACAATAAGAGAACAGAAGATCGATCATCTTCAAGGATCTGTCGCCACTATTGTGCACCAAATGCAAAAAGATAAGACCTCTACGAGAAGGAGCTAAAGGCACAAGTGGCAGACTTGACAACCTACATTCAACAATGGTAGTCAGTTGAGGAGATCCCCACCACGTCGTCAGCACCACCCCAGCTGGTGTCCAGGGACCACATTGATAAATTGGAAAGAAGAAAGAATTGGACAAAGGTCATAGAGGATTGGTTCCAATAGGTCCTTGACAATGGAAATATGGGTATAGGCCGCACTGTCAGGACAATGAACAAGTTCTTGGAGGTAAAAAAGATACTTGAGGGAATAAGGAAATTTGTACTAACTTACCAGAGTTATACAAAATCACATATCCCAAGCTTGAGGCTATTCCCAAGATACCTGATAGATCCTATTAGAAGGAGTTTTCTTTGGTAAAGGATGACCATTGGCTCATGGAGACTTAGAAGCTAAGCTTATCCCACAAGAGGGAAGTATTGGAATGGGTTCTCCATGAGGCAGAGTTTGATATTGATTGGGTCAAAGAAATCAGGGCAGCCTGTGAAGAATATCTAAGGATAATGACAGATTTTTAAATGCCCGCCATCGAACTAGACACAGAGAAGATAAAGCCATACTTCCATAAAAATATGGAGAACGGGACCACATATGTTCTTACACAGGATTTTATTGGTTTTGTTGCACAATTCTTCACCCAATTTGAACAAGTGATAAAGAATGCAAAAAAGTATGACATGGATTGGGATGAGCTTACGAGCAAATCCAGGAAATTGAACTTCCAGGTGCTTCAATCAAATATATTGAGGTGGAACAAGCTCCAGGCATTAATTGGCAGGTTCATGGAATATGCCACTACAAGGAAGCTAGAGGGAAATCTGATTATTGATGATGATATCCTCACAAAGCAGTTGCAGCAAGGCAATCAACTACAAGACAAAAGAGCTATAGTGCTGCTCACTAGAGGAAAAAATAGGCTAAATGAAAAATGTAATTTTATATTGTAAAATATTTGGGGTAGGTGAAACCCTAATTTGTAGTGAATCTTGGCCACACAATGAGATTAAATCTTGGCCACTCATTTTTCTTTTTTGAAACTATAAATAGGGGGTCTCCTCTCATTTTTAAGAAAGAGTTGAGTTGTTGTAAAGACATGTTGTTGGAATGTGTTGTGTATGTTTTGTACACACACCCCGTCGTAGGCAGGGACCCCCTTTTTTTCACTCCTGACAGGTTGGTTTGCTCTTGTCTTGTATTGCGTGCCCCATTTTCCAAGCCCAAATTGGTCATGTTCCTTCAAACAATCAAATTCCCCTTAGCAAATTCAGCTACTTAGGGTATTCAAATCCCCAGAGAAATAAAGTCCCCCATCCCTTGTCTGTCTTTTGTCTTGTTCTTGTTTCCTTGGTCCCTAATCGCTCGATTCACTTTTTTCCACATTTTTGACTTTGTGATAACTTTTTGGTGGATTTGGGATGTGTTTGTGGTGCCTAAATGAACTACCAAAGTTTCATCAATGTTCCGTAAAATTTCGATGGTTTTAGAACTTTCCCTCCGGAATTCCCTTCTTTTTTGGCTGTTTGGAAATATTTGTGGACCCCTGCCAATCCGGTTTCCACATTTTTTACTTTGGGGCCAACCTTTTCGTGGATTTGGGATGTATTTGGGGTGCCTAAGTGAACTGCCAAAGTTTCGTCAATGTTCTGTAAAGTTTCGGTGGTTTCAGAACTTTCCCTCCATAATTTACTTCCTCTTTGGCTATTTGGAAACATCTGTGGACCCCTGCTAGTCTGGTTTCCACATTTTTTACTTTGGGGCCAACTTTTTGGTGGATTTGGGATGTGTTTGGGGTGCCTAAGTGAACTGCCAAAGTTTCATCAACGTTCTGTTACGTTTCGGTGGTTTCAGAGCTTCGTCCCCCTTTGGTTGTTTTAAAACATCTGTGGAGCCCCGGCGACCCGGCCTCTGGTGCCTGACCCCTCCATGGTTGTTTTGAACATCTGTGGAGCCCCGATGACCCGGCCTCCATAGCCTAGCCTCTTCGTGGCCATTTTTGGGACTTCATCCCTCTGTGGTCATTTTGAATATCCGTGGACCCCCGCTAGTCCGGTTTCCACATTTTTGATATTGGGGAAAACTTTTTGGTGGATTTGGGATGTGTTTGTGGTGCTTAAATGAACTGCCAAGGCTTCGTCAACGTTTCGTTAAGTTTCAGTGGTTTAGGAGCTTCGTCCCCCTTTGGCTATTTTAGAACATCCGTGGAGCCTCGGCGACCCAGCCTTTAGAGCCCGGCCCCTCCATGGCCATTTTGAACATCTGGGAGCCCCCGCGACCCGGCCTTCGGAGCCCAGCCCCTCCGTGGCCGTTTCCGGGACTCCATCCCTCTTTGGCCATTTTGAACATCCGTGGACCCCCATCGGTCTGGTTTCCACATTTTTGACTTTGGGGAAAACTTTTTGGTGGATTTGGGATGTGTTTGTGGTGCCTAAGTGAACTGCCAAAGTTTCGTCAACGTTCTATTAAGTTTCAGTTGTTTCGGAGCTTCGTCCCCTTTTGGTTGTTTTGGAACATCCGTAGAGCCCTGGCGACCTGGCCTCCGGAGCCCGGCCCCTCCGTGGCCGTTTCTGGGACTCCATCCCTCTTTGGTTGTTTTGAACATCCATGAGGCCCCGACAACCCAGACTCTGGAGCCCAGCCCCTCCGTGGCCGTTTCCGGGACTCCACCCCTCTGTGGTCGTTTTGAACTTTCGCTTATTTTGAAATGAGTCCAATCTTGAGAAAGTTTTTATGGGCACTCTTCCTTCCCCTTTTCCCATGCACTATAATTGAAAAATCTCAATTTTTCTATGTTTTGTGAGGTCTGGGAACTTCCCTTCTAGTTTGATGTCCCTCATTCGCTGCTCATCCCCTTGGGCCCGCATTAATGTTTATGATCCAAATGAGCGCCAAATATGAATATTATGATCTTTTGATGATGCATGGATGGATCTAACAAGGATTTTGCAAGATTTCACTAATGTTTTCCTTAATTTGTGTATAAAAGCACTTATGATACTTCATGTATGCAAGATCCAAGAAGCCTACCGCAGGTCCGTCGAGGAGACCCATTGAGAAAGTTGAACAAGGAATGCACATCGCTCTTGTCACTATTCATTTCATGTTCCCCTCTCCTGCTGGCACACACCAACAGAGTTGGTGTTAGAAGAAGGCCTATGCCAAGGAAGTCAAGGACAAAAATGTAAGGGGGTGGTCTTGAAGAGAGCATAAGGGAGTTATCCACCCGAATCAGGGGCGACCAATCCATTGATGCCAATCGTCAATGGGCTCGTTTGATCCAAGGAAGAACACTGCAAACACATCAAGTAAGAAGGGAAGCTTTCAAGTAGTTTCAACTACAGTAAAAGGGCAATCAACTAAATGATGAAATTGCTATAGTGACTGGCACTAGATGACAAAATAGGAAAAAGACAGGGATGTATTTTAAATTGTTGGATATTGTGGGATAGGTGAAACCCTAGTGCAAATCAAATATGAGCCACTCATTGTGAATTAATCCTAGCCATTCATTTGGGCTTTGAAAAACTATAAATAGGGGCTTGCCCCTCATTTGTAAGGGTTGAAGAACTGGTGTAAAGACATTCAACAGCAATAGAAAGCAACATTGCATAATTTATGGGTATTCCTTTTGAGTTTGCTCTTTATGTATGCATGGTTCAACTTCCCTATTAATTTAGGTGTTAGTTTTTTGAATGGCTATCATAATGGTGTTGCTATTATAGTATTTGATGAGCTTCCAACCCATACTTTTAGCACTTGTTGATGATAAGCTGCTGTGCAAAGTTATCCTAGGCTTCTTTCTGTAATTGCTACAACCTAGTTCAATTGCATGTTCATGATGTGTATGTGTAATTTGAAAATCAACAGACCTTAAAATATTGCACTAGTTTTGTGTAGTTGTAGGTTTCTCTTGGTCAAACAAAACTCAGTTTAGGAAGCCTGTCTACTGTAGCAGCCACCATTGTTACTGTTCGTTTGTAGCTTAAGATTAGAACAACTTTCTTAACCCTTCTCCTTTTGCAATTTTTTTTAATCCTTGGTTAGAGTAGGATCCAAAGCATCACCATGAAGCTAAATGAGATGAACTTGATGAGTTTCAGCTTGTTGTTTTGGGTGGACAACCACTGTTCATTCACTTCCAGCACTTTGAAACTGCACTTGCAAACCCAACTTCCCATGCTTTGTAACTCATCCATAAGACCGCCTTGTGATTCTAGAAAATCACATCAAACAACTGAGATATTCCAAGCACTGTCAAGACCTGACATTAGAGACCTTGGGATAGTGTTCTGCAATCTGATTGTGGAAGATTGTCTTTCAAGAGAGGTAGTGCACCTATGCACTGCCTATGTTGAGAAGTGCATAAAAAACACATCAACAGAACTGGCGCTGGAAGGAGGGCTGACACATTGGGAATACAAAGCTAAAGGTTGGAAGTTATTCATTTTATGCCCTCCTCCTCCTAACGCCATCAACATAACTGGCGCTAGAAGGAGGGCATGACATGTTGAGGCTATAAAGTTGAAAGTTAGAATTCGAAAATAGCACTTTCAAAGAAGAAATCTGAGATAAGGAGATCTCTTTTAATGCTAAAAAATCAAAAAATTCTAAAGGCAAGTAGAAGCTGAGTCAAAATGGAGCAGCATGAACAAATTGACATCACTGAACTGCATGCAGATTTGAACAAGAGACTGAAGAAGCCATTCCAACAATTTGCATTGGCGGATAGATGTTGGATCCATTGCACTCATAGGCACGAGTTGGGATGTCTCACATTCTTGAGAAGAATCAAAAGGGTATTGCAGGGAGAAATTCCCTTTTGGGAAATATACCAGCCCTTGGCCCCCGAAGACCCATAGGAAGAATTACAAACCATGGCAGCCAAGGCGTTTAAGGAGCTGATCCAAGAACATTTGAGCAGCAAAGACGAACCAAGATTGGAGTAAATAGTGATGTCTAGTTGGTGCAAATTCCACAATGCACCCCACTCCGAATTCACTTGCTCGTCATGTAACAACATCATTGCTCAAGCTAAGGGTTGTTCGAACAAGTTGAAGCAGCCAAATCTCAATGAAGAGAAGTTATCCCATGAGGCAAAACAATTGTCAACATCCGAAGGACAAGAAAGTAAAGATGAACCAAGAAATTTGATACAAGATGATGTTGGAGTAGCAGACATTGAAGTTGAAAACTAGGAGGAAGAGGCAGATTTCACTAGGACAACAAGGTTCCTTGGTGAAATTTTGATTGAAACTAATTTAGAAGGCCTTCCCTCCAGCAATCAAAGGCAGTCCTCCACTCCAGAAGAAGAGCAATTGGTAGGTGACAATGAACCAATGAAGTTTGTAGTCATGCATGATGGGACAACCAATGAAGATGCTAAAGAACAGGAAGAAGAAAAGGTTGACAACATTGGAGCAGCAAAAAATGATAACGAAGGTATAAGTGAAATTAGATTAGAAAGCCTCCCCTTCACCAATGACAGTGATCAAGAATCTGAAAATGCAAGTTCGAAGGAGTGGGAAAAACCACTCGCCACAGTTGTCTACCATCAAGCTTCTTTTTGAAGTGATGATGAGGACCCAGTAGCAGAAAGATATGACCAGCTCGTCTCCAGATTAGCAAAGGATTGGTTTGAATTAAGATTTCAAGTGGATTTTGAGGTATTGCTATTGCCAAATTGGTGTAGAATTCATAATTCATCACACTCTGAATTTGTCTGCAAGCTATGCAAAGAGGCTATTGAACAAGTTAGAGGACAAGTGGAGTAGCCAAGTAGCTGACCTCCTCTACTTGCTGCCCATATCAAAGAAGAAGACTAAAAACCTGAATCAAGTGATGGCTCAATTGAAGGTGGACCTCAAGAGGATGTTGGGACAGCAATAGAAGGACAACAATACAGTCTCATACTTCTGAGCGATGAAGTAGACCAAGCGGGAATGCTATCCACCAGTCACCAAGAAGTTCTTCCTCTTGAAGAGCAGTTGTGTGCCATGGATGATGGGCTTTTTGGCGAGTCTTTGGAGGGGAATTGTGCAGTAGAATTTGGTCCCCTTGATGAGGTTCCATCAATTGATGACTTCTTTCCATTGGGAGTTGCACTATGGAGGTATGCTCATGCCGAGGAAGAGCACATCCTAGAAGACGGTAGCGATGAATACATACTCCTTGAGCCCCTGAACAGTGACGCACTAGAGTTTCCAGATTAGGAGAGGAGATCTTTCTCTATTTACAGCGATAGTGAGCAAGAAGAAATGAGTGAATGTCATGATGAGATGCATGAACAACAAAGGGAAGAAGACAAAGTTGGGGGTGTTTTGATGGCTTCCAACAAGTATGACAGAATTGACCAACTACAAGATGCAACTAGAAGTCCTTCTGCCATTACCATTGCTGATCCTCCTTCATATTTAGGGAGTTGTAATAGGATAGATACATGCATGTCATTATCCCATGACATTGAACATCATAAAAAAGATGTTGATACTTGGGGAAGGAGACGAGACAGCATACTGTCATTTGAGGAAAGCAACCAAGTGGATCCCAAGTTTGCAGATGATCAATATGGAGAAGTATTTCTTTTTGAAGACTGCCAATCGGGGCTATAGGTCCCATTGGTAGATTGGAAGAGCTATTTGCTGCCCCATCCTCCTAGCCTTATGCAAGCTTAATGTTTGAAGTGATGCACCCTCCACTACGCCCGCTCGAGGCTACCAATGCAATGATCAACGATGTTGTGCTTGCTCTCGACTATCCAACGCTGCCACCTCCATGTGATGACATCCAGGTTCTATCCTTTCTGGCCCCTATTATTTCTCATAACTGCACTTATTATTTTGATTATGGGATTGAGGGAAAATGAACATGTTTAAGGATTAACCATGGGTTCAACGAGCCTCCTCATTTGTTGATTTTTCATGATGACGTGATTGAACTTGAGTGTTGCAATGTTGAATTTATTTTTTTAGAATATAAAGATAAATTTGCATGGTTAAGAATGATAATGATTGCTCATTTTCTTGTGCATGCATTATGAAATCCATTGAGTTTTAATGTCAACTCACCTTTCCTGAACATAGTACTTTGTAAATATCTTTGTACATAGCCCATTTCGACTAGTATAGGTTTCTTGTAAATACTCTACTTTCCTTAGGTTAGTTGGTTTGATGTAGGTTGCTCACTTTGTAAGTTGTTTGTTTTTGTTTTCTTTCACTTTTTTGTTGCTTTGCTCGGGGTCCCTCTGCTTTTAGCTGGGCGCATCTGTGCGCAAAACAACCATACTTATCACCTGGGGTTGTTCTACGTATTTCTTTGTCAAACTCTAATCAAGTCTTCAGAGTGGATGGTGAAGATCTTCTGTTAGTGTCAAGTGATCTGAGTGTTTGATTCAAAGAGGATAAGTTGTTGGTTTAGTCTGACTCTGACGTATTATGAAATCTTACATATCTTACACATCTTAAGAATCCAACGGTCACTGTAGGGCCTTTTGTGAAGTCTAGTTAAGTGAAAAATTCTAAAATTCTGCTCTAGTGCCACTATGATTCTCAGCGCTAAACGCGAGCTTCAATGCTTGTAGGTTGAAATAAAAGAGCTAAAAAGAGAAAAGAAAGAAAGAAAGAAAACATTAAAAATTAAAAGAAAGAGAAAATTCAAATTTTTAGGGGTATCCGAGCAACTCTACCAGGGCTATGGACGTCCGACCGACAGTAGACAATGTTTAGGAGAATCACAACAATAACCTTGTCGGGGCTATGGATGCTTGACTGGTAGCGAGGCAATGTCCCACATGCTTTTGGAGTTAGAATAAACTACGTAGCTTAACTTGACGGAGCTTGGGTTCCTGTAGCAACTGAAGGATGGGAATTAACGCAACTGCACACACTTGGATTTTCAGCATACTAAAGGTTGGGTTGGCTAGTGGTTTTGATCCTTTGGTTGGGCGTCTAGTTTGTTTGCCCTAGTATGAAGGTTGGAACCAGAGATTCTGGGTTCGTGATTCCATTTTGTCATCAAAATGCTCTGGAGCATTTCCCCAGCGAGTCACCATTTGTTGTGCATGTTTTGCACACACGCCTCGCCGTAGGCAGGGACTCCCTTTTTTCACTCCCGACAAGCTGCTTTGCTCCTATCTTGTTTTGTGTGCCCCATTTTCCAAGCCCAAATTGGTCATGTGCCTTCAAACGATCAAATTCCCCTTAGCAAATTCACCTACTTAGGGTATTCAAATCCACGGAGAAATAAAGTCCTCTGTCCCTTTTCTGCCTTTTGTCTTGTTCCTGTTGCCTTGGACCCTAATCGCTCGATTCACTTTTTTCCATGTTTTTGACTTTGGGGATAAAGTTTTGGTAGATTTGGGATGTGTTTGTGGTGCCTAATTGAACTGCCAAAGTTTTGTCAATGTTCTGTAAAGTTTCAGTAGTTTTCAAACTTTCCCTCCGGAATTCCCTTCCTCTTTGGTTGTTTGGAAACATCTGTGGAACCCTGCCGGTCTGGTTTCCAAATTTTTGACTTTAGGGTCAACTTTTCTGTGGATTTGGGATGTATTTGGGGTGCCTAAGTGAACTGTCAAAGTTTCGTCAATGTTCCATAAAATTTCAGTGGTTTCAGAACTTTCCCTTTGGAATTTCCTTCCTCTTTGGCTGTTTGGAAACATCTGTGGACCCCTGCCGGTCCGGTTTCCAAATTTTTGACTTTGGGCCAACTTTTTGGTGGATTTGGGATGTGTTTGGGGTGCCTAAGCGAACGGCCAAAGTTTCGTCAACGTTCCGTTAAGTTTCGGTGGTTTCGAAGCTTTGTCCCCCTTTGGCTATTTTAGAATATCCATGAAGCCCCGACGACCCGGCCTCCAGAGCCTGGCCCCTCCATGGTCGTTTCCGGGACTCCGTCCCTACATGGTTGTTTTGAACATCCGTGGAGCCCCAACAACCCGGCCTCTCCATGGCCGTTTCCGAGACTTCGTCCCTCCATGGCCGTTTTGAACATCTGTGGACCCCCGTCGGTCCGGTTTCCACATTTTTTTATTTTGGGGACACTTTTTGGTGGATTTGGGATGTGTTTGTGGTCCTTAAATGAACTGTTAAGGTTTCGTCAATGTTCCATTAAGTTTCGGTGGTTTCGGAGCTTCGTCCCCCTTTGGCTGTTTTAGAACATCCGTGGAGCCTTGGCGACCTGGCCTCCGGAGCTTGACCCCTTCGTGGTCGTTTCTGGGACTCCATCCCTCCATGGTCGTTTTGAACATCCGTGGAGCCCTAGCAACCTGGCCTTCGGAACCCAGCGCCTCTATGGCCGTTTCTAAGACTCCATCCCTATTTGGCCGTTTTGAACATCCGTGGACCCCCGTCGGTCCGGTTTCCACATTTTTGACTTTGGGGAAAACTTTTTGGTGGATTTGGGATGTGTTCGTGGTGCCTAAGTGAACTGCCAAAGTTTCGTCAACGTTTCGTTAAGTTTCTGTGGTTTCGGAGCTTTGTTCCGTATTAGTTGTTTTGGAACATTCATGGAGCCCCGGCGGCCCGGCCTCTGGAGCCCGGCCCCTTCGTAGCCGTTTCCAGATCTCCATCCCTCTTTCTCCGTTTTGAACATCCATGAGGCCCCAGTAACCTGGCCTCCAGAGACCGGCCCCTCCGTGGCCGTTTCTGGGACTCCGCCCCTCCGTGGCCATTTTGAACTTCCGCTTTTTTTGAAATGAGTCCAATCTTGAGGAAGTTTTTATGGGCACTCTTCCTTCCCCTTTTCCCATGCACTATAATTGAAAAATCTTAGTTTTGCTATGTTTTGTGAGGTCTAGGAACTTCCCTTCCGGTTTGCTATCCCTCGTTCATTGCTCATCCCCCTGGGCCCGCATTAATGTTTATGATCTAAATGAGCTCCAAATATGAATATTATGATCTTTTGAGGATGCATGGATGGATCTAACAAGGATTTTGCAAGATTTGACTAATGTTTTCCTTAATTTGTATATAAAAGCACTTACGATACTTCATGTATGCAGGATCCAAGAAGCCTACGGCAGGTTCGTCGAGGAGACCCATTGAGAAAGTTGAACAAGGAATGTGCATCGCTCCTGTCACCATTAATTTCATGTTCGTCTCTCTCGCTAGCACACACCAACAGAGTCGGCGTTAGAAGAAGGCTTGTGCCAAGGAAGTCAAGGACAAAAATGCAAGGGGGTGGTCTTGAAGAGAGCATAAGGGAGCTATCCACCCGAATCAGGGGCGACCAATCCATTGACGCCAATCGTCGACGGGCTCGTTTGATCCAAGGAATAACACTGCAAACACATCAAGTAAGAAGGGCAACTTTCAAGTAGTTTCAGCTACAGTAAAAGGGCAATCAGCTAAATGACGAAATTACTACAGTGACTGGCACTAGATGACAAAACAGGAAAAAGACAAGGATGTATTTTAAATTGTTGGATATTGTGGGGTAGGTGAAACCCTAGTGTAAATCAAATTTGAGCCACTCATTGTGAATTAATCTTAGCCATTCATTTGGGCTTTGGAAAACTATAAATAGGGGCTTTCCCCTCATTTGTAAGGGTTGGAGAACTGATGTAAAGACGTTCAACAGTAATAGAAAGCAACATTGCATGATTTATGGGTGTTCCTTTTGAGTTTTCTCTTTATGTATGCATGGTTCAACTTCCCTATTAGTTTAGGTGTTAGTTTTTTGAATGGCTGTCATAATGGTGTTGTTTTTATAGTATTTGATGAGCTTCCAACCCATACTTTTAGCACTTGTTGATGACAAGCTGTTGTGCAAAGTTAGCCTGGGCTTCTTTCTGTCATTGCTGCAACCTAGTTCAATTGCATGTTCATGATGTGTATGTGTAATTTGAAAATCAACAGACCTTAGAATATTGCACTAGTTTTGTGTAGCTGTAGGTTTCTCTTGGTCAAGCAAAACTTAGTTTAGGAAGCCTCTCTACTGTAGCAGCCACCATTGTTACTGTTCATTTGTAGCTTAAGATTAGAACAACTTTCTTAACCCTTTTCCTTTTGATATTTCTTTTAATCCTTGGTTAGAGTAGGATCCAAAGCATCACCATGAAGCTAAATGAGATGAACTTGATGAGTTTCAGCTTGCTGTTTTGAGTGGACAGCCACTGTTCATTCACTTCTAGCACTTTGAAACTGCACTTGCAAACCCAACTTCCCATGCTTTGTAACTCATCTGTAAGACCGCCTTGTGATTCCAGCAAATCACATCAAACAACTAAGATATTCCAAGCACTATCAAGACCTGACATTAGAGACCTTGGGATAGTGTTCTGCAATCTGATTGTGGAAGATTGTCTTTCAAGAGAGGTAGTGCACCTATGCACTGCCTGTGTTGAGAAGTGCATAAAAAACACATTAACAAAATGTTAATAGAAATTCATTGATTTGGTGGATTCTTGAGTTCCAACTTCATGTTGCATGATTCTTCTTCTCATAGTTAGTGGATTTAAATAGATTTAATTTGTTGTTTATGAGTTTTGCAAGTTATTAGTAAGTTAGTTAATGTTGTGCATTGATATTGAAGAATTTTTTTGTGTGTTGCCAACCTTCCTTTTCTCTACTTTTTGTTGTTTATTGATGATAAATAGTTGTGTAAAGTTACTCTGGGCATAAATTGAAAGTTGCACTAAATTTCTATCTTTTATTCATGCTAATGGTGAATGAATAGTTGAAAATCTGCAGCCCTTAGAAGATTGCACTAGTTTTTGTTGAGATTATGGATGCACAGGGTCCCTGAAGTTGTAGTCTTCAATGGAGGACCTTTTCCAGGAAAGATAATCAACCGCACAAAAAGTGTTGCAACTAGGCATGCACAATGGAGATTTTATATTGATCTACAATATGAAATTGGATGATTACAAATGTACAAAATGCCTACATATATAGGCAAAAGAGAAAACCTAAGATGCATGAGATGTTGCCATGTGTTATGATCTAGCAACATGTGACAACATGTGAACCCTATCTAGGGAATTATTAAATGTTGAGATAAGTTCTAGAAGGACAACTCATCTTCCAGAAAGAATCTTATCCCTACAAACATGGAAGGGGACATTACCCTATTATTAGATGATTAATTAAAATGCAACCTAGGACTAAATTATGCAAGACCTAAGTTTACTTATGCTAGTGTATTAATTAATTAATTACACTAACACCCCCCCATAAGTTCAACTTAGGGAGGAAAATGCAATGATTATGCAGAGATGATGATGGTGTCTCTGAACTTTGCTCAAATGTCTTTTTGCCTGAAGATGAAGATGCCACAATCAATGAAGAGGGTGACAAATCAGGACAATGCATAAACTGATGTTGAACAATATCCAAAGATGATTATGCAATGAATATGATGGAGACTTGATAGCCTTCCCTAAATGAAGTTTCCTCAAAACCACTGAAAGAAGTCTGAAGCAAAAAATGTGTCCAAACCACAAGTATCCTGCTAGGAAGAAACAAATCCAATGGTGGATGCTGAAGAAACCTCAAATCCTGAATGGAATGACAGGGAAGAAGTCTCAGATATGAAATCTCTGAAGAGAAAGCAAGTTCCTCCAAGATAGTCTCAGGATTCCCAATCAAGGTCAAGACAAAGGGATGAGGAGACTCAAGAGAACTCTCCAAAGTTGGATTTGAATAGAGGAGTGATATCCCCTCAAGAATGTCCTGCAAACCTGTAGAAGTAGCCAAGTCAGTGATACCTGAAATGAAGCCATCATGTGATTCAAGTCTGGAAAAATGAAAGTGTCCTGATGAGTGATGATGGAAGCCTCAATCAATGAATCTAGACAAGGAAGCGCTAAATGTGAAGGGATACCAATAGTCTTTGATGGAGAACAAGCACCTGAAGGAACCTTGTCAACCTCTTTAGAAGATTCAAGGAAATCAACTTCTTGTACAACTATATCATCATGGGGTATGTGATCTGAAGAATGACATTATGAATCATGACCATCAAGGAATGGTGGAGTGTCTGAATCTCCATATATCTCCCAAAACTTAGTCCAAAGGATGTGAGGACAATCACAAGGATCAATAGTACTCAAAACATCACAATCAACTTGCATTGAAATGATCTCCAAGACAATGTATATGTTGCAACTCCAAGCAAATTCAAGAATACCTTCACTTGGATGAGGAACTATACCAAACAGATGTGGCAATAGATCAAGTGATTGGAGATGGTGGTTGATCCCATCTCGCCATTGCTTATAGTTTCCCTTGTGCAACATAGTCAAAGAAGGAGTATATGCAAGCCCCATAATGAGCTTTCTCCAAAAAATACAAAGAAAAATGACCTTCAATAGCAAATAGAAGCTTCCAAAGATGATATGCAACTAAAGTGATGCTATCTAGATCAAAAAATCTTTTCCCAAGCTTCAGGATGTACAAGTTATTGAACAAATGCACCAAACTGAAAAAATCAATGCAAGAGTACCTGGAGCTAAAACTGATCAAGGGATCTAGACGGATGAAAAAACTCTGAATCACCTTCCTAATGCCACTGGAATCACTAAAATCTGATAAACGGTTGCAAAGATACGAGCCTTTGAGTCCAGATTAGGGTTTTGTCTTTAGTTGGCTGTAGAATTTTTTGTGAGAAAATTTTCACAAAACTAATGTCACCACTGGAAAGTGCTTGAAATTAACTTTTCGACGGTATCTCATTTGTCGATTTTTGACACAGTGGGTGAAAGTTATGATAAAATGAAAAAAATGTCTTGATTTGGCACTTAGCAGGCTAACGAGGTGCAAAATATTAGCCCCCTAGGAACTAGGTTTCGGTTGTTGATGTGACCTTGGCAAAAAAAGTGGCAAAAAAATTCCCCCTCCTGGAGTGGTGACGAGGCTGAAATCTTGGGCGGAGCGGTGATTTAGGTGGTCGCCCAACCAAAGTCTTACAAATCCTCCAGATGACAATGATCGTCGATGGAAACAAAGCACGGGCTAGGAATAGATCGCCAATGACAGGGAGTAGAGCGGCCGACGGGAGCTTGGATGGGCTAGCAGCGAACACCACAGGAGGTGGTCAGAACGTCGGTTGGTAGGAGAAACAACCGACAACAAATCTGATGACAATGATGTTCGGTAGCGGCTAGTGGATGGAATGGCTGAAAAACAGGTTGTACCATCCCTGCAACACAATGAATTCCCAATGAGACAACTTTCTACAGACTTCAAATGATGGGCTGACAAAACAATTGATTTGATTTTTGAATATTGCATAAAATCTAATTAAAAAATCAAAGATCTTCAAATTTATGTCGACCAAATAAAATATATGTGCAGATTATTACAAAAAATCAGCCTCAATACTGACAAACAAATATGTTGATGGAGGAAAAATATTAGATGTTGACGAGAAAAAAAAAATTCCAAACCATTATGTGTCGAAGGAAAAATAATATGTCAACCAAGGATTAATAATTGAGGTCGCTCAAATTATTTTTCTACAAACTATATCAGAAACCCAAAATATTTGTTTTGTCAAAAATAATAGATAAATGAGCCCTTTTTTTTTTGAAAAAAAAAGTTGTCTACAACTAAAAAAAATTTGCCTCAATGGACAACTGATTGGGGTGATTTTTTACTGCAAATTTGTACAGATCGTACTAGTTGATTTTGCAAACCCAAATACCTTTGATGGCTCCTGGGTTGATGTATCTGATTTTGATGAATGGATAGGTGATCCTAGGGTTTTGAGGCCTTCTAAAGACAATGGCGAGCTCGGATCTGACTCTATCTACTTCAGAAATCAGCTTGGTCCTCGGGTGGAGTCAAGTAGCCTTCAATGGAAACCTTCAGCCTGCAAAGAATCTCACACACCAACTTTCTTAATCGAGGGTTGACGTTTCACTGGACAAGCTCTGATACCATGTTGAGATTATGGATGCACAGGGTCCCTAAAGCTGCAGTCTTCAATGGAGGACCTTTGCTAGGAAAGATAATCAACCACACAGAAAGTGTTGCAACTAGGCATGCACAATGGAGATTCTATATTGATCTATGTTATGAGATTGGATGATTACAAATGTACAAAATACCTACATTTATAGGCAAAAGAGAAAACCTAAGATGCATGAGATGTTGCCATGTGTCATGATCTAACAACATGTGACAACATGTGAACCCTATCTAGGAAATTATTAAATGTTGAGATAAGATCTAGAAGGACAACTCATCTTCTAGAAGAAATATTATCCCTACAAACATGGAAGGGGACATTACCCTATTATTAAATGATTTATTAAAATGCAACCTAGGACTAAATTATGCAAGACCTAAGTTAACTTATTCTAGAGTAATAATTAATTAATTACACTAACAGTTTCATGAGACTGTGAATTAATCTGGTTAAGTGGAACTCAGTTTTAGGAAGGTTGTTTGCAGTAGGGTCCTCCATTATCACTATTCATTGCTAATTTAAGGTCTAGGAACTTACTCTCTTCCCTGCCCCTTTTGAATTTGTTTTTAATAGTGACTTTGAACAAGGTTCATTGCACATTGTAAAGAAAAATTTGAAGTTGAAATAGGAGTTCTAGATTGTTGTTTGAACCTACAACAATGATACCATAACTTTCAAATCTTGAGAACTCCATTGGAAGATCCAATTCCCCTCCAACTTAACTTACATAAGTCTTCCCTATGATTACCAACAAGATCACATTGAAACAACTGAGACATTCCAAGCAAGTGATGACCTAACACCTGAGAGACCTTGGGGTGATTTTCAACAACTCGTTATTGGAGATTTCCTTTCAAGAGACGTGATGCACCTATGCATTAGCTATGTTTAGAAGTGCAAAAAAACTATCAACAGAACTCGTGCTAGAAGGAAGGATTTGAGCTAAGCTCGATCACATTGGGTCATTCTCCCCTGAAAGATTTCAAAGGGTTTTAAGATCTACACCAAATAAAGGGGAATTTCAAGAACTATAGCCCCCTACAAGGGCTAGAAGGACTCAAAGAGGGGACACGACCTCTTCTTCCTCCTCCATTTCATCTGCTTCACCTTCATATTAACCTCCCTCCTCCTTCCACTTGCCACACCCTCACTCTTCCTCTTCCACGTCCACCTCTTCCATCCAACCGTCCCAAACTTCCTTTCAACCACTCACTTCCCACAGCCAGGGTGTTGTGCCTGTCCTTTCCTTCCAAGTCCAAGGTGTAGTCCCAACTTATGTTACCCCTATGCAGCCCCAAGTTGTTGTCCAACAACAAATACCACCTTCGCCTCCCCTCATGGATTGGCTCGGGAACAACCCCTCTCCACTGTTTTTCAATGTGTACCATGACATGCCTAAGAACCCAGAGATATTTGCACGAAGTTCAATCCTTGAGATCCGCAAAGAACAACTAAAGTGCACATTAAGATATTCCAAATGACTTTGAAAGATATGCAGATCAATCATGAGGACATGGTGTGCAGAATTTTCCCTTCTTCGTTGGGGGAGGATGCCTTCTACTAGTACATCAACTTGCCAATCGGATTGATTACTACCTGGGATCTTTTGAAGAATGCATTGTTGAGGAAGCACAAAGTTCCAATCATCCCCTCTGAACTATATCAGCAATTCATGACAATTCATAGGGAGGTTAATGAACCAATCAGCTCCTTCAACAATCAGTTCCATTGAGCATACACAAGGCTACAATCTCCATATGTGCTCAATGAAGTCGTTTTCCTGTCGATTTACTACGCTACCTTGGACAACCTCATAGCCGCATTGCTAAAGAGAATGAACCCACCACCAGCCAGGTTGGCGGATGCCTACGCCGAGGCAGTCATAGCTAGCATTGATTTGGGACAAAATATCTTTGGTTTGCTGCCTTCTTTGGGACAGATTGCTCATCCTATGCAAATTCAAGGGCTCAATCAAGCTCTCCAACACCAGACGCCCCTCATGAATCCAGTTTTGTAGCTGCCTATAGTTCCTCATATGGGGCAGCCCATGAACCAAGCACCTCTTGTGCCTCATTACTTGCAGCCCCAACAACAACGGACCTACTCACAACAACCACAATTACCATTATATCTACAAGGGCCCAAATTTCCACTTGCTCAGCAAAACCAGCTAGTAGCACAACCCGTCTTTCTCTAGAATCAAACGTCATATCCAATCAGTGTCAAGAAAGACCAGTTGGATGAGTTGACTAAGATGATTAGAAAGATTTCCACGGAGATGACTCATCTCAGGAACCAAAATAACCAATTGCAAGCTTCTTATCGTAGCATTTAGGCCAACCTCAGTCAAGACAACTGGGACAACCGTGAGGTGGGTACCTTGTCTAGGTAGAATTATGAGCGAGGGCAGAATTCTAATCAAAATTTTGAAAGAAGACCCTCGCAAAGGTAGAACCAAACATGGAGTACCAGGCCAAACAATGGAAGTGTTCCTACTCCTCTCGATCAGCCTGCTAATACAAAGAGGACGACTAGTGGTGTGTATCTCACCAAAGCTGCCTTATACAGATGGTGTTGGATCCATAAAACAAATAGGCGTTCTAAGCTGGATTGTCCCAAGTTTCTTACAGCCATGGAGATCTTTCGAGTGGAGGTCCAGAATGTCGTTGACACTATGGGTTGTAGAGACATAGTTCCATCGGAACCATACAACTCTTTTGTGCTCGTGGTCAACCAAGCTCCATTTTCGTGAAGCGAGAGCAACGAACCTAAAAATGAGGCCGCTCCCCCAAAGAACTTAGAAGCTTTATCCCAACTCTTTACTTTAGTAGATAATGTTCTAGTAGATGAAGAAGAGTCTCATGAAGATGAAATCCAAATGTTCCATCAAAGATCCTCTCCATATAATTTAAGAAATAGACAATTACGAGGACCGTTCACTACTTCCATTCCACCCAATAACTTTAGCATCCTGTCTGACCCCAATGCTAGCAATAACCCCGGCTATCCCCATGTGTCTGCACAATACTTGAGCCAAAACAAATAGTCAAAAAAAACACAAATCCAACTAGCTAGCTCTTCCATAGGTAGATCCTTCGAGGCTAAAATTGAGCAAATGGGGGAGTACGTTGTTGAAGAATTTAAGAAAGTCAAAATTAGCCTGTCCGCTTTTGAGCTGCTCAAAGTTCTTACAATTAGGTATGCATTATTTAGGGTGATTAATGGGACCCCCTCCTATAAGGAAACACAAGAAACACCAACTAAGAAGGTCTCTTTTGAAGAGCCCCCACATAAGCCCATGCTTCAAGAAATTATAGGTAAAAAGAAAGAGGTTTCCTCCAATCAGCGAACTGGGAAGCAACCAGCTAAAGAGAAAAATTCAGTACAAACCAAGGAAAAGACCAATGAGAAGGAAAATAACCAAGTGGCCCAAGTTGATACGCCTGTAGGGTTATTCCAAGGAAAGCTAGAAACGCCACCCTTCCTCACAACAATTAGAATATTTGGGAAGAATTTTCATAATTGTCTAATTGATTCTAGAGCATTAGCCAATGTCATGCATTTGGCTATGTGCAAGGCTCTTTGGATTGTAGCCACACCTTCAAGAATAAAATTAACTCAGTTGGATAAAACGGAGGTGAACATCGTTGGATAAATCAATCATATTCACATGCAGATTATTCTCGATCCAAGGGTACAGTAGGTTATTGACATCTAGGTTGCGGATATTCATGACACATACATAATAATCTTGGGACGAGACTTCACCCGAGCATTAAATGGGTATACAACAACTGATTTCTCTCACATGTGGTTGCCAAGGAAGGGACTACCAAACTAGATCTGCATAGACCAGGAACCCCGTATGAAATTCATGATCACAGAATACAACACCAATGAGGTGTTGTTTGCTGAAATAGAATTGGGCAATTATTGTCGTGTGACTTATTAGGAAGAAACAGAGCCTCAAGAAGAAGAGATAGTTGATGAGGTCTTCTTGGTGCAATGCAGTCCTCCTGCCAACTTAGCCTATGCACCCCAGAGCACAGAAATGTTAGTAGAATCAGATGATGATGAGTCTTACGAAGATGGTAATTTAGGACTGCTAGATGGCTTCCAAGACTTCATGGAAAGATGCATACAAGACCAACTTAGTCTAGGAACGAGAATGGATTTCAAAGAGCTCTTGCTGCCTAATTGGTGCGGAGTTCATAATTTTTCCTACTCAGAATTTGAATGTTGCTTGTGTTAGACAATAGTGGAACACATCAAAGCACAAGCCATATCTCAAAAGGAGCCTCTGACCGAACAACCTTTCACCAGTCATGATGAGCCTATCCTTATACCAGAGATGACAGATGCAAATGAGCAACCAAGGAAGGATGAACGTATGATTGGCTCCAAGGTCAAAGAACCTTCCAAGTTTTGGATGCTACGCTTCAAAGGATCCAAGTCCAAGAAAGGAGCTAGAGTTGGATTTGAACTCATCAACCCTATGGGTAAGACCTACTTTTCTACCCATAGACTTCAATTATGTTGCACCAATAATGTAGTAGAATATGAAGCGTTAGTTCATGCTCTCTTAATGGCTTTAAGGAATAAAGTCAAAATGTTGCAAGTGTTTGGTGATTTGGAGTTGGTAGTAAAACAAGTTAGAAAATTATACTCCTGCCATGACCAAAGGCTAGAAAACTATAGGCATAGGGTATGGGATTTTTTAGAGAGTCTAGATGCCTTCAATATATAGTTGATCCCTTGTTCTCAGAACCATACTATTGATACCTTGGCTAAAGCGGCTAGCACTCTTCAACCACTTTCACTTTCAGGCCTCAAGAGATTCACCGTCGAATTAACCTCCACCCCATCTATGCTAGATAATATCACCCATTTTCAGGTGTTCAATTATGAAAAGCATATCCTAGAGTTTATCACTAGCTCTGACATATTTGCAACTCAAATAACTGATAAGTTGACCCAGAGGAAGCTAAATTGGACATAGAAGGGATTATCAACCTCAAAACCAATACTATCCCTAAAGGCATGGTTCAGCTTGAGCACATATTTGACCTTGATCAAATCCGAGACCAAGATCAAAAAGCGAAGAAGGATTCCATAAACAACCAGTGTGATACCCACAACCTCAGAACAACTGAGGAAGTCAAAAAGGTATTTATTGGTAAGGTATGCACACCAAAGGAGCATAAATGAATCATTAATGCTCTACAGAAGTACCATGATGTGGTAGCATGGATTTATGAATATGTGAAAACATATGACACTTCCATCATCATGCACACTTTCCCATTAAAGTCGGACGTTAGGCCATTTCGACAACGACAGTGTCCCATCAATGCATTACTAGATCCCATCATCTATAAAGACGTGTAGAAACTATTGTCAGCTAGAATCATCTTTCCTATCAGGCATTCCATGTGGGTGGCCAATTTGTTCCCAGAAAGGAAGAAGAACAGAGAAATATGATTATGTGTGGACTTCCACAACCTGAACAAAGCTTCAGAAAAGGAAAACTATCACGTGCATTTGTTGGATGAGGTATTGTAGATTGTTAATGGATCACAGATGATATCCTTCCTCGATGGGTATTTTGGATATAACCAAGTTATGGTGTAATATGAAGATCGGCACAAGACTGCGTTCACCACGAAGTGGGGAACCTTCGCATACAAGAGAATGTCATTTGGACTCATCAATGATGGTGCCACTTTCCAGAGTGAAATGGATATAGCCTTCAAGGACCTGATCAGAAAATGCATCATTTATATGGATGATCTTACAGTGTTCTCAAAGAAACGAGCTAATCACATTTATGATTTGTGCAAAGTTTTTCAAAGATGTAGAGAATTCAGGGTGTCTCTTAATTCGAAGAAATGCATCTTCGAAGTCACTGAAGGAAAGTTACTCAGGCATGTTATTTTTGAATGAGGAATCTCAATAGACCTCGAGTGCATCTAATCCCTCTTGAAGATTCAACTGATAGACAACAAGAAAGAGTTGAAATCTTTCTTCGGAAAGACAAATTTCATCTGCAAGTTTATTACAGGCTTTGCTAAAATCGTTAAGACGCTCAATGCAATGTTGAAGCAAGATGCCAAAATTGAGTGGACTCCAAAGGCAAAGCAGGCCTTTGAGGAAATCAAGAAATCCATTGTTGAAGCACCCGTATTAGTTAGTCCTGATTATCTAAAGCCCTTTTACATTTATTGATTTGCTTCAGATCATTCATGTGCCAACATTTTGACTCAGAAAGACGATGAAGGAAATGAGCACCCAATTGCCTTCATGAGTGCTCCCTTAAAAGATGTTGAACTGAGATACCATAGTGTGGAAAAACAAGCATATGTTCTCATCTGAGGGGTTAAGATGTTTAGACACTACATCTTACAAAACAAGGTATTTTCCATTGTGCTTGACCCAACAGTGAAAAAATTATTAATGCAGAACGAGCTAGGAGAAACAAGGGAAAAATGGGTCACCTTGCTGCAAGAGTATGACATGGAAATTCAACTGATGAAATTGGTGAGAGGACAAGCCCTCACCTGAACAATAGTTGAAACAACAACTGATTCAGGACCCGAACTTACGGTTTAGCAATACCAGCTTGAAGATGTCTGCCCAAGGGAGTGGTACAATGATATTGTCTATTACTTGTTGAACCACTAGTTCCCGCCTCACTTATAGGGAGTAAAAAAACATGCCCTCATACTAAAGAGTAGAAAATATATGCTGCAAGGATCCATCCTTTACAAAAGAAATCATGAAGGAGTGTACCTTCAATGCCTTGGGAAAGAAGAAGCAGTGAGAGTGCTAAAAGAATTCCATGAAAAATTTGGTACCGATCATGGGTCAAGTCCCTCCACTACCCATCAATATCTATGAGCAGGATACTACTGGCCAACTTTTTTCAAAGATTCTCACAGTCATGTTCCTACGTGCCATGTCTGCTATACTGCTGCAACCAGGGAAAGGAATGTCGATGTCCTGTTGCAACCAGTCTTAAAGGTAGACCATTCGCACAATGGGGCCTCGACTTCATTGGACCGGTAAGCCCACCATCATCTGCAGGTCACAGGGACATTCTAACCACCTCTAATTATTGTACTAGATGGACATAATATATTGCATGTAGGAAATGAACCACAGAGTTAGTTATCAATTTCCTTGAAATTTTTATTTTAAATCATTTTAGTTGCCCGTATGCCTTAGTATGTGATAATGGCCCCACCTTTTCCTCACTTAAATTCACTAGTTGGGCCATCGATTGTGAGATTTCTCTTAAATTTTTATCCAACTACTACCCTCAGGGAAATGGCTTGGTGGAATCTACAAACAAGAACCTCATCACCGTCATCAAAAAACTACTTGATAGGAATCCTAAGGATTGGCATACCCAACTCCGTTTTTCCCTTTGGGCAGATCGTACACATCACAAAGTTTCCTTAGGAGATTCCTTGTTTCACCTTGTCTATGGCCTAGAGCCTATGTTCATGATTCACCTAAAATTCCCCACCCTCCAATTTATCAATACCTTTTACAAAGAAGGGTATCGAAGGGAATCTCGCTTGGCTAAGTTGCTCCACTTAGAAGAAGTGCGTGACCATGCCATTGAAATTTTTTCCAAACATCAGGGCATGGTCAAAAGATAGTTTGATCAATGATCCAAAGTCAAGGCCTTTAGAATTGTTGATTTGGTCAAAAGATAGTTTGATCAATGATCCAAAGTCAAGGCCTTTAGAATTGTTGGGACAAGACCCATGAGAAGAAGGGGGAACATGAAAAATTTGACAAGCTTTGGCTTGTCCCCTTTCAAATGCTGAAATTCTCAGAGATAATGCCTTCTGCCTCAAGACCTTAACCTGTGAAGACGTCTTGTTGCTCGTCAATGGGAAAAACCTTAAGCATTATTTCCAAGCTTGAGCTCTCCTGAGTTATTCCTATAAATACCTGTATATAGGTTAGTTTCGGTTTCTTTTGGTTTTCTCGCTTTCCTGTTTTGTTGCTTTGCGTTGTTTTTGTTTTTCTCATTTCCCTGTTGTTTTGTTGGTTGAGAGTTTCTCTTTATTCCTAATGTGGTGGCCATGCTCGTTCATCAAATGGTTCACTTTGTTGCCTTCTCTTAGTGTTCTTTAGATAACTATTCAATCTCAACTATTGGTCTCAAATTGTTGCCACGGATTGGTTTCCTCATTTGAACTTTGGCTTGATTTAGAACCTGACCCTTAGTTGAATCTTCCTTCACATTCAACTCATATTTTGCATAAAACGTACACTAATTATTTCTGAAGGGTTGTATAGTGGTCGTTATGATAGCCTATCAAGTGAAAATCTCAAGTCTGCTCCAGTGACCACTATGATTCCCAAACCCACAGTAGGCTTCGATGCTTACACTATTGAGCAAAAGAAAAAGTATTAAAAGAAATATTGAAAGAAAAGAAAAGAACAAGGAAAATGTTGAAATCAAGCAACCGTATGGATGGGTGGATAACTCTACTAGGGCTATGGACACTCAGCTGGTAGTAGAGCAATATTCATGGGATCATAGCGATAACTCCGTTGGGGCTATGGATGTCTGAATGGCAACAGGGCAATGTCCAGGTTACTTTTGGAGTTTTGATGATTCATAGCTTGTTTGGTCTAATTAATTGCCTCTTGTAGCAACTTCTAAGGAGAAGTAATCAATTCACTATATGCACACACTTTTGGAATGTTTTGTGAGCTGATTCAATTAAGGATCTCGTTCTCTTTTAAGTCCCTTAGTTCACTTTTGGAAACCGGCCCCTGGACTGCAAAACCTAAGATTTTGGGTTTTGAATGAACACTTATCCTTAGAACGCTCAAGAGAATTCCCCAGTAGAGTCACCATTTGTTGTGTCATTGGCACACATGCCCCGTTTAGAATGGGGACCCTCTCTCTTTTCGCTTCACCGAGTTGCTTTTGTTGCTACCTCGTTTTGTGTGCCCCCTATTTTGTGTCCTAACTAGTCAAGGAATCTTAGAGAGTCACTTTGAGATGACCATGTTTTTCAACCAAATTTTTAGGCTTTGGGCCTTTGCGAAACTTCCTTGGTTGTTTCCCTTCCATCTTTAAACTGGCATCGTTAGAGCCCTGTGGGCCGCTCCATGCAGGTTTCCTTAACTCCCCCGCAAACAACCTTCACACAACGTCCTTCTGCGCCACAGGACCCACCTCATCAATGGTCATTTCCATTTCCAATCGCTTGAATGGCCAACCTCTGGTTTTCGTCTAGTCAAGGGACTCCCCTGCTCCCGCTGTCATTTTTGAACTGACTGCTCACCAACTCGAGACATCGTCATACCTGCATTTATGAGGGGCATTAAATGCTCAAAATTTTATAAATAGCCCATCTTGAGCTGTCATTTTCATCTATCAGTAGTTCAAAAATGAGTCAGAGAGCCTCCCGCTAATTTCGTCATTGTGCCTATCAAATTCATCCCCCGATTCGAAGTCTCTGCCAGCTGTTTGTTCATCCACCTTCGTCAGGATTCACAGGTCATTCATCTACCGCATGCCCTATTTCAAGTTTTCCTTTAAATTCTATAAAAGTTGATAAAACCTTTGAAAGAAAGCTTAAAATCAACTAGAGTAAACCTCGGCGAATGAAACCCATAAGTTACAATTTTGATAAACTTCATAAATCGCCCACAGGCCACGTGTAGGACTTGAGCTCCCTGCCATCGTTCTTCAACTAAAGCGTTCATCCCCTGTGGGCTTGCGGCCTAGCCATAACCATCACCATCTATCTATTGGCTAACTGGATGCAATATAGAGTTCTATTTGTGGCTCCAAGCTAGACCCCAGGGAAGGAACTAAAGGTGTATGATAAATATCCTCAGCTCCAATACAAAAATTTCAAGAAGGATTATTTTCAAGTCAATAACGCCTTCATAGGCCATATTATCAGACTACTTGGATGTGACTTTGAAAGAAGGGTCTCACATAGTGCTAATACTTTCATCTACCGGTTCGTCTTTCTATTCATACAATTTCTGAAGTTTACCTACATTCGAACCAAGGGTTTCTCAGAGACACCCTATAAATTGCCCCAATACCCAAATGACTGAATGGTACTCCTTGAGTCTCAAGGAAATTGTAGTGTTCTTACACCCTCCTAAGCGACAAATACTGGCTAGAGATTCCTTATCCTCTTTCATTTGGTCAAGGGATGTATGCACTCTGCGCATCCCAGAGTGTGGAGTATTTCGACAAGGAGTTGGCTAAATATAACTTGGAATTCCACACCACCAGGCCATGGATAGATCTGTATGGAAAGCTAAAAAAGATGGTCAGGCTAGAGTACGCCCATTCGCATAATGTGGAAGACTTTTGGGCTAATTGTTGAGATGATAAGAAGGTGTGTATGTAGCATGATAGGCGTATGACGACCTATTTTTTCAAAACAGTGAAATTGTTTCCAGTGTCGGATCAGATAGTTGAAGAAGAAAACACAGTGGTAGATCCAAGATATGATGTTGTTGCCAACCTGTCACTACCACTAATTGAACCGAATGAAGAAGAGGTTAATGACCTTGAAATTCTTATGAAGCCCATTAAGGCAAGGACCAAAGAATGGATTGAAAGGAAAATAGCACAATTGAAGCTATAGGGAGTCACCTTAACATATAGAGAGCTTGAAGACAAGTCGGGGAGTGAGACCGACAATGGGACAGTTGTTGCTCCATCTGGGGAAACTTCAAAATCTCCTCTAGCTACCAAGTCAATAAAGAGAAAAGAAATGGTTGAACGATAGCCTAAGCCCAGGGTGTACTCAAGGAAGGCCTTGAAGGGTGAACCTTCCAAGAAATCAAAGACATTTGGTGGTTTCATGGAGATTCCAACCATCCAAGAGGACCCGCTCCATGAAGGAGAGGAACAAGACGTCGAGCAACCAAATTCCCCACTTGTTGCCTCCACTCTTGTGGTCACCGTTGTTGTCGTTGCCACTACTCTTGCCCTTTTGCCTACTTCTCAAGTGATGGTTGCTACTTCTCCACCCACTATGGATATCTCGGTCCACCTTGCTTCCACCCTACTTGTTGCCCAAGTAATGGTAATAGATTCTTCCTCTTCCACTACTTCTCCACTCTCCTCCTTCATGTCTCCATCATCATCTCTTCCACTGGTGATTGCAACAATGCTAATACCGACTCTCTCACTCCTGAAGGCTTTTTCTAGACACATGCAAAACATCCCAACGGAGTTTTCTGAAGTGTTAATGAACTCGACAGTACAGGCTGCCTTGGCACAGGCTATGGCTAATCTCCCTGTCCCCCATCCTCCAACTGAACCACCCACAATCGAGGAAACAATGCAAATATCAGAAGAGTTGGATAGGAAGGAGAGGGAAGCTTCCAAAGAGATGGAAGAAGCAGATGACTACAATGAGCACCCCGAGTACTAGCATCTAGTGATTGATAAAGTGGTGCATGAAGAAGAGGAGGGAGAAACACAATCATCTAAAGAAGACATCAAGGAGCTAGGCACAAAGTATATTGTGAAAACTTTTGACCCAGAGCTTGAGGAAGAGTTGGATCAATAGCTAAGAGACGTTGGAGAGGAAATTGAAAAGCTGCCCTTTGTGAAGAGAGGAATATAGATGATAAAAGGGAGGAAGACACTGAGCCTCGAACTAGGGAACAAGATGAAAGCCCCAAGCACGATAAAGAGATGCCTCTTTCTAAGGAGTAAGAAGAAAAGGAAAAGGAAGAAAAAGAAGAGGACAAGCCTGAAGAAGAGGTGGAGATAAGAAATACTGTAGGAGTAGAACATTGCGAAGAGCATGGGCATGAACAAGGAGAAGAAGAGAACTTTTGAGGGGGAGAATAGCCCCAAGGAACACACAACTACTGAATCTTTAGGAAGAGAAATAGTATTTATCCAGGATTTTGTTGAAGAAGAAGGATAGAGCAGGAAGCTCCGGGTGATAAAGCAATGGAAATCCAACGCACCCGTGAAGAAGAAGGTGATCATGAATCACCAAAAGGGGAATTTCAGATGCCTGAATGGCTTGAGAAGCAATTGGAAAATAAAAGATATCGATGAAAAGCTAGTTTCGAGCACTTCACAGTGGTGTTGGCCATTTTTTCAGATTTTGTCATCTACATAGATCTGAGGATATTTTTCATCATGGAGGCAGATGTGAACATTGGTTTGTGCATGCACTCATTTTTATTTTCATGCACTTGGTTTGCATTTTCTCTTTAGTTTATGCATTCTCTCATTTTACAATCATTGGGTATTGTAATAAATGAACTGAGATAAAGTTCTCTCAGGGGGTTTCTAGCATAATAATATAATTAGATTGTGCATGCACTTTAATCCCCATCTTCATCTTGATTTGATGGTAGCTCGCATGAGTTTTTTGGTTTCCTAGTTTCTTTTGGCCACTTTTTGCTCATTGTTTGACACATCAGATTCATCGGTTCACACTTCAGATTGGGAGTTTATGGTTCTTGATCCACATTGGTTCAAATCTTTCTCAATTTAAGGGCCATGTTTTTATGGTTAATGTTCTAGAGTCTTTATGGTACTCATTCCTATGGAAGAGTTTTAGTCTCAGTTTGACATCAGCATCAAGATACACGGTTTCCAGATTCGGTCATCATCTCATCTACTGTTGCTTCACAGATTCCAAGGTTGTTCCAATTTGTGAGTTTTCCAGTGTTTCGTGGCATCGGGTCTGCTGTCACATTATTATGATTCCATTTTTTGTTTCAATTGTAGACAAAAGTATCTTTCCTTGCTTGTCAGATTGCGGTTCCAGTGTTACTCCACAGTGTTCTTCCAGTGCTTCTTTGCAGAAGTCATCTCATTGTAGGGGGTTTTGTCCCACTGCGTTTTCCTTCTCTACTTCATTATTGCATTTGTACATGGGTACCTGATCAGACCTTGTTGTCGGGACCCATTCATGCTTTCTTGCATTCATCTTATTTTTAGGTGCATGCTTTGTTAGTCTCCCTAAGTTGCACTTATGGGGGGTGTTAGTGTAATTAATATTTAATTACACTTGCATAACTTTACTTAGGTAATATTTAATTCCTAGGTTAATTATTCTCATCCTTATCTTGTTGAGCTATCTTGTTTCTCAAGATAAGATTAAGGTTATGCATACTTTACTTTTAAAAAAAAAATCATCATTTTGTAATTATCAATTCCTGAATAATAAATATTTGCACATCTTTTGCAAATCTCTGCTTTTTCATTTTTCTCTTCTGTGGAAGGTGATTTTTCTGGTTGGCAATCAAATCTTGGTTTCTAACAACCTTGATGGATCCAAAGGCCAGGTTGGAGGCCATATTGGCTCGAGCCCAAATAATTACAAAGAAGGAGAAAAATCCAAAGGTCGGATCTCATCTAACAATGGATGCGTCAGGATCTAGAACAGTGCAGATAGCCACTCCAGTTATGGGAGAAGAAGGGGTCAGCTATAATATTTCTACCCTTGTTTTAGGAACAAAAACAAGAGAATAGAAGATTGATCATCTTCAAGGATCTTTCGCCACTGTTGTGCACCATGCATAAAGATAAGACCTCCAAGGAGGAGCTAAAGGCTTAAGTGGCGGACTTGATAGCCTACATTCGGCAATGGTCGTCGATTGAGGAGCTCCCCACCACATCATCAGAACCACCCTAGTTGTTGTCCAAGGACCAAATTGATAAATTGAAAAGAAGAAAGAATTGGACAAAAGCTACAGAGGATTGGTTCCAATAGGTCCTCTACAATGGTAATATGGGCATAGGTCACATTGTTAGGACAACGAACAAGTTCCTAGAGGTACAAAAGATACTCGAGGGAATAAGGAAATTCTACACCGACTTCCCAGAGTTATACAGAATCACATATCCCAAGCTTGAGGCTATTCTCAAGGTACCTAATAGATCTTGGGAGAAGGAGTTTTCTTTGGTAAAGGATGAACATTGGCTCGTGGAGACTTAGAAGCTAAGCTTAGACCATAGGAGGGAAGTATTGGAATGGGTGCTCCATGAGGCAGAGCTTGATATTGATTGGGTCAAAGAAATCAAGGCAGCCTGTGAAGAATATCTAAGGCTAATGACATATTTTGATATGCCCGCCATCAAACTAGACACAAAGAAGATAAAGCCATACTTCCATAAAAAGATGGAAAATAGGACCACAGATGTACTTACATCAGATTTTATGGGTTTTGTTGCATGAGCCTTCGCCCAATCTAAACAAGTGATAAAGAATGCAAAAAAGTATGACAAGGACTGGGATGAGCTTATGATCAAATCCAAGAAATTGAACTTCTAGGTGCTTCAATCAGATATATTGGAGTGGAACAAACTCTAGGAATTGATTGGGAGGTTCGTAGAATTTTCCACTATGAGGAAGCAAGAGGGAAATCCGATTATTGATGATGAATTCCTCACAAAGTAGTTGTAGCAAGGAAATCAACTACAAGACAAAAGAGCTATAGTGTTTCTCACTAGAGGAAAAAATAGGCTAAATGACAAAATATAATTTTATATTGTAAAATATTTAGGGTAGGTGAAACCCTAATTTTTAGTGAATCTTGGCCACACAATGAGATTAAATCTGGGCCATTCATTTTTCTTTTTGGACACTATAAATAGGGGGTCTCCTCTCATTTTCAAGAGAGAGTTGAGTTGTTGTAAAGACATGCTACTGAAATGTTAATAGAAATTCATTGATTTGGTGGATTCTTGAGTTCCAACTTCATGTTGCATGATTATTCTTCTCATAGTTAGTGGATTTAAATAGATTTACTTTGTTGTTTATGAGTTTTATAGGTTATTAGTAAGTTAGTTAATGTTGTGCATTGATATTGAAGAATTTTGTTGTGTGTTGGAAACCTTCCTTGTCCATACTTTATGTTGTTTACTGATGATAAATAGTTGTGTAAAGCTAGTTTGGGAATAAATTGAAAGCTACACTAAATTTCTATCTTTTATTCATGCTAATGGTGAATGAATGGTTGAAAATCTGCAATCCTTAGAAGATTGCACTAGTTTTATGAGACTGTGAATTAATCTGATTAAGTGGAACTCAATTTCAGGAAGGCTATCTGCAATAGGGTGCTCCATTATCACTATTCATTGCTAGTTTTAGGTGTAGGAACTTACTCTCTTCCTTGCCCCTTTTGATTTTTTTTAATAGTGACTTTGAAAAAGGTTCATTGCACATTGTAAAGCCAAATTTGAAGTTGAAATAGGAGTTCTAAACTATTGTTTGAACCTACAACAATTATACCATAACTTTCCCATCTTGAGAACTCCATTGGAAGATCCAATTCCCCTCCAACTTAACTTACGTAAGTCTGCCCTGTGATTACCAACAAGATCACATTGAAATAACTAAGACATTCCAAGCAAGTCATGACCTAACACCCAAGAGACCTTGGGGTGATTTTCAGCAACTTGTTGTTGGAGATTTCCTTTCAAAAGAGCTGATGCACCTATGCACTACCAATGTTGAGAATTGAAAAAACACCCATCAACACGTCTTAGAGCTACGATCAGAGACTGTTAGCTAGAAGTTAATCTAGTGATCCTCTTCATGTGCAGTCACTTGACCTTGTGTTGGTCAGCTTGGTTGGATGTGGGTTGGAGGTCGATGATTTAATCATCTCGTCCTCTTGTAGTCTTATGAGAGAGTGCTACTGTGGATTTTAGTCGCTCGTGATAGAGATGTCAATTTCTCTCCTGTTGCTTCCTCATGGTGAGTTGTTCCACATTGGTAAGTCTTCCATTGTTATCACCTTGCTTGTGTAATGGTGTGGTCTTTTGTAGTTGTTCTACAGTGTCATTGTGCTCTTATGACACTTGTTTATGCACATAGTGTGCAGTTGCAACATGTCGCATTGTTAGCGTTATTGGTTGTTGTTTCAAAAAAAAAGGTTTTTGGTCGGGTTTCAGCTTGGTCCTAACTAACGGGTCGTTACAACACCACCTTAAGGAAAATGGCTTTGCAAGTGGGAAATCCCATTTTAGACAAGAAAAGTTCATGGTGATCAATAAAAATCCAAAAGCTTACAATTTATGTATCTAAGCACTAGCTTAGATTCTAGATCTGAAAAATATTTATTTACAACAATAAAGAAACCCAAACCTCATAACAATCCAACAACTGAAGAGAAATTTTCTTCACCATTTGAGACTAATGAATAATTATTTTTGGAAGATGATAAGGAATTTCTCTTGATAAGAAAAATGAAGTTAATGAGTTGTTGGAAACTCTACAAAAAATTAAGGAACTAGAATAGTGGATAAAGGGTTACCAACAAAAAGAGATTGGGTTAGACAACAAGGTTAAATAATTAGAAATTTAACTACATGTTTATCAGAAACAAGGAGTGGGTTTGGATAAATTGGCTCAATTGGATATCATAGAAATAAATAAGAAAACTCCAAAACTTGATGACTAGCATTATTTCTAGACAACACCAAAACCCCTACCTTGGTTACCCGTGGGATAAAACTATGGAACAAAATGGAAGAGCTATCTCAATAAAAAAGAGAATGTGATAAGGAGAGGTCAGAATTGATAGTGAACCATAATAGAGAAATTGAAAAGGACTTAGATATTAAAAGGTTAAAGCTAAAAGCTAAAGAAATGGTTGATAAGATAGTTCAATTCCTAAAATGCAGACCACTTGCTAGGGTCTATAATATATTTCTGTAAGAATTTTTTTTAGTTTCCAATTTATCCAATTAATTAGTGATCTTCCAATTTGTTTATCATCACCAAATTGGTCTTAAAATCTTATCAAGATGAGGCACCAAACATGCAAGATTAAAATAAATGCATTAGCCTCATTTACCCAAAATGAACATCAAAGAGGTCAATTGTGACAAGATTAAAATGAGAGGGAGAAATCACTTCCCCTCCATATTAGAGAAGAGGAAGAGGATCCCAATGAGCTATTTGAGGAATGAATTGACCTTGTGGATAGATGTTGGATAGAAAAGAAAATTTTAGAATGAAAAGAAAAATATTACAAAATATTTCAAGAGATGGTGGTTGGAATAGGAAGAGGGGCACTCACTTTCTCCCAGGAATGATGGAAATAACTAACATGAGAATTGAAAAATAAAGAGCCCCATTTTGATTTTGACTACTTGGCAGTAGTTATAAGGGAAAGTAAGTATATCAAAGCTTCAATACAACACCATGTCACTTGGTTCCCTCTGAAATTTTATCCTTCCCTTCTCTTGTCCACCCAATTTTGTATTGGAAAGCAAGGAATGAAGAACAAGGGATAGTAGAGCAAGCCAGATGGGAAATAATATCTTCATAGAAAGGACTCTATCTAAAGAAGGGGGAAGGAGTCATTGACACAATGGGATACAAAGATATTTCATTACTATATAATTAAAGGCCTTCAACTGCTTGAGGAAAAGAAAAAATCTAAGTTGGGGAGAGTGATGAGTCCTAGAATTGTCCTATTTTCCTTGTTTTAGTTTCATACTTTTCATATTATTTTTGATAGTTTCAAAGACATTCCTAGACCTTTCCACTTGTTTTAAGTATTTAAAGCATTGAGGATGATATATTATATTGATAAATAATTGTGTGAATATGTGAATGTTTATGGAATTTAATATAGTTTTATGTTGATTATGGTTGTTAATGATCAAACTGCGACAAAAGGAAGCATGCCCACCATAGCCAAAGAGGGTGGTCACCTATAGTACATGGAGTTTTTTTTGTATCTGATGTAGGTAATGGTCAAAGAGTGTGAACATGATTTATTCATGGATCACTCAATATTTTTACTTTATGCTATCATTAAGTCATGGAGGAAATAAGATACTTAAAATAACAAGGGTTATAGCTTGTAATACTTTTTTCCCTATTAGGCATGTATTCAATTATATATGTCTCCTGTAAAGATGTAGAGTCCTCATATGATTTTGACACTCTTACCTCCACTAGCTTCTCATTACTACTTAAAATAAGACCTAATCCTCTTCCTATGTTTTTGGGAGAGTCAATAGTTGTTTATAAATTGTTTTCACTCCAAGAATAATCAAACCCTCAAATATCTTGCATATATGTTTGATCTTGTGAGAGGTCAAAAGCTAGCTAGATATTCTATACTAAGTGGATTTGAATATAAGAATTCTTCTTGTTGATCAAATACTTTGTTCTTAGTTTTGTATGTTTGAATTACAATAAAGAAGGATAGAATCTTTTCCATGAATATTTGATTTATGATTTGAATAAGGGTACTATGGGATTGCAAAAATGCAAGCAAGGGCCACTTGAGGTACCATAATAATCCTTGTATTTTAGATTATTAATCATAGTAGAATGAGTTGCTAAATTATATCTCTTAGTTATAGTTAAATTGAATTGTTATTACAGTAATATGCAACATAGTTGAGTTGTTAAGTTATTATCCTCATAAGAGTAGTGACCTATAGTAGTTATTATAGTTACCCACATAAAATTTTATTCATTTGAATTTGTTTCTAGATAGAGTTGTTTCAGTCAAGATTCTTTCAATTATTTTATTTTTTTTACTCTTTTATACACAATTGATAAGGATAATTTAGGATTCTCAACTAGACATATAGTGCCTTGACATTATCTCAAGATTATGTTTCCATGGTTGAAAAATTAAATGAAGAACCTCTAGGATAATGCTTTTCTTAATAAGGGATCTATTGGTCTATTAAGTTGTATGTATGCATTGTTTATATCAGTTGATTGAGCATAGTTGGAGCTCTACAATGGCATCAATCTGGATGACTAAGGAGAATATTTTAAAGCAGCTCAAGGTCAAGAACGTAGAAGATGGTTTGTTGCAAGATAGGACCCACTTGAACTAGAATCCAAATGTTACCTTTTGATTATATCTTTGCATCATAATAAGCTCTACTATTTTTTTTTTAGGTTCCATGATATCCTAAAAATATACCAATTATTTAAAAAAATTATATGCACAATGATTTAAACCAAACCCAATATCTATGAGGATTCATTTGACCTTATGTTTATTTATTATTTCTATATGAATTTATTTGGTGTGGGTTGGAACAATAGGAGGCATATCATTAAGACTAAACACAAGTGGGTATGAAGTGGACAAGTGACCCACCAATGCTTGGAATTGATTGAGGTGTATCTCATTAGTTATGTGTGACTCTTTGAAGGTACATTCCAATATTTCCTTATAAAAAGTGATCATTTGAGAAACTCCAAATGGATATTTGTACTACAACATTCTTGAGATGTTCTAGGAAGTTATATTGGGTGACTTGTTGGGAGGATGAGGAGGCCCCTTGGACAGTTATCCAACTATGCTTGGTGGCGATGGTGTAATTGGGAGACTTTATTGTGGGAGTATTAAATTGTAGATAGAATTTTTTAATATGACCAAATATTGAATCATATGAGGTGGATGCTCTATTGGTGTTGACATTGTTTTTGCAATCATTTTGGAATGAGTCTTTGTTTGATGTGGAGGATTATTTTTTTATCATACTTTAGAAATAGATCTTGATATATGCCTAATTTCTCATTAGATGAGGATGATACATGACCTTACACTTTAATATCACCTTGATCAATGATAACTTGGATTTAATGCTATAAGGTGTGATATTTGACTTGATGGAACTCAGAATATTATTTTCTCTATACCATGCAAGTTTGCATGTATTCTCATCAAACAGTTGGGTTTGTGGAAATTTTATAAAGTTGAATTGAATATTTTTTGAAATACTACTTCTATGCCCCCCCCCAAGGAAGTGTACATATATTTTGGAGTAATAGGGGGTTTTGGCTATCCTTGAGGTATGTAAACATGCATTTGTTGGACATTTTAGACATTGGAACTTGATTATTGTTGAATTTTCTATGCAATGTGTATGAGTTTGGAGTTACTCTAATTATTGATCTATTGAAAAGGTTAGGACATAGCTCTTTGAATTTATATGTTTTCTTTTGGTGTAAGGTACTTAGTTGCATCCCCTTGAGTATATCCTCCATCACTTGCCACTCATGGGTAAAGGATTTCCTAGGAGGTGGATTTAGAGAGTGAGATGTCTTGTTATATGTAAGTTGTGGATTGGTTGATTGATATGTGTTTATTGGTGGAGTGATTTTTTATATGATGGTGGTTGTTGATATGTGGATTGAAGTGTCTTGATGGAATATATTTTTAGTAAGATGGTGGTTGTTGATAGACAAATTGTAATGCATTTATTGGTGAGATATACTATTTTTTGTGAGATGGTAGTTGTTGATAGGTGGAATAAAGTGTGTTTATTGGTATGATGTATTGTTGATGAGATGTGTGTTGTTGATAAATTGGATTGAAATATATTCATATGTGGGATATATTACTAATGAGATGCTATGGGTGGATAATATATTGGCAGTTGATACAAGGATGAGTGATAAGAAGTGTGAGATGGGATTGTGATTAGTTGTGAAAGTGTTTGTTGTGATATGGATATATATGGTAGGGATTGAATTAATTATAAATATGGATGGGAATTCTTTTTGGGGTGGGTTTTATGGATGAGGAATATTTTGGGTTGGTTAGAGTGGATCAAATTTTGGGTTAGATGAAGTATAAATATGATGTGAAATGTTATGGTGTGGGGTAGATGGGAAATGGTCATGATTTTCTTTGTATGAGTGTCACTAGATTTTGGGTGTATCCATAGCGGGAGGATTAGAATTTGGAGTGTGAATAAAGGTAGCAAACAAAAACACCCTATTTGGTGTAGTGTAGTCATTAGATGAGTTGCGGGTGACTAGTCAATGTGGGCTCTTGTTGGACAAGATTATTGAGCTTAAATGCATCAAAATTAGGAGGGAGTTTGTATTCTTCATAATTAATTACCCCAATAAAATGTATTTATCAAGTCTTACAAAGTGACTAAGTAAGCATGTTTAGTATCATCGTTGATAAATTATTTGAACCTAGGAGAATAATATTTTTTTCTTACAATGTTTCTTTCTCACCTATTATTGCATGAGGTATTAGAGGTCTTGAGCTTTCACCTTGGGTATAAAATCTATGACTAGTCATAATTTTTATTTTTATATTTATTTTTATTGTTACATGTTCTCTTTTCTTGTAGTTATGGGTGGTATAAAATGATACTCTCTTTTTTGGGGATTTTGTTAGCTTTTCTTTTGGGTCTTGTTTTATTTATGTTTTTTTTGGATTTTCTATTTTGATTGCTAAGGATGAAGATAAAAATAAAAACATTTATTATTTATCTAAAATTTATGATTTGGATGGTGGTGATGAAAAGGGGTAATTAGCTTGGGTTGGGATGGAATAATGGTTGATGTGAAAGATATGGGATGATATTTCTAGATCAAAGGTGACTTCTAAATCAAGAATTAGGATGAGAAATTTAATCTCTTGTACTTGACATAGGAAAGTTCTCAAGCAAGATTGACTAGGATTCTTAGACTAGTTAAATTAGGATAGGCCAAGTTCAATATTTAATTTTTTCCAAGGTTGATGGGATGATTTGGATTTCAATTGTCTTTCTACCTAAGATAGGAGAAGTTGTTAAGCACACACAAATTGATGACAAGGATTAAATATGATGAAATTCTTGACTTCAAAGATTGAATTGATCTTGTATTAGATAAAACATTATTTCATTTGGATTATAGGATTTGGTTTAGCTGAGGTGTGGGTGAGATTGGCTGAGATTTAGCTTCTATTCTTGAATATTGATTTGGAATAAATGATATATAGATTAGGAAAAATGGATATGGAAATGGTGTTAAGATAAGAAACAAATTCGTTTATGATCTAACGATAGGATTTTGAATTTGAAATGAAATTCAAAATAGGATGGGTGAATAGAAAATGAGGTTAGGATGATATTTTTAGGTGAGGTTGTAGATTTGACTTGGGGTTACTTAGAATGATTTTGGGGATACAAATATTGAAGATATATTTTGGAATGTTATGCGTTGTATTTGGTTGAATGTATCTAGTGGGTTTTGGGAAATTATATTTTTTGGATTGTGATGTGTGTAAGTGAGAATGGTTGATTCATGGTCACAAGGTTCCCAATGTCTATAAAATTGGAGTTTTTGAATTGGTTCGATTTTAGGATGTTGATAGGGTTTGTGGGGATGTCTAAAACCTTAGTAATAGGAAACTTGTAAATGAACAAACAAAAATGAGAAAACATTTTTTTCTAAGATTTTATAGTTGTTTTAAGATTGAAAACATGCACGTATTCACAACACCCAATTAACAAGACACATTCACAAGTCTAAATTATTCAATAAATTAGCAATCCTTATGGGCCACAAATATAGTATCTACCAAAGGTGTGGATAGCTAGGGAATGTAAGTCCATGAACCACCTATTGGGTCCCAAAACCACTACTCCAAAATCCTAGAACTCAAATCAACCACATATTATGGAGGGTTAAATTCCAATTGGTGAGAGTGGGTAATTCACCCTTAACTTTGGGATTTTCTTAAAACCAAGAGGGTGTTACTAGAGGTATGCATTGATAGGAATTCAAATAAAATAAAATGAATAACTAATGCTCTTTGCAATAACTATACCCAAATATGAGATTAACCTCAATAATTATCACTAGATTAAGCTCAATTGGTTTTAATAAAACCTCTTTATATCCAATAAATACTTTACACATGCATCTATAGGTAAACACTAGTACAATCTTTTTAAATGATTTTACTTATATTTTCATAGGCATTGACAAAGTATAAATACAATGAACATGACTTATTGGATGATTTAACAATTAGATTTTTCTTGAGGTTTTCCCTAGTTTATGATACTAAATCATTAACAACATATATGGATCCTATAACTAATTTTTATACTAATTGATAATGGATATTTATGATTTTAGTGTGAGTGGGGAGTCAAACCCTTCAAGTCTAGTGCCTTATTGGGTTGTAGAGTAGAATTTAACCATACAAATTAAAACACAATAAATAACAACAAAGATATGATGTACACAAATAAAATTTACCTAGTGATCTCTCTCTAAAATCATTAGTATTAATTCATAGTAGAAAAAAGACTATCACATCTAACATAATGAAATAAATTGGAATTCTACAATACTCAAATATTTTATATAATCACACCAAAAATTATGGTGAAATTTTATAAATAAGAGGGCTTATCACACATCTATGCCTTGAACTCTCTAAAATGTCAACAACCAACCAAGCAGATATGTGATTATATACATCTAATATAATGGCTACTTGTAGACATGCAAAATTGACTAATTTGGTTCATTTTAATCATTGGCATTACTAGTTTTCCTTTTAACATCATTTTCTATTATTTTCACCTTATTTCCTATATTAATTAAGTAATTTTGAATTATTTAATTAATTCATCCTATTTCATTAATTTCCTCTAATCTCCCCTAATTAAATAATTTTGATTATTTAATTAGCCATAAATCTAATTTTCTTCTGAAATTCCTATGATTAAATAATCTTGAATTATTTGATTATCTAATTCCCATCTCATTCATTTGAAATATTCCCTTTTAATAAAGAATATCATAATCCTCCACAATTAAATAATCTTGAATTATTTAATTGTTCTTATTTCCCTCTCAAAGGCATATTCCCTTGAAATATTCTTGTTATTAACAAGAGTGCACCTGAATGCAAAAGGAAAGATGCTTTGCAATCCTGTGTAACATGGGAAAACTTCCAGGTTGTGGGTACCTTATGTTGAAAGTTAACCTTCGGACTATAGGCCGGCTTCCTATATGATTTTCTAATGATGGACTGTAATTTTGATGGAAAAGAGAAGAAAGGCTTGAATTGAATGCATAAACTAAACTTTAAAATGGAAGGTGATGCACCTAATGATGAAAACTTAAACTGCAACCTGACTCACAAATGAATTTTCAATATTTCCACTTACACAACAAAATCTGACAACTTAATCACCTAAATGTTTCATCCAAAGGCTTTGACAGAATATCTCTTTCAAAAGAAAACTCCATTTTCACAACTAAAATGATAAAGTACCAACATGCACAATGTATAACCTATAAATTTAAGTATTATTGCATACATACACTTATGAAAGAGACAGAAAATTAGAGGTTTCGAAATTGAAACACAATAATCCTCTAATTAGATCCAACACAATTATGATGCTTGAAATCTTGAAGAAAAAAAAAATCATCTGCTAATAACAAAGTTAAAATGACCTGTAAAGAGTTGCTACATAATATTAACTGTAAAATATTTGAGTTACAAAATTAGTCTCATCTTTGCATAAATGCAAAGGAAAAATCATCAAGAACTAAGGAAAAAAAACTAAGTCTTTTTCCTATATACAATAAAGGGCTTCAAAAAGCCAAGAGGAGATAACTGAAGTCAAAATATCTGAACTGCAAAGCTGATGTGAAACTGCAGTTATGTCTCACCATTTGCTCCATTTTTTTCTTTGCATGATTTTGGGAAAAAGGGACTATTCGATTAAATATTAAAGATAATCAATATGATTATTTTAATATTTATCATGTGAGCTCTCTTTTTTTTCACATTGCATGGTAAATATTAAGGTAATAAAATATTACCTTTAATATTTAATTACATGTTTTTCCTTATTTAAAATCATGCAAAAGATACAAGCTAAGTTTTTTTCACTTTAAAATTAAATGATAATATTGAGACTTAACTCTCAACTCCACCAATATGCATGATGAATCATCTTTGGTCGTGCAAGTTTGAAAAGCATGCAAAAAAAGGCTTCAAAACTAGAGCAAAATGAGTGATTAAGTGTCCAAAACTCCCCTTGAGTGATGGTCAACCCATGTGAGACCTTAAAAATAATGTAGAACCACCCTTTGAGCCTTACAATCCTCCTAAAAAGGTGGATTTGTCTTTTTCCTTAGAAGTGGTGAAGATTTATCAAAAAATGCAAACTAGGTCAGTGAGAAATTTAAAAGGTTTTTTTGTCCCATTGTTTTATAAATTATATCCAAAAATCATGAAAACCCATATCGTAGTTTTCGAGATATGATTGAAACACACACGACCACTATTCGTTGCATCTTTTGAATCTGAGAAGGCATCATACTGGGCTCAACCCTTATGGGAACCCATTTTACACCACATGCTAAAACGTTGAACATGATGAACTAGCCATGAAACATGTACCTGTACCTGATAAATCTTTGAATATCTGCTTTTCTTATCTGATTTGCTCAAATGTCAAAAATATTCTCACCCCAATTTAATAACTGACTGATAAAACTTTACTAATTTAGCTGGCTAAAAATTAGTAACAATTCCTTTTCAAAATATCTCATTCCTCTCATTCATTCTTATTCCTCCATTTGTTGATCTAATCTTGACCCTTCATTTCAAATATCCTCAACCAATTTTCCTAAAATTGTGGAGATATTTGAGTTCAAATTGATCTTTATCCTTCATCATCCTTAATCCACTCAAATTAATGGGTCTTAAGGTGCAATCTCAACAATTCTTTGTGGGTCTCAAGGTTTAATCTCAACCATTGATTCTAACATGAAAATATATAAAACAAGCATCCCTCAATTATTACATTACCTAGATCATTTGAGAACATTTGAGCACTTGGGAAATATCATATTCTTGAGCATTTGAGCAACTATCTTCATCTAGGTCATCAATCTTCATGTTTTTACAACCATGGGAGCTTCATGGTCAAGAAATCCAACATCTCACACAATTAAAAATGGAAGGCAAGGTTTGCACATTGGTTGGTTTCATATTTTGAATTTTTTTCATTGCTTATCTTGATTTCTAACCCTTGTATGTACTCACTTTCATTTTGTAAGTGTGATTTGATTGTGTATTGTTTTGGGTTTTGTTGATTTCTAACCCTTGTTTTGATATTAATTCCATTTTTTATTTCACATTATTGGCATGCTCAGCGGGACTCGTGTCCTTGAATTTAACAAAATTGTGTGAATTATTGTAATTTGTAGGTTTTTTTAGTGTGTTCAAATTTTATAGGGGTCACATTTCCTTCATTTGGTCGCCTCTTCTTTGCATCCTCCCACTCTGGTTGTGTATTATGTCACATTTGACTTTGAAAATGACCACATTTGAGAAGGTTAATGTGGTTGATTCTTTGGTTTCAGTGTTTGTAATTACATTTTTTGTTTGTGTAGTAATCTTTTCACATCTGTTCAATATCCGGTCACATCTGTATAAAACAGAGTCATGTTTTCTTCATCAAGCCATGTCCATCAGATTATAGAGTTATGTGTGTCAGCAAGGTCGTGTTTGCACAGAAATAGAGTCACGTTTGTAGGTATATAGGGTCGTGTTTGATTGTTTTCTATCTATGTTTTGATTTTGACTGTCATTTTTTGGTTTCTAATTACCCTAACCCTAACCCTAACATGCTTTGTTAGTTGTATGTGCTATCTTTTTCTAATCTATTTATGCATCTTTTTGTGTGGGGGAAGATAATTTTCTTAAAAATTCTAATATCATTTTTTCTTGTAGGGTTTTTGAACAGTCCAAGACCAAGCCATTTGAAACTACTAATACATTGATTACAGATTCCTAAAGCAATGTTTTATCATTTTATCATGTATGTTATCTTTGTTTGGTAGTTTAGTACACATTTGAATTTGGTTCCTAAAATGAATTTGTTTGACATGTATTGTAAGTTGAGGTGTATGTATCCTCTCCCCTTGCACTTCGTGTGATCCTGGGTGAAAAAAAATACCTTCAATTTTCCTTTCTTTTCATTTGGCTGAAAGCATATTGCCTATGTATCCTATCCCCTTGTGCTTCGTGCGATCTCTGTTGAAGATAAATAGCAATACATTAAGCTTTCATCTTTTTTCTTTTGACAAGAGGCCTGCCTTGGGACACATCCTAATGGAGAACCAAAGGGATCGACCTCAAGTGAAATTTTAAGTTGTGCTATAGAAATTGGACGAGAGAAAAAGCTATAGTTTGATCCATGCATGTAGCGCTCTAAACTTTTTCTAGGGAACTGCAATTTCCTGGTTTCTCAAGGAGATATCTGAGAGGTCGGCGATGTTCATTGATGTTCCACCCACTAAGAACCAATTTTTACTAGAATCCTAAGACATTTTAAACATATTTTAAGTGGTACAAGGGATGTGGATCATACGCTAAAGCTACTCACAATGTACTCTCTTAGTTTGAGATAGTTTTTTTTGTTGCTAGAAATAGCTTCTGAAGAAGTGAAAGAAGGTGTGCCCATGGTGTTTGTTGATGACTGTATATCACTGAACATCTACTATTCACCTTTGTAGAAGAGGGTTTTGAAGCAATTCACTACCTAATCTATTTGAGTATTTACCCCTAAAATTGGAGGTGGGCCTACTTAAATTTACACACCTATTACTAAAATAGGGTGTACTTTTTTGGTTCTATTGATAAAATTGGAGTTAGTCTTGATTGTTCATGTTTTTTGTTCATATCACTTACTACCAAAAAACAAACACTCAAACTTGTACATCAAATAAAATTTCATCAAACTTTTAAGAAAATTTTAGATATAAAAACAAAAATTACATTTTCCAAAAAAAAGATTTGCTTTTGCACAACCTATCACTTTTACCTTGTATATTGCAATGTTTTATTTACATCTAACCATCTCTACTCTACATATTGCCATCTCTGATCAACTTGCCACTTCTGCAATAACTCTCTTGGCTAGAGTGAAACCCTACACAGTATCGCTTTTGGTTGTACTCTACTACATTTGATTTTACATCAGGTCATGTTTTCTTTGCATCTTGTCGCCTTTGCTTAGTACTTTACCATGTTTGCTAGAAATAGCAGTTACATTTTCCAAAACTACTACATTTTTCTATAACCTAATTTCTCTTAGACTTGTAAACATATTGAACTATAAACTATCATAATTCTTGGTCTTGCCATCAAAACATCTATCACAATGGACCTGTCACTTCTGTACAATAATTTGTACCTTGAAGTGTCCCACCCCAAATGGAACAATCCTTTATTGTGATTTTTCTTGATTATTTTTCAATATGACACGTATTCCATTTTGTCAAACCATTGCCAACTAGTTATTCTAATGTCATTACTTGGATAGTAGGTTAATTTATTGAATGTTTCAGATATTATAAGAGCATTCATACCCTTCATAATAGGATTAAGATTTGAACCACTCAATTGATCACTAATCTTATACCAATTCCTTCAAATGTTAATCAGTTCCAATGAATAAATAATAAGTTTCAAACCCTAAATAGTAACTGTCAACAAGTGGAGTAGAATAGGAACCAATCTGAAATTTGATTATAGAACTTCTAATTGATAACTTCATACAAGAACAAACAGAGCCATGTTTCAGACTATAACATATAATTTTTGAGTTTGATGATGAATATTACAACAATGATATAATACTAGAAAAAAATTACTTTCCTTAAATTCATGCATTCAATTGGACAACAAGGATATACACAATCAACATTACATTTTATGTTCATCAACAATATTGCAACATTACAATCAGATTATTGAAATAATAAAGTTGAGTGTGCAAATACCACTTTTTTGTATTATATTACTCTCTTGAGTGATGCTACACTTGGAAATAACTCACCAGAGCTATAGGTAAGAAATGGTAACTATTGTTGATGAATTTTCCTTCACAAATTCCCCACACACCTACACTAGCAACCTCACACTTCTGATCAGCAATCTATACTCAAGATACCACGCTAGCTATGAAGTCTCCTTGGCTGCAGGAAATGCCACAACTAAGAAGAATGGTTGATTATTGATGTTAGCAACTACAGTCCTTCAGAAAACTCATGCTAAACCTCCCTTATGTGCCCAATAGTCTTACACGCCCCTTTTATGCAAGTGCAAAATCCACACACAATTCAATGGAGCCAATCTTTATAACTTTGGTGTGAATATCTTGAAACCCTATGCCTAGATTAAAAACCTTTAGTATATTCTCCAGCTATATAATGTCAATAAAAAGTTGACCAACAAGTATGAATATTGAAACCTCAAAATTTTGCAATGTTATCAACTCTCCAAACTGAATTAGATATTTGAATAATAATCACTAGGAAACTCCTATATTTTTCTTGTGAATCTTCTAAACAATCTTTAAAGCACAGTGCACAATCCTTGAAGTGGAATTGTCTGCAAGTTGGCTTGGGAGATCTCTAACTCTTATATTGAGTTGTTATTCTTAAGGGATGTCATCCTCAAAAATCTTGAGATTTTCAGACCCAACAAACCCTTGTTGAAGCTCTTCTCGAAATTTCTCCAAAACAAGAATAATAATCATCCATCCATAAAATGAGCTTCAAATTCCATTTTATAATATTCAATTTTCATTTTCTTTAATTTCATTTAATTTACTTTAATTTCATTTACTTTTCTAGCCCTTTTGGTGCACAACTTTATAATATAAAGTATACTTAAAAAATCACTTATATCTCCCCTTTAAAAATAACCCTTTAACTTATATACTTTTAAAAGCATTTAAATCCCTTTTTAATAAAGTCCTTATGTATCCCTTTAAATTGGTACTTAAGGTTATATTATAAAGTGCACATTTAAATCACTTATATCCTTTAAATATAAAGTCTCCTTTTAATATATTTAATAACCCATAAAGTTAAATTATTTAATTTAACTTTATTACTTGATGTTATTAATTATTAAATACGTAGGACCAATATTAAGCAATATAACTCTAGGATATAATTATGCCACCATGCAAAATATAGAAACTCTACCAACTGACCATACCAGTGACTTACTTTAAATAGTAAGTGTGCATCAAAAGGTCTTGAATGGCCTTCAGAAGGTGCACTACCAATAAACTAGGCACTAAGTTGAAGAATACTGAAATAAACACCAAAGGGTCTACTAAAGAACCAAAGATTTCCCTCAAAAGGGTCCCCTGAACACCCTATTAGCCTACAGGGACTAGTTGGTAGACTAACCACTACATCCGATCACTTCCTAGGAAAGGGGAAATTATAGTCTGCTCTCCCCAAGATTGCTTGTCCCCAAGCAATCCTCACCTAGATACCCTGGCCTGTCACTTGAATACCAAGATCCCAAATCATTCTGTTGAATTCCCAACAACATATCCACTACATCCACTGGTTAGAGAATAAACCATGCCCAAGATCATTGTGAACAACTACCTCAATGTAGAGAAATCTACCAAATAAAAGAATCATTGGATCACATAACCAAAATGGAATTTTTCCATACACATCACCCGCTGACTTCCACTATGTCACTCTGATATAATCTTCACCATGTTGAGAGTGGTGAAGAAACACATCAGAATCCCATTGAACTATCATGCCACACTTATCACCACTTAGATCCCAACACACCAGAAACTCACATCCATCAAATATGAGAGGATGGAAATAGCTCAAACTACTAGCAACACAACACTCGACTCCAAACTCTACAAATCTCTTGTGGATGTGATGAATATCCCTCATAGGTGTTGAAAATAGTTTAAAAACTCCTCCTAGGTTGTTGATATGGGACAAATCAGTAGCCTCAAGATTAGAAATCTAACGTATGTAAATGCATGCCAAACTGCCAGGATCATAGGGTGCCAAAGTACCAATCCTATGCCACTCTCAAATGCTGAGGAGATGATAAAATCTCCTCCAAACTCCCAAACAACTGTTGTCATCCAAAGATTATGACAGAAAATCTTGTCCCAAACAATAGAATAGTCATCCCCTACCAATTTATGGATTAGAACTCCACCACTATGGGTTGGACTAACAATTCCATCATGCTCATTGAAACCACAACTTCCCTGTAACCATGCCTCCAATGGAATTTCTTAAAACATGAAAGTTGCAGAATTTTCCAAGGACACCTCTACATGATGAAAATATGATACCTGACCCTATAAACAACCAACTGAAAGTAATAGATTTAGATACCTGAAGTCTCTGGTCCCATCTTCTGTAGATGGAAACACTCCATCCCACAATCGATGATATGAATCTTGAGCTAACCCACAACTATGCACCATCAAATCATCTGTGTGTGGACTGAAAGAGAAGTGATGAGCACTTCTTACTATGCAATCAAGATGGAATGCACCTACTTGTGCCAATGGTTGACCAACATAGTCATTGAGAATGCACACCTCGTCACTCTCATCACCTAAATCAAGAGGTGGCTCACATCTCTGATTGTGAAGGGAAGATTGGGTAGTTTCTCTACAAGTCCTCTCTGCGAACCCAATAGCAAAGTCCCTATTTGATAGAAACTAGATGTATTCTGACCTAATTCCCTCTAAGGAACAGATGATAGTCTATAGACTAGATATGGAATTCCCAACTACTACCCATGTTTTCCTTTCTTGTAATTGTGTTGACCATAGGAGGTACTCCACAAACTTGTGTGTGTTGTCAAAGTGATTTATGGTTTGGAAAACCCTATCCTTAGTGTCTATCAGCTATTCCTTGAGTCCCGATCAACCATTAGGCTCATGCCTACCATCCATCTCAACCAATGCATTACCTGATCTGTTGGTAGATGTAGGAGACATGCTCCCACCAATAGATGCCATGCAATCCTCATGCAAATAAGATGGGACAGTGTGATGATTCAACACGATATTCACACAAGACTCTACCTCCTCAACACAAGAATCACCAATAGAAATATCTACACCACTAATGTAGAGACTAGTAGCCCTGTCATGTGCAAACACATGCACCTCACTGCTATCTGGTCCAAAAAGTGTATACATCTCTACCACTATCATGTCTATATCCTAGGCCCTTAACCCATAAGTACCACTCTCATCCGCAAGCATCATGGTATCGCTAGAAGACTTAATTTATATTGTGGATGATGTTGATTGAGCCAAGCTCAGTTCCTCATAGAGCTCATCTATGTGAATCTCTTATTCTTGAAGGGACTTTTGAGTGCTCTTTAGAGAATCTTTGGTAACCTCAAGCTCATAGGAAATATTATCAACCTCCTCCTCTTTCCCTTTCATCACATCAAAATAGATCTCACCAAGCATGAGTAGGTGATCTCTAGCTGAGAGTAGTTGCATGTAATTGGTCTTCATTACCATCAACACCTTTTTGAGTGCATGGAAACCTACAAGGTAAAGTCCTCCTTCAAGATTGTTCTATATCTTTGGAATCCTCCAATAATACTTTTCCATCATCTGAAGAGTGCCATCAAAGTATCTAATGGTTTCCACAATCTGTTCTTCATTCACCTTTAGTTTTCCTACCAACTTATCGAACTCTTGGGTCCCATCAATCTCATGTAAATTTTTTGATCTAGGATCAACATCATGAAAAATATAATTTGATTTGTTTTCAAGGTTGATATCAACTTCATGAGCACTGAACAATGTCATCCTAGGGTTCTATCAAACAACTATCATGATGTAAGGAATTCTCGTCATCAACCGCTTCAGATTTGAACCCCTTTTCTTCCACCTGCTCCTCATCAAATAAGTAAGGCCTCAACTTACCCTCACATTGTTTGAAAACCTTATGAACCAAGTTATAAGTATTTGTAGATGTTGCATGTACCTTCTTAAGAATAGCCAACAATAGAGATAATTCAAGCTAGGAAATTTCATCACTTTCATTAATGATTGTAGCCATAATGATCATCATGCGGTCCTGAATAGATTTATCATGTTCCTCACTAATAGAATCCACAAAAAGATGAAACTTCTATAAAATAATTTCATTACAATCATATTTAGTCATAACAATGCACAATCTCACCTATGCCATCAACTCTAGGACCTTGACCCTCTTCCCAAAAGAAGGACTTCTAACATCACCTATTCCATGAAAGCTTTCAATAATCAACCGCAATACCTCCCTCATTTTTCCAGCATTATAAGTAACTTGAGGAGTTGTAATCCTTATAATTTCATTGAGGAGACTAGTAGGAAATTCCAAACCTCCCTTATGAGAAGAATGGTGTGTAAGACTATTGGGTGCATTTCAGAAAACTCATGCCAAACCTCCCTTATGCACCCAACAGTCTTACACACCCCTTTTATGCAGGTGCAATCTCCACCCACAACTCAATGGAGCCAATATTTATAACTTCAGTTGAAATATCTTGAAACCCTATGCCTAGATTGAAAACCTTCAATATATTCTCCAACTATATAATGTCAATAATAAGTCGACCAACAAGTATGAAGATTGAAACCTCAAAAGTTTGCAATGTTATCAACTCTCCAAACTAAATTAGATATTGGAATATTAATCACTAGGAAACCCTTATATTTTTCCTATGAATCTTCTAAACAATATTTAAAGCACAATACACAATCCTTGAAGTGGAATTATCTGCAAGCTAGCTTGGGAGATCTCTCACTCCTATACCAAGTTGTTCAAGCATCCCTATTCACAGTCAGCTGGGCTATCTATGTTGTTGTTTCATCCCCTGGTGGGGGAGGACCCTATGGTACTTGTTGATCTAGTTGCATTGGATTAGGCTAATTTCATCATGCTAAGCCTACTCCCCATCACACCCTGCTCTATCCAACTACTCTACAATGATCCTGAGACGTTGTCACTTGCCCCTCTAGCCAATCACACCAGCTCTCCCCACAATTGTCCTAGCGTCAGCAAGATCTGTAAAGTGAAGAGGAACACGACAAGGCCACCATTGATCATACTTGTGTGTAGTGTTAGGGTCTGCCAAACCTACTGCCCAGCCCCATCCAAATTGGGAAAGTCATCTAAACTTGAAAAAAACATCCATAGATGAGGCATGTGGCCCCCACACCCTAACCTCTTAGGATGTCCTCTTGAAACGGGCATGATACTCATCTCCAAAGCATGTATGTCACTCTCCAAATTGACAGAGAACCTGATCAGGTAAGTAACACTCAACCAAAGAATCCATACAACCTATCAACCATTGTGTTTGTCAGCAATAAGAGAGTCGATCCACATCATCATTTTAGGCCTCACAACCTAACCATGGTCTCCAAATAAATGTAGGCATGTCATAAAAAATGTGACGCCAATAAGGTAGCTAGACAAGATAGGTATAGTGCATAAAATTTGAGTATCTATATGAATATGGATCCTCTAGATCCTGATCCATAACACCATCTAGTCTAGTCACTGGGATATGCTCCCAAACCCATACATGCAACAATGTCATACCAACAGAGATAGAACTACCTCCACGATAAGAAACCTCATGCATTTCTCTATATAGGTTTGTCAAAAGACATGGGCCCCATGCATACCTCGTGTTGTGCTCCATCATCTGCTCAATGTAGATGCCCCAACTGATAGGAAACTATCTACCTCTACGAACAGGTACCACAAACCCCATGATCAAACCACATTAGACCATAAAAATAGGACCTACGCTATTGAAAAATGGAGACAATTCTATCTCTGAGTCCACCACCTGAAGATTTCTAATGCCGAGAACTCGCTGCATAACACGGGTACCCTGTCCAACATTATAGGTAATGAGCTCATCGTGAATAGGAATACAGAGAATCCTCCAAACATCCTCCAATGTGATGGTTGCCTAACTAGTCAATGAATGAAACAACGACGACTCAAAGTGCCATATCTCTACAAGGGCAGTCATCATCGCCCTATGACATCAAATCTCTAACATGAACCATATATAACGTAGGCCAATGGAGTCTAGGAAATATTGCTCCACCTTGAAGAAGCCAACAGTCAGGTCAAACAATTGTCATGGCCATCACTCTCTAAAATAAAGCAGTTCTAGAACCGCCTACAAAATTTCAACCCATGATGTTAATAATTTGCTACAACATCACATCACGAACCTAAGATTGCAAGAAAATTGACAAACTTTATCAAAATTGACAATAGCAGCCACTTTTTTGACAATAGCGGCCAAGAAAAGTAATAGTGGCCTTGTTTTTAGTAATAGTGGTTATTTTGAACAATAGTGTAAAAAATGACAAAAGCGAACAAATTTTACAACAACAAAGACAATAGCGAACAAATTTTTCAATAGCAAGCAAAAAATGCAATAGCGCACAGGAAAATTGATAGTGAACATTTTTTGTGAAAGCGGCACAAACAAAGATAACAATAGTGGTCGAATCAACACAAAAGCGGTAATTTCACAAAATTACCGCTATTGCTAAAAAAAAAATCTAGCATTAATTACACAAAATCGAAAACATGAAAACATGAATGGAAGTGATACATACCTTGATACCTACACCAGCAGGCCTCCCAAAGTCATGGACTTCCTTTGCACGATGTGGGGCACTTGAAATCCTCAGCATCACAAATCGATAATAGTCAAAGTAAGATCTCCAGAGACAAGAATTTACTAAGGGCTAAGAGTGCAAATGAGGAAAAATGAACCCTAATTTCCTATTTTTACCACCCAAACCCTATTTTTTACCTTGGAAACTCTCCTAGGTTAAAATTATGGGAACTCAGGCACATTTGAACTATAAATGATGGTCTTATAGCCTAATTTTTCATCCTCTATGCATCTAAACTACAATTGATCCTTGTCGCGAGCCTGACCCAAAAAATAATTTTTTGGCCAATCTCTTGAGGGGGCAGCCCAACATTGTATTATCTTTCCTGGGGCATAGTGGGGAATATAAAATTTTTCAAATCTTGATCTTAACATCGAATTCCTTGAAATAAAGCAACCAGTACTTTGTCTCAAAGAGGGGCAAAATGTAGACATATAAAAATTATCTAATGCATATCGCACATCTTGAATGACATTTTTCCATTTATCGATATCCTTATCATTAATATCACTGCATTTCACATCATTTATATCAAAAACCCTATTTTCCTCTATTAATTGAATAATCTTTAATTATTTAATTAATTCACTATATTATCATTAATCTAACTTTTATTCCTCTTGATTAATTAAATTAATGCAAGCTATTTAATTATGTCACTAATAAACCCTATTCTCCTAAATCAATTAAATTGTTATTAATTAATAATTTAATTAAATCACTTTCCCTTCTCTAAACCTCAATAATTAAATCAATTATTCAAAATCATTCAACATAGTCAACAAACAAATACAACCTTATTTGTTAAATTCAAACATGACTTGCACATTCAACTCAAAATATTAATTAATTATTCAATTAATTAATTATCTTTACCCCTTTTTTGATTGAGAAAATCACGACCATTGACTTCTCATTCTAAATAGTTGACTAACTCATCTCTTCTTCAATCCCACTAACCACTCAACCTGATTCTTCAATCCCACTAACTACTCGAATTTTCTTTCCCAATCCCACCAATTATTCTAATCTAAATCCACTAATCTTTCCAATCTATTTCCTCTCAACAGTTCTCAACAGTTGATCAAGATCTTTTACTATGAAATCTTGATCGTTCATCTTGAAACAAAAAATCTATAAAATAATTTTCTACCCTCACAAATCATCTAGAATCTTCATAATGAAGTGCTAAGCAATTATCTCTTAAGCACATTGAGAGTTATTATCACATTCTAGTTCACCATTATCAACACGAATCAAAACTTTTGCAAAAACAACAATGGAGTCTTTGTATTGAATCGAGCAATCAGTCATACAAACATCAATACAAACACAACTCCAACATGGGATTGTATAGCTTTTAAGGTTTTGAATTCAATCTATGTTATATTTAGGATTACATTGTTTAATTGATTTCATTATTTTAGAACTTCATTTCATGAGTATGGTTGGAATCTAATCTTGTTTTGAATTAAGTTTGTTTAATTTATTGCTTTTTTTTATATTGCTTTATTCCCCCTGTACAGTATTTATTAAAGTAGTATTAAAGGGATCCATAGTCAACTAGATATTGACAATAGAATCCACTACATATACCTTAATGTTTTCCTCATTATCGACCTCATTTGAAAAATTAACATTCTTATCAAATCCACTTGTAGTTGATATGAAAGATAAGGATCTATCTCTATGTTCAAATATCCTCATAGCCTCACTTATTGACAACAAAATTTTAACTTGACTTAGAACGTATCGATAGGGGTATACTTTAGGAGGGGTGTGCTATGTAACATAGTTGTTTCAATTGCATCAAGGATACTAAGAAAAAATAAATCAAAATATGGGACAAAAAATTTACCATTTGTTTGCTTTGTTATCTCCTTACTCCCAACTATTTCATTTGGATGCACCAATTTATCACTCTTTGTTTCCTTGTCACTCAATACTTTTGACTTTTGAACATCATTGTTTCTTGCTTGTATATATTGGCTTTGGATTTTGGACATGTATTACTTTCTTGGTTTGTTTCTATACTATATTCTTCTTCTCCACCATCTTCCTAGTTGGGGCACTACTTTCAACTTCAACACCTACCCTTTGTTTATCACTACTAACTTTAGGAGTTTCTATATTTGTTTTATCAACAAATTGCCCCTTCACTAGCACATATCTATTTCTTAATTGGTAATTGTTGACGCCAAAATTTGATGAGGTAACAGAGTCTTATGGGAAACTCAATTTAAGGGGGACCTTTTGTGCTAAACTGAGTAACCTCCAAATTTTTAGAGAAGTCGGCTTCTTCTATAATGGGGTTTGGAAAGGGAAAATGAAGCAGATATAATAAAATAAAGTCTAACCTAAGGCGATGCGCCAAGATTTAATGATGGGCACGATAAATCATAGATTTAAAGGCCTAAATGGTGTTGTAGTGTTCCAAAACATCAGAGACTTAAGATTATAGCATAGACAATTCATTCATTGACATAAAAAATATTGCATACATTCCTACTACCAAGAAGAGTCCTTAAACATGATCAAGGTAAGCAAACTTGCATCTAATATATATAGAAGTTCTCAAATGAAGTGTCAAGACAATAAAAAGAACAGTTCACATTTTGATCAAATAGCATGAAAAATAGAAAGTCTGAACAATTGGCACAGTCTGAGAGTTTTGCAATTAAAATAAAATAGTAATAAAGGCCTACGTCTTTTACTAAAACCAACATGTTTTCCCCAATTCTGGACCCTTTTCTCATCACAGAGAAAAGTATATATAGCATGAAAAACCTCCCACTGCCTCGGGGAGCAGTAACATAAAAGATCTCGCGATCCCTAGTAATGATGCCTGAATCAGAATATTCCTGAGGTCATTACAACAGGATCGATTCGGAACAAAGCATCCAGTCATCCCAGGCACAGGTGCATCCTCAGCAATGATGACAGTGGTCCTGGTTAGACAAGTGTCACCCTCCTGAGCAAATGATGATGAAGCGCAATAGCCAATAGCTTCATTTGGTTCATTAATTTCCTGCCTTTATATGAGATTCGCGGGTTAGGCTCGTGGCAACCTTTCGTTGCCCGCATGAACCTTTTTCCCTTTGCTGCAGAGGATTTGCGTTAAGGCTACACGTATCAAATAACCAGATCTTTCACCAACAACAGAGGGAACGATCGTCAACCGGGCGCAACAGAGATGCATGGCAGCATTTCACTGCCCGCGGTTGCTAATTCATTTCCATGATGAAGGATTTGCGCACATTAGACACATAGCAAGTGCATACAGCAGTCAACAATCGTGGGGCCTGCCAGCACCTTTTAAGAATCAGGGCTTCGTGGCAACATTTCGCAGCCCGATGAGGCATCAAGGAAACAAGAACCAAAAATATCCCGCAGCTGCGACACGTGGAAGCACATCAGAGTTTCCCGGGATCCGAAGGGAATGCCGATACTCGAAGTTGCAAAGAGTAGACATGTGGAGCGGCGGATTCAAAACCTTGATAAAAGGCCGAGCGAACTTGGAAATGTACAAGCTAGTGCATAGAAAAATAAACCCGAAGGGAGCTGGTTAAATATTTATTAACAACTTTTGGTGACTATCAAGGGCGTTTTGACTGAGGAACGAAGAACCCAAAATTTTTTTGGTTCTTCATACCAGAGTTCCATTTCATTAGGCCAATGGAGTCAGAGATTGGAAAGTGTCACCTACAAAGGAGACCATTCATCCTCAGACGGCTTCACTATGTTGCACAAATTCTCCTGTGCTCCACTTAGATCAATAGTTTCTTTGTGAGGCAGCACATTAGGTAAACCGGCCCCTGCTTGTATATGAAATAGTAGCTGTGAGAGTGGGTGAATGACTCCCTCAATGTCGGTCACCGTGGGAGGATAACTAAAATCCTCCAAAGCCTCTGGATCATCTTCCTTTTCTTCTATCCTTTCCGCAATTTGCTCAGCTATGGCAATAGAGCCATCTTCAAGGAACGGGGACGGAAAACCCATCCCATTTAACTCGGTGAAACCTCCTCGAATGTTGTCTAGTGTCTTACTCAGAATAGTCACGACTGCCTTAGTGTGTTGGAAGGCGGAGTGACAATGGATGAATTTGTTTGTCATTTGAGCAGCAGCATCCCGATCCTCAATACTCGCTCCAACCAGGCTCTCATTAGAGACCGAGTATAGCTTGGTGAGTAGATCTTTTGCCTCAGAAACCCTCTCCAAGATGAAACGTGGGAACTTCTCAATCATATCATGGGCTTCTTGGCTTAGCCTTGATTCCTTATTGATGAATCAGAGAGTAGGCTGTAGTTTCAAGCAAAAGGATTTAATTTTTTCCCTATGAGAGATGTATAATTGTCTAACCAGCAGAATGATATCTGGTTGTGTAGGGGGAGGTGGGGGAGGCAGGAGAGAGGCTTTAAGCGAAGTAATCTCCGCGTCTCTTGAAATAATGGCTTCAGCCAACTCTGCCCTTTTCTTTTTCTCTGACGCTAGCTGTTCCACAGAGCTATTCATTTCTTTATTCCAGTTCTCTTTAGCTCGGGAGTGATTTACTAAGTGCTCATTCAGAGAGGACTTTGTCTCTTGGAGTTCCTCCTCCAGTTGAGCTTTTAGGCTTTTAAATTCAACCTCTTTTTCTTATATTTTCTACTCATATTGAGCCTATGGGTGTTCCAATGCTTCATTTCTCTGTGCCATCCCTTGACTATACTTAAGGCGAAGCCACTCCAGTTCTTCATTCTTCAGTTGTAGATTCTACTCCACCTCCTGGTTCTTAGTTTGTAGCTCTTTTATTATGCCATGGTCAACAACCTAAGTCTTCGCAATTTTTCCTTGAAGTCTGTTCCTCTCATCCTCTGCTGCCAGCGCCCTTTCAGTCATGTGGGCAATATCTGACTCTAAGGATTTTTTTTTCCTCTCCAGAAAACTAACCCTTTCCCTAGTTGCTTTGAGTTGCTCATCCTTCTTCTTTAGCTGGCGACCAGTTTTAAGGAAGTTAGAAGTAACTACCTATTAATTTTCCTCCATGATTTCGACTTTATCTTGTGGTTGGGCTACATTCATGTCGAGTCCTACCGCATATATCTCATAGTCTTCTGGTTGCATTTCTCCCTGAGGCTTGCTTACCCTTGAGTACATGGTTACGAACTTTAATTCTTGTCAGGCCTCATCGTAAAGAGCCTGTACTCTTGGCTCAGCAGAAACACTGTCATCTTTTTCCTTGCATTTTCTCATTCTATTTACGCATGCCTCATTTCCAAAATCCATCTGCGCTATGAATTCGGTTGGTGATGAAACTAGTCCACCTGCAAAAGGAGCACCAGAAGGCAAGGCATAGGGATAGGTAACCTTCATAGGCATGGGAATTTATTTCTTCTAAAGAGTGATGGTTTGTGGGGAGAAGTGGGGCACGTTCCATAGTTTGGTTTAAGAACCAATAGTAGGGCTAGTAATTTGGAATGACTGAATTGGGGAATCAACCGTAAGGCTCATTAGTTGGGACATTGGAGGGGTTGTCAATGGGTGCCAGCCTATTGCGATAGAAGAGGATCTACAAAAATAGTGGAAAAAGAATGGGCACTCTCAAGGGGAATGATTTCTGAAAACGAAGTGAGGAAGGTCTGAGCGGCAACGGCGGGTGTAAGGATCTACAGAGGAGTACAGATGAGTGGAGTTGTTTGCGAAAACTAGGCGAAGCCTACTAAATGCGTCGGAATAAAAGTAGAAGGCAGAGGGCTAGTACCTATGGTAGGGATTTCTAGTGAAGTAGGGGCAAATACCAAGGAATGAGATGCAAGAGAAGGAGTGAATTGTACCTGTTCACTAGTTGTTAGCGGCTCTAAAAACATCAGTGACTCCCCTGCAACCTCCGGTTCTTGGCTAGCTGTGAGTACTCTTCCTCCGGTGGATTCTTGCGAACCCACCCTGATAATACTCTTTGTACGCTGCCTTTTCACAGGTGGGGTCTCTCAGGCTTTGGAAGTCATCTCCATTTGCTGCAGTGATAGCTGGCTGGTTTAGAAGCCCAAGTGAGTGTATGCAAGCCCTTGACATATTAAAGCGCACATTCGTGGCCACATATGAGGGTTGTCTGGGGCCTTTTTCTTTTGGCGTAGATGAGGCCGATGTCGCCGCTTCCTCCTCTTGATCCTTAGATTCTTCCTTCGGGTCTCCGCTCTTATTAATGCTAGAGCTCAGGCTAGGATGGCCTTCCTTCCACCACCTTTTGAATTCTTGGTCATCCTTCAGTTTATTGTAAGGAGCATCCAACTATGCTATTTCCTAGCGATACTTCCATAAAGTCGCTATTTTTTCCTCACTCCATTCCTCATCTTTCTTCAACCTATTGTACATGTCGTGGTCCATGAGGACATTATCCTGGGCCACCTCCATAGCAAAGTATAACTTGTGACATGGACCTCTAATGTCCTGCGTAGGGATACGCGCCAATTCAACAAAATTCTCATCTTTGTCCATCTGCGAGTTACGCCACTTCTCCCAATATGGTCGGGGGACATGGGTAACCCTCATATGTGGCTCTAGAAAGTCATCGAAAGGGTTGTAATCCCACTTATCATTTACCAGTACCAACCCTAAATAGGCCAGCTTGTCCTCTGACAACTAGTCCAATTGTTTATTTATCAGAGTCATCGACTTGAAATTCTTCAGACAAGAGAAGAATCCCTTCCTCTTGAACTTTTCGCTGCTATAGAAGGTAAAATCAATGATACACACCTGTCAGAACATTTCCAGTGTGAGCACTCTATCTGTGACACAGGCTGGGAGCAGAAAAGGTTTGTCAATAAAGCCCCACATCCGGAGGATCGTAAAATCTTTGCCTAAGAACCAGTCACAAGCAGGGGTGAAACTTTGCATAAATCCAGTTTGCTCCTTATTGAGCCAGATTATATCACCTTTTCTGATTAAATCATGCAAGACCGAAGTTATGAAATAGTCTGAAAATGCATAATAATCGTATGATGCGGAAAGAAAAGGTGTCCATGTAGACACTGGCTTCCTTTTATTTTTCTCATCAAAAATTGATAACAGAAAATACCGAGCGAAGAAATCCAGGTTCTGATGTAGAAACATGTGAACCAGGAAAGAAAGAAACCTAAATTTTTTCTCAATCTGGTAATTCTCAATTTTCCATATTATTTCTTCTACCATAAACTCAGCAAAATCATACTAGAAGAGATCATACTGCTTGCGAAATTGGAATGTTGGTCCCAGTTGAAAGGTCTCCACCTTCTCATCTAAGTTTCAGCCGCACATGAAGGCTAGTATGGACATGGCATCCTGGAGATCGTCGTGTAATGCACCACGTGACAATGGAATACTTGGCAGTTTAGCGACTGGGATGCCTTTCTTACTAGTCTCCTCCAACAAGAACTCCGAGTTCTTTCTCATCTTCTTCAATATTTTCTCTCCCTTGCTAGGGTGAAAGGGCTCGATATTCTCTTTTCTCTTACTTGGGTCTGGGATGCATTGCATGTGTTAAATGGCCGGTGGAGTGATGTGCACCCTTAATTTGCAGCCTTCAATGTAGCGGGTATCAGGATTATAATGCTGGATAGTAGCATCAACTACCTTCGTGCAATAGTGCACCAATGGGACCATATTGAGGGAGACCACTATACCAAACTCTCTTTACCGTAGATTGGTTTGCCTTTGGTGTCATCAACCTTGCATAGGCTACCTCCCTGAGGGACTTAGGGTTTTTTGTGAGTCATGGGTCATAAGTATTATCCCATTTCTCTTCGACCCTTTTCTGATTTCTGCAATCCTTGGGCTTATTCAGCTCTTCTCTATAGGCCCTCTTTGGCTTGCTGGGTATACCAGGCATAGCGTACGCCACATCCTTATAGACATATACCTCCTCTAAAGAACGTATAGTTATAAACAGCTCCTGGCTAAGTTCTTCTTGCATTGGATGAGATGAATTTTCTGACATTTTTCCCTTCTTCGAAGATCTCAGCAAGTTCCTGACTCTGCAATTTTCCTCGGTGTTGGATACATAGGAGAAGAGCCACTCTGCACTTTCTTTTTGGCGTTTGTGAAAAGACTTTCAAATATTAAGCCTTTTCATGCAATATTTGGCAATCTTTCCTTAAGGTGGTAGGCGAAAGCATGCCTTTTGCATTTAATTCGGCATGTACCGTTAATTTTGCAATTCATGCAAAATGAACTGCTTGCCATTTTGAGGCGGCCGGAGTTCATTATTGCATTTGGAAATTGTGTGATACGCTGTGATCCCCTTGGAACTTGAGCCGAAAATTTTCTTTCTAACCCTGCATTTGTATGTGCTGGCAATTAATATTCCAGACGGAATGATTACGCCGAGCAAACGATCACGGCCTGAAAAGATATGAATATTGCCTTGGGATTTGGGAAATGCTTGTGAGAAGACACAATAGCCTATGCACATACGTCTTACTATCAATGAGCACCACCTTTTATAAGCTAATTAATTAGCTCCTATTAATCGAGAACGCATTTAGCTATACTCTCACAAATGCAACTGGCCCAAAAATGTGAGCAAATGCAGGCACGCCTTTCAAGTTAGCAACTAGCTTATTATCACGTTTTCTCGAAACGGATTAGCATGCGTCTTGTCATTTTTTCTATAAATAGGCCAATAAGTAGTGAGGAAAACATACTTAGCATTCGAGAAGTGATAGGTCAGTAGAAGAGTTTTAAGCAAGTCTTCTCATAGGTTAGGTGATAGATAAATTTCGGCATAGCTCAAAAGCATAGGAATAGTGTCAGAACTATGGACACTCTAGTTTATTTAACCTCGTCTAAGTCGCTGACGGCATTCCTAGGGGAGGTTTCTACTAGGAGGCTGAAACGGATGACCAAGAATAAGCATTCTTCAGTCCTGATAGCCATAAAGTGGGTTCTAGCCAAAGACTGTATAGAGTATGAGGACAAGTATCAAGTGAACACCGATATATGCTCCCACTTCGTAGCGTCCATGCTAGACATCAACGTCCATGGCCGCTTATCCTGAAGCTTGTTAAGGAAATCTTCCCCAAAAAGTACCTGAATGGTCTTGGTGAGGTTGTTGCTCATGCTGCCTATGGAATAGGTTTGCCGTCAGCCAGCGACCTGCGTCGCTTTATCGAGGAAGAAGCTGTTGTCATTTGGATGTCGTTTCTTAGTGGATTCTGCCTACAAACTCATGACCAGCACCAGCAGAGGGTTACTCAGGCCCTACATTTCTTGTTCCGTAGCTACAATGTAATACCCTTCTACAACGTAGATTGGTATACTGATTTCAGGAACCTGGTATTCCCCCCGCCAATGGTAGTTGTGCCAAATGATGCTGCCAGTGTTGCCGAAGAACTCATGGATGAAGAAGAGGTGGCCACTGTTGTTAATGCGTCAATTTTTGCCAACCATGCCTTTGGATGAAAAACCCCTGCCTGCTCAACAAATGTCTCCCTGTTCACTCAATTTCCTGTTGTTGCTCAGAATACCTACCTTTTAGCTTGTATATAAGCCTGAAAAAGGGCCATATATATATAATAGCTCGGATACTTGTAAATTTTTGGTTTATGGCTTCCCAGCCACTTTTGCAATGTAAAGAAAATATATGAATAGATATATATCTCTTTTTAAAGAAAATCCATGTTCTCCTCTCCATTCTGTATTTCAGTTTTATGGGCTCACAACTTTCATTTTGTTATTTCTCCGCACATGGGTGTGTTCTATGTAAAGCAATCCTGGTATTCCACCCGCCAATATAATGGGTTAATTGCGCAGAAGCACAAACTAATTTCAAAAAATACTTACCAAAGAAATGAAAATAAAATAAAAGAACTATTCACATATGTACAAAATAGAGCTCAGTGCCTAATGGAACAGCTTAAGATGAATCCCATTGATCGGGATTCCTAAGGGTTCCTGTTCCATATTTTTCGGCTCAAAAATATTATGTTCTTTGCATTGAATAATTTTAAAGGGGCCCTCCCATAAGCTATCAAATTTACCATGTTGACCTGGCTTAGAAGCCCTTTTATCATACTTTAGCACTAAGTCTCTAAATTTTAGACCTTGGTCAGAAGCCTTCTTTTCAAACCATCGCTTGACCACTTGTTGATGATTTGTCATGCTTAGTAGGGAATTCTCCTTTTTTTCCTGTATTTCTAATAGTTTAGCGAGTCAAACCTCCATGGCTTCATTTTGTTCTATCTTAAGAGATTTCAACAACTACATTGCTAGAATCTCCATGGATATAGGTAATAGCACCTCTTTCCCGTATACCAACTCATAAGGCGAAGTATTAAGGACTTGCTTAGGAGTTATGTGGTTTTCCCAGAGCGTTGTTCGGAGGTTTTTATGCCATTCCCTCTAGTGTTTCGAACCAATCTTTTTAAGGAGCTGAACTAGGCTCTTGTTCGTTAACTCTGCTAGACCATTTCCCTGTGGGTAATAGTTTGATGATGTCTTGAGGAATATGCCATTCCTTAATGCAAAGTGACATACTTTGGCACCTAAGAAAGCTCTGGCATTATCTAAAATGATAGTTTTCAGAGGGTCGAACCTCGTCACCAGTTCCTCAAGGAAATCTACAATCTCTGTTTTTGTTGCGCTTTTAAGTGGAATAGCCTTTGTCCACCTTGTGAAGTAATTTGTGGCGGTCAGAATCCACTTGTGTCTGATGCTAGAAACTGGGTTGATCATTCTGATGAAGTCCAGGCCCCATTGCGCAAACGGTTCGTCCACCACTATGGGTTTGAGGGGCATTGTGGAATTTTTCCTTCTGTCAGTAAAGAACTAGCATTTCTTGCAAGACTTCACCAAAGAGCGGGAGTCATTGAAAAGTGTAAGCCAATAATAGCCAGCGCGCATGATTTTAATGGCGATGGTCTTAGCAGATAAATGTTCGCCCGCATCGCTATTGTGTAACGCATCGAGGATCCTCTTTGCTTGCTCCGAAGTGACGCATCGCAGGAGCACCGTTGAAATTCCTTTTGAAAAGGACTCCCTCTATTAGCGTATATCCACAATTTTGCAACCGGTAATATCTCCTTTTTTGGGATGAGAGACCTAGCGGATACTTTTTGGTTTGCGTGAACCTCATTCTATCAGTCAGCCAACCACCTTTCAATTTTGGTTCATTCATCAAGATGAGATCCGATTGCTCCTCTGCGGTAGGTACCTCCTCATTCTATGCCATGTACTCACACAGTCCTCTTCCTTTAATAGTTTTAGTAGGCCTGACTTCAATGTCATATTCAAGGATCTTGGTGATCCAATTAGCCATTTTTCTGTGATCTCCCCTTCCATGATATATTCACGCACACTAGAATGTGCGACATATACAAGCACCCTATTGCAGGAAATTAGATGGTGGAACTTTTTAAGTCCCTTCACTATTGTAAAGGCCTGCCTCTCAACAAAATTATAATTCACCCCATATTCCTTTAGGGTCCGGGAATAGAACGTCATTGGATGTTCTCCTCTTCCTTCACCATCCTTTTGGGTTAGGACAGTAGCGATACTGGACACGCTACCGAACGCATACATTATAAAATATTTGGATTGATCTAGATTAACTAGCACCAGAGCTGTGGAAATAGCTTCCTTGACCTTTTCAAAAGCCTCTCAAGCATCAGTCGTCCACTTGAATGTTTGATCTTTCTTCAGCATCAGGGTGATCAGCCTAATTATTCCCGTCAAATTGGAAATAAACTTGCTAACAAAATTTACTTTTCCCAGGAGAGACTAAACACCTTTCTTATTTACCAGAAGGGGAAGTTCTTTGATAGCCTTTAGTCATTCGGGGTAAATTGAAACACCTTCTTTAGACACAACATGCCCCAACAGCTTACCCTACGGCACTCTGAATACACATTTCTTCAAGTTTAGGGAAACTTTGAACTCCTGGCACTTTTGAAAAACTAATTCCAAATGATCAAAATGATCATCCTTAGATTTAGAGAACACAGTAAGATCATCCAAATAGATTAGAATAAACTTATTAATTAGTTCACTGAATGCGATGTCCATCGCCTACTGGAATGTTTCCCCTGCATTAGATAAACCAAAAGGCATTTTAACATATGTAAATGTTCCCCACTTTGTGGTGAACATAGTCTTGTGCTGATCCTCCTCTTTAACTCGTATCTGATTGTAGCTGGAGAAACCATCTAGCAGAGAAAACATCTCTGATCCTGCGACCGTTTGTAGGATTGACTCCATTGAAGGAAGTGGATAGTGGTCCTTTAGGGATGCTCTGTTTAAGTCTCGGAAGTCCACACATAAACAAATATCTTCATTCTTCTTTTGGACTGGGACCAGATTCGATACCCAAGTACTATGCTTGATTGGGAAGATAATGCGCGACTCAATGAGCTTAGTAAGCTCTTGCACCATTAGGGCTTCAATTTTAGGGTTGACTGGCCTATGTTTATGTCGGACTGGTTTTCCACCTTCTGTTAGCTCAATAGTGTGTTGAATGATGTTAGGATCATATCCCTCTAGGTCATCATAGGACCAGGCCACTACTCCATATTTTTTGCAGAAACTATTGAGTCTTTCTTTATCATGGTGCGGGACATTTTCCCCAACTCGGAGATTCCTACCATCGAAGACCCAAAGGTCCACATAATCACTTTTTTCTGGTAAAAACTTTCATTTATCATTTCGGGCATCATCACAATTGAAATTTTTTTTGAGAGTAACCAATCCTTTTAGAAGTTTATTAGATTTCAACTGTATAATTTGTCCTTCATAAGCCTCGACAATCTTTGGTTGAAGCTGATTGACGAACTCCCCTGAGTGCTGGATAAACGAGGTGATGTGTTCATTGCTTTCAAAAACTTGCCAATTCTAATCATTTTCAAGGATTGTTGGTCGGACTACTACTCGTACTGAATGTTTGTTATGAAGAAGGTCAAAGATAGGATCAAATTGAACACCAATCACGGCCATGCGATCTGCGTTGCTATTTTGTCCTCGAGGAATAATCTTGATGTTGAAAGCTTCAAAACCATCAATCAGGTCCCATACTCGGTGCCAATAGGATCTCATGCGGATGTTCTTTGCTACCGAAACTCCTTAGACTTGGTTAACTACTAGTTTAGAATCTCCGAACATAATTAATTACTTAATGCCTATTCGTTCCGCAAGGCTTAAACCTTGAACCAATCCTTCATATTTAGCCTCATTGTTTGAATAGGCAAAATGAAAATGGAAAGACCTCAACATTTTTTCATTTTGTGGGGATATTAGATATATCCCTACTCCAACACCCACTTTGCTTCTTGCTCCAACAAAGTATAGTGTCGATAGCTCATTTGTTTGGCTACCTTCAGATTCTTTGGCGATCCTCAGAAGCACTTGCTCTTCATCATAAATTACATATGTGCCCAATCCTGGAGCATGATAATTTCTGAAAGGATCATTGTCTATGTGTTCACTCAACAGAGCATCTTCTTTATCATTTTGATCTCCGCTCACCTTCTCTTCCTATAGCAATTCAATGCAATACATTTCTTGCTTGGTGATAGAGGTATGCACAGCTTCAAAATTGATCAAGGCTTCATCCGCCACATGTTTAGAATGTAGAGCCTCTGATTTTATCTTCATTTTTGCATTGTGTTTGGTCCTAAGTATCATATGTGACCAATCCAAGGAAAAGTATCCACCCACCTTTGATGTAAATTCTCGGGATAGACAGAGACCAAACATAGGAGGAACATCTATGATCACTGTGTCCTGCGAGACCGTGATACTAGGACAAGCAAATAGAGTTAAAGGAAGTGCTTTGATGACATTACCCCTCTTTTCATAGGTTCGTAGCTCCCAAAGCTTCGGCTATCTATTTAGCCATAACCATGGTACTAGCTAGAATCAATCATAGCGTTGTGCAATAACTTCCCCTCAATTTATTCCTGCTCTCAGCAAGGGATTCCTTTGTATGGTTTGTAAGGACCTTAGCTAGCGGTATTTGATAAACCGCCTATGTTCTGGAAAACAGTCCTGTTGGTGTTGGGTTGACCTGTTCCTGAAGTGCCTTCTATAATAGTGTCTTTTGTTCTGGGATGGCTATAATGTCCCATAGAGACACATTAGCGGATGATTTCTTCAATTGCTCTACCACATTAAAAGGTGACAAACTCAGAGGTTTCTGCTCCTTGGTTCTTGCTATAATAATTTCCTTTCGTGGTTGAGAAGGTAAAGGGATGGTTGAAGCACTAGGAATATGATCAAAAAATCTTTTCAGTTGTGGGCTGTCCAGATGCGAAACAACTAACTCACCAGTGAATCTTCTCTTTGAGCATGTGTTATAATCAGACTACACTTGCGGTGTTTTAGATATGAATGCATCATTAGCAAACACTGTTTCTTCTTCCTCCATCCAGGAGAAGAGCGCATGATCAGAAGCAATATCGGATTCTTGTTCTAAAGAAATTCCTTGCATTTGCGCAGTAAGGACCGCACTCTCCATTTGTGGTGAGGCATATACATAACCTCCATTTTCCGTTGTCGTGCCTTGGCTACGTTGCTCTGCCACCTTTTGTTGTAAATTTCCATGCGAGCAGTTCCAGGGCATATGTGCATCGTTGTAGGGGAAACACCATGGATTGATATCATCAATATGATTGTTCTGCCACGGTTAATTCCCTACTCGAGCTTGGAGACGTGCTAATCAGCAGAGTAGGCACCGACACCATTTGGTTTGCAGTTGGGGCTGGTGGATTAGTGTGGGACGTGCCCTAGTATTGATTCTGCTAATAAGAAGACCGCTCGCCTTGATAGTTTTGATATGTAGGCTTCGGAGGCGTTGCTTGGTTCCGCTTAAGAGTGGTTATATCATTTTCCATGGTTTGCAACATCTCTTTGAGGTTGCTTATTTCATCCTTGGAAGAACCTGATGTAGAAGCCACATTTTATAAGCTTGTCGCATATGTGTACATTGACTGGGCAGTTGCAGGTGCACTAGTTGACACAACCTCTTGCATAGAGCTTGATATTTCAAGAAATATCGGCATAATATGTCAAGGAGGCAATTTTCTACAATCTATTAAATGATTCTCAGCCTTGATTGCGGTACCATAAGCATCTGGTAGAGTAGCTCCTCCCAAAGACTTGATCATCACGGAAATGTTAGAATTGATGGACTTCAGATAAAATATAAATGCCAACTCAGGAGTCGGATGTATGGTAATAGGGATCCTCTGCCAATTTGCGTGAAATCGGGCATTAAATTCCATTAGAGCCTCTTGGGGGCTCATTTTATGACAATAGCTGATAATACAATGAAGAACGATCTATGTCATTCAAGAACCTCTCATAGAATAGATCTCTGAGCTAATCCCAAGTGCGAATTGAATTAGGTGTCAGTGTTCAGTACCAATCCAGCGCCTTGCCTTTAAAAGACACGGCGAGAAGCCTTAGGGCTACATTCTGTGCTATAATCCCATGTACCAGACATACATCAACCACATCCTGCAAATGTTCTACTGGCGTTCTTGAGCTATCTCCGGTAAACTTCAGTATAGCTTTTATGGCCAAAACCGAGATAGTGCCCTAGATAGCAGGCGCTACCGGGGCTACCAGGGGACTTCCGATGTCCCATGCCACATAGTTTCTATTGGCGGCCAACAACATGGTGAGAGGAAAGGGCGACGGGAATGGAACAGTTACTAGCTGATTTGCGACCTGGACCGTCCCTAGTGGAGGTACTAGTAAACTAGGATTGTCTGTGGTTTGGGATCTAGTTGTAGGCCGATGGCTCATACACCCTTTTAAAATGCAAATTCATTTAAGCTCGGTCCCATTGGGCGTGCCAAAAAAATAATAAACTGTTGACGCCAAAATTTGACGAGGTCACAAAGTCTTATGGGAAACTTAGTTTAAGGGGGACCTTTTGCGCTAAACTGAGTAACTTCCAGATTTTTAGAGAAGTCGACTTCTTCTATAATGGGGTTTGGAAAGGGAAAAGGAAGCAGATATAATAAAATAAAGTCTAACCTAAGGTGATGCACCAAGATTTAATGATGGACACGATAAATCATAGATTTAAGGGCCTGAATGGTGTTGTAGTGTTCCAAAATATTAGAGACTTAAGATTATAGCATAGACAATTCATTCATTGACATAAAATAACATTGCATACATTCCTACTACCAAGAAGAGTCCTTAGATATGATCAAGGTAAGCAAACTTGCATCCAATATATATAGAAGTTCTCAAATGAAGTGTCAAGACAATAAAAAGCACAATTCACAGTTTGATCAAATAGCATGAAAAATAGAAAGGTCAAATAATTGGCACATTCTGAGAGTTTTGCAATTAAAATAAAACAGTAATAAAGGTCTTACATCTTTTACTAAAACCAGTGTGTTTTTCCCAATTCTGGACCCTTTTCTCATCACAGAGAAAAGTATATATAACATCAAAAACCTCCCACTACCTCGGGGAGCAGTAATAGAAAACATCTCGCGATCCCTGGAAATGATGCCTGAATCAGAATATTCCCAAGGTCGTTACAACAGGATCGATCCAGAACAAAGCATCCAGTCATCCCGGGCACAAGTGCATCCTCAAAAATGATGACGGTGGTCCTAGTTAGACAAGTTTCACCCTCCTGAGTGAATGATGATGACGCACAGTAGCCAATAGCTTCATTCGATTCATTAATATCCTACCTTTATATGAGATCCGCAGGTTAGGCACGTGGCAGCCTTTCGCTGCCTGCATGAACCTTTCACCCTTTGTTGCAGAGGATTTGTGTTAAGGCTACATGTGTCAAATAACCAGAGCCTTCACCAACAACAGAGGGAATGATCGTCAACTGGGCGCAACAGAGATGCGTGGTAGCATTTCACTACCCGCAGTTGCTAATTCATTTTTGCGTTGAAATATTTGTGCACATTAGACACGTAGCAAGTGCATACTACAGTCAGCAATCATGGGGCCTGCCAACACCTTTTAAGAATGAGGGCTTCATGGCAGCATTTTGCAGCATGATGAGGCGTTAAGGAAACAAGAACCAAAAATATCCCGCAGTTGCGACACGTGGAAGCACAGCGGAGTTTCCCAGGATCCGAAGAGAATGTCGATAATCGAAGTTGTGAAGATTAGACACGTGGAGCGGCGGATTCAAAACCTTGATAAAAGGCTGAGCAGACTTGGCGATGTACAGGTCGACGCATAGAAAAATAAACCTGAAGGGAGCTGGTTAAATATTTATTAATAGTAACCACCTTGGACCTACATCACTATAGCATCAGTGAGTTTTTTTATGTTTTCTTCATATGGCCTTATTCTCTTGCATATTTATCTCACAAGTTCCCCCATATCCTCAAATTCATGAGTTGGCAATTGATATTGATTTAGATCATCCTTGCAATAATATTGGAATATTTGATCATTAAAATCAAAATCACTATGAAAAGGTTCATTATAAAATGGGTCATATACAAAACCATCCAATTGGTCAATTTATTCCTTGTTATACTAATCATCTCCCTCACTATTTTAAAATTCCTCATCTCAATTTATTGAAAGGGAAAAACACACTTCAAAGGATTGTGAGGAAGAAAATAAGACTTACACCATGGCACTGATTCCTAAAAGTTTGCATGTTCTTTCCTTAATGAATCCAATGTGTTCATGTCCGAATGCCTAACGATAACTTTCTTTGAGACATTTGTATCATTTTTTTGTGGTCTCTTAGACTATTTAGCATTCTATTGCCTATTGTGCAACCCCTATCCTTTATTCAAATTATTTTCTGCACCCTGAGGTGACAAACCCTTCTCATTTTATGCCACTTTATATTATAGGTATTTCACCACCCCCATCAACTTATCAAGCTTATCTTTAGTTGAGATTGGCCTACCTATGACAACCCTATCCAATTGTGATAATTTTATATTAGAAATTTTGATGTATTCATTGGATTCCCTCATGTCACATTCAATATTAATGGTTGAAGAATAGGCTTCCTGGAATGTTTGAGGATTTTTTCCTCTCAATTAATAACTAGTTTTTGAATCAAATGCACCACAATAAAATATAAGGCATATAGATTCAATTGGATTAAGGTTTTGAGGTACCTTTATCATGGTAAGAATGAACTTGGTGTTAAAATACACCATAGTTTCTGTAAGTATATAAATCTAATTGATTAAATAATACTGAAATGAAGCAATTAAACAAGCAATTGATCAACTAAAAGTAATAATCCAATGAAATTCTATTAACAACACTAAATGATTTAAATTAAAGGCATGAAACATTATTCAAATAATTTAAACCAAGACTAGTGTGCAAACCTCCCCATTCCATTGCAGATTTGAAGCAAATTTTGTGTGATATGATGTAGATTTCTCAAACTTGCCTAATCCATTATGAAAAAGCTCAATTCCAAGTGATTAGAAGATGCTTGATTCACAAATTCTCTCAATAATTCTCTTAAATTTCTCAAAGTGAATTCTCAATTCAAGAGAGTAAGGGTGTTATGAATATTGTGAATGAAATTCATGTAAAATGGTGAAGTATTTATACATTTATAGAATTATGGTGAATGGTGAAGATGGAAAGTGGTGATCAATGGATGAAATCAAATGAGAGATGAAGGCATGGATCAAGAATTGATCAAGTGGTTGATAATCCATGAGACATAGATCAAGGATTAGATCAATGGTTTGTAATCCATGAGACACTCAACACAATCCCATAATTTTAGGAATTATATTGGATATATTTTAAGTTCAAGGGAAGAATTCAAGTTTGAAAAGAGGATATTCCATGAGGAATATTCTTTGTGCAAGTTGGAGAATTGGAGGAAAACTTGTTGGATGTTGTGGTTGTGTTGTTGATATGTGGTTGTCATTGATGTCAACACTATTAGCATTAATCCATTAAAAATTGTATATGTCGAGGATATTGAGAAAATTGTAATGGAATGAGTTGCAGGTTGTCAATGGTGAAGTGAAGTTCAGTATGTCAGTAAGTTTTGTACATTGATGATCAGAGGTTGTGGACTAAAGGGTTTCTTGTTGAGTGTATCTAGTTTATCCACATCAAGTTTCAGAGATCCGTGTGAAGATTTGATCGAGTTATGAAGATTTATATTCTGACAGTTTTTTTGTTGCTTCAGTTGGTGTTACTGATTGAAGATGTTACAATTTCAGTTAGTTCAGTTGCTACGAATGCTTCTCTAGTGATTCGTGATGTTTTTGGATGTTTCTATATCATTTTCTATCTTTGTTGCATGTCTAGATTCATCGTTGTGCTTATGGTTGGCGATTTTCTCTCGCGTGTTCATGTTTTTCTTGTTCTTGGCCGACATGGTGTTTGTAGCATGTTGTGGATCTTCAAGGAGTAATTAATTGAAGTGTTTTCATGTTGGAGATGTTTATTTGGGTCATCACTAAGTTGTGTCCGACCTTGGTTGATTCGCATTAATAATCTTTAGTGTTTTGGGCCGACAGTTTATATTCATTTTATTATTTTGTTGAAGCCGACATGTAGGGATGAAATTTCTTGTTGCAGATATATATAAGTGATTTTTTATTCAAATTGAATTATTCCAATGGATGTCAAGTGTGTGTGTATGTGCAAAGAAATTCCTAATCATTTGAAGGCAGAGCAGAGTGTGAAGAAGAGTGAAGAAGAATCAAGAAATGTTCATGTGCTTAACTAGAATTGTGATCAGGCAATAGAAGATGTTAATTTATCAGTTCAAATCCCTACGGATGTAATCTGATTCTTTCTGTAAGAAAGTGTGTCTTCCTTTGGGCGGTTAGCCTTCTTGTAATTGAGCAGTGAGCTCTAAGCAGTGTACCTAAATGCATGTGCATTCCCCATATTTCATTTCTTTATACTTTTAATAGGGTATAATATTGTGGACTGACCTCCACCGTGGTTTTTCCCCTAACAGGGTTTCCATGTAAAAAATATTGGTGTTATGTGTGTTTCTAATGTGTTAATGATTTATGCTTTCATGGTTAATAATCAAATATGAGAATAAGGTTAATAAGTTAAATAATTTTTAAATTTTTGAGACAACTGATTCACCCCCCCTCTCAATTGTCTACATTGTGTTTCCAACAATTGGTATCAGAGCAGGTTCCTTGGAAGAAGTTTAACAACTTGAGGTGATCCGGGATGGAGACATACAAGAAGGATAGTCTGAGATTTGATGGGACAAATTATTCTTTGTGGAAGACTTGAATGGAGTGCCATCTGAGATGCATTGGTGAACCCTACAGGAGCATTACAAGTAATAGGTATGTTATTCCTCATAATGGTCCTACTACTACTGTTGAGATTAGAGATAATGAGTATAATATCAGGGATAAGGAAGCATTGTTGAGTGCTTTGACTAATTCTGAGATGACAACTGTTATGGATCTGAAGACTACTTATGAGATCTGGAAAAAGTTGGAAACCTTGTATGAAGGTGATACTAATGTGAAGATTATTAAGTTGCAGAGTCTGAAAGGGAAATATGGAAAGTTGAGAATGGGTGATGATGAGAACATTACTATTTTTTATGCAAAGAGTGAATGAACTTGTGTGTGGTATCAGATGTGTTGGTGGATAGATAGATGAATCAGAGATTGTTGCTAAAGTGCTTAGATCGTTGCTTGATTCATATAAAGTCAAAGCTAGTGCTATTGAAGAGCTTTGAACTGTAACAAATGTAACTAGAGATATACTGGTTGGTAAGCTTACGGCTTTTGAGTTGAGTGAATTTGGTGATGCCCTTCCTAAGGTTGAATCTGCATTTAAGGCTACTACTTTTGGGAGAGATAAATAGAGATATGATATGGGTGAGAGTTCATCTAGAAAGAAATTCAAGTATGAGGATGAAATTAGATAGATTGAAGAAGAAGAAAGAGAACTGGAAGAGCTAGAAACACTTATTGTCAAAAGAGTACCGAGAGGAAAAGGTAAGTATGAAGGAAAATTGCCTCTCAAATTTTTTTCTTGCAATAAGATAGGTCATTTTTCATCAAGGTGTCCGGAAAGATCTCCTAAACCAAGACATAACAAACCTAGATTTCAAAAGAAGTGTTACTATGTTGTTGATGAAGGTGTGACAGATGATGAATCTGATAGAGGAAATAGAAGTGATGATGAATGGGTATTTATTGCTATAAATTAAAATAATCATGTATCTATTGAATTTGTTAGTTGTACAAATGTGGAGAAATCCCTAGCTGCTCAAGTTGAAGAGAAAGATGAATGGGTGATTGATAGTGGATGTTCACATCATATGACATGAGATAAAAGTAAGTTTGTAAGCTTGGAAAAGTATGATGGTGGTGTTGTGAGATTTGGTGATAATACATCTGGTGTGATTTGTGGCAGAGGATGCATTTCTCTTGATGGTAAGAACAATACTGATGATGTCCTATATGTGGAAGGTCTGAAGCATAATATTTTAAGTGTTGTTCAGATGGTTGATAAGGGATACAATCTTCAGTTCAGGGATGGAAAGTGTAGAATATTGAGTTAAAATGAAATTGCATCAGGTACAAAAACAAAAGGTAATATCTTTCACTTGAGTGTTGCTAGTAAAAGTTGTTTGATTGCTCAAGTTGATGAAAGTTGGTTATGGCATAGGAGAATGTGTCATGTTAACTTTGATAATATTGTCAAGATAAGTTCTACTAAGGCTGTGAGAGATCTACCTAAGTTGGTGAAACCTACTAATGCCATATGCAAGGAATGTCAGTTGGGGAAGCAAACTAGAATTTCATTTTGAAGCAAACAACACAATTCAAATGAATTGTTGGAGCTTGTGCATACTGATCTATGTGGTCCCTCTAAGGTCAAAATTTTACAAGGTTACAGGTATTTCATGTTACTTGTAGATGATTATTCAAGAATGATGTGGGTTACTTTCTTAAGGGAGAAATATAAATCTCTGGAAAAGTTCAAGATCTTTAAGGCTATGGTTGAGACAGAGACAGGTCTGAAGATTAAATGTTTGAGATCAGATAGAGGTGGTGAATTCACTTACGGTGAATTTAATTCTTTTTGTGAAGAACATGGAATAAAAATATAATTATCTGCACCACAGACCCCTCAACAAAATGGAGTTGTGGAAAGGAAGAACATAACAATTCAAGATGCTGCTAGAACTATCATGTTGGAAGGAAATGCTCCTCATATCTACTCGAGAGAAGTTGTGAGTACTATTGTTTACATCCTCAACTGGGTACAAATCAAAGGTGATACTGGTAAGACCCCTTTTGAGCTATGGACTAGTCAAAAGCCTACTGTTAAATATTTCAAGATATTTGGAAGCAAATTTTATATCAAGAGAGATGAAGATATAGGAAAGTTTGATGTTAGGAGTGATGAAGGTATCTTTCTAGGTTATTCTACTAAAATCAAGGCCTATCGATGTTACAATAAAAGATTGAGGAAAATGGTTGAAAGTGCAAATGTCGAGGTGGATGAAGACATAGCTAAACCATCCAGAACCTCTGGATATGATTCTGATGATCAGAATGACAATACAAACAAAGGAAAGCAAGTTCAAACTAAAAATCAAGTGCAAATCATTCTGGTGAATTAGGAAAATCAAGAGGAAGAAGAAACTAGTGAAATTTCTAAAGAGAGAACACAAGAGCCTAAATTTGAAGAACATTCTAAGAAGACTCTAAGGTATGTAAGATTGAATCATTCAGAAGATCAGATTATAGGTGATAAGAACAAAGGTGTCTAGACTAGGAGAAATACTGCAGAAGAATATTGCTTGATTTCAAAGACTGAGCCTACTAGTGTGAATGAAGCATGCAAATATGAGCATTGGGTTGAAGCAATGAAAGAGGAACTAAAGCAGATTGAGAAGACTGATACATGGATTCTTGTTCCCAGACCTAAGGATAAGAATGTCATTGGAACTAAATGGGTCTTTAGAAATAAACTGAATGAGAAAGGTGGAGTGGTTAGAAACAAAGCAAGACTGGTATGCAAAGGATATTCACAGATGGAAGGAATTGATTTTGAAGAGACTTTTGCCCCTGTTGCTAGAATTGAAGTTGTAAGATTATTTCTTACCTATGCTGCTTACAAGAACTACAAGGTTTATCAGATGTATGTCAAGTCAACTTTTCTAAATGGTGAATTGGAAGAAGAGGTGTATGTTGAGCAACCTGGTGGATTTCAGTTGACTGATAAGGGAGATATGGTGTGTCGGTTGAAGAAAGCATTGTATGGACTCAAGCAATCCCCTAGAGCTTGGTATGCCAGATTGGACAAGTATTTTTTGAAGCTTGGATTTAACAAAGGTACTGTTGATAGTAATCTATATTTCAAGAATGATAACAAAGATTTGATTGTTGAAGTCTTTGTAGATGATATCATTTTTGGCGGAGATGATGGTTTGTGCATGAAGTTTGATAATGAGATGCAAAATGAATTTGAGATGTCAATGATTGGTGAGATGAAATTATTTTTGGGATTGCAAATTACTTAGTTAGATAAAGGGATTTTTATATCTCAATCCAAGTATGTGAAGGAATTGCTGAAGAAATTTGGTATGGAAGATTCAAAGCCAGTTGGTACACCCATGCTGACCGGATGTAAGTTGACAACAGAAGATGATTGTCTGAAGGAAAATCAGACTAGATATAGATCAATGATTGGTGGATTGTTGTATTTGACTCAAACTAGGCATGATATCATGAATGTTGTATGTATTGTTGCAAGATTTCAAGCTGATCCGAAAGAATCTCATGTAACTGCTATGAAGAGAATTTTTAGATACTTGAAGGGAACAGTTGACTTTTTCCTGTGGTATCCTAAAGATGATGATCTCACTTTGAGTGCCTTTACTGATGTTGATTGGGTAGGAGATGTAAATGATAGGAAAATTACTAGTGGTGGAGCATTTTTCTTGGGTAAGAAGTTGATTTCATGGTAAAGTAAGAAGAAAAATGTCATTTCTTTATCTACTACAGAGGCCTAATACATTGTTATTGCTAACAATTGTACTCAAGTCCTTTGGATGAAGCAGATATTGAAGGATATTAGAGTTGTGTATAATGAGCCTATTGCTATATTCTATGATAATTCAAGTGCTATTAACATTTCTAAGAATATGGTGTTGCATTCAAAGACCAAGCATATATCTATCAAGTTTCACTTCTTGAGAGAGAAGGTGAGTGAAAAGGAAGTCAGATTGGAGTATGTGCCTACTAAGGAGCATATTGCAGATATCTTTACCAATTTTTTGCCTAAGGATACTTTTGAGTATCTCAAAGGGAAGTTAGGGGTGATTACCCCTCCTAATTAGAACTAAGGATGCATTGCATTGCATCAGTCTATGCATTTCATAGTCATATCTTAATCCAGATTGATGTTGTGGTGGCTGCTACTCAGGGGGAGTAGTCAGATGTTCAGATGTTTAGATATGTGGTTCAAAGCTTAGAGATATTTTTCATTGATGTCAAAGGGTATGTCAAAGGGGGAGAAGAGAAATGTAAAAAAATTTCTAGGGAGAAGAACCTTGTGAGGAGAAAAGTCATGTGGAAGAGTTGAGGAGAAAATGAGTCAGAATCTAAGGGGGGGTAAGTGTTGGAGATAGCAGCATTGATGGTGTTTTTCACATCATATGTTTCGATTAATTCCAAAGGAGGAGATTGTTGGATGTTGTGGTTATGATGTTGATATGTGGTTGTCATTGATGTCAACACTATTAACATTAATCCATTAGAAGTTATATATGTCGAGGATATTGAGAAAATTATAATGGAATGAGTTGCAGGTTGTTAGTGGTGAAGTGAAGTTCAATATGTTGGTACATTTTGTACGTTGATGATCAGAGGTTGTGGACTAAATGGTTTTCTTGCTAATTGTATCTAGTTTATCCACTTTGAGTTTCAAAGATTCGTGTGAAGATTTGATCGAGTTATGAAGATTTATATTTTGATAGTATTTTTGTTGCTTCAATTGGTGTTATTGATTGAATATGTTGCAATTTCAGTTAGTTCAGTTGTTGCGGATGATTCTCTGGTGATTTGTGATGTTTGTGGATGTTTCTAGATTGTGTCCTATCTTTGTTGCACATTTGCATTGATCGTTGTGCTCGTGGTTGGAAATTTTCTCTCGGGTGTTCATGTTTTTCTTGTTCTTGGCTAACATGGTGTTTGTAGCATGTTGTGGATCTTCAAGGAGTAATTAATTGAAGTGTTTTCATGTTGGATATGTTGATTTGGGTCTTCACTAAGTTGTGGCTGACCTTGGTTGATTTACATTAATAATCTTTAGTGTTTTGGGCGAACAACTTATATTCATTTTATTATTTTGTTGAAGCCAACATGTAGGGATGCAATTTCTTGTTACAAATATATATAAGTGATTATTTATTCGAATTGAAGTATGCCAATGGATGACGAGTGTGTGTGTATGTGCGAATAAAGTCCTAATCATTCAAAGGTAGAGTAGAGTGTGAAGAAGAGTGAAGAAGAATGAAGAAATGTTCATGTGCTTAACTGGAACTATGATTAGGCATTAGTAGATGCTAATTTATCAATTCAAATCCATGCAGATGTAATCCGATTCTTTCAATAAGACAATGTGTCTTCCTTTAGGTGACTAGCCTTGTTGTAATTGAGCAGTGAGATCTAGGTAGTGTTCCTGAATGCATGTGCATTCCTCATATTTCATTTCTTTATACTTTTAATAGGGTATAATATTGTGGTGGTTTGAAGAATCATTCTAAGCCTAACCCAGAGAGAATTGTTGAAGCCCATCTATCCCTTGTTCTGTCTGGTAAGAAAACCTAGCTTTGCAAACCCTAGCTCACCAAAGATAACCCTGAGATCTACCCTGACTGCCTAGTTCCTTTAAAGAATCTCGCTCTCAAGGGTTCCCCTGCCAACAAGTCAGTTTCCTACTCTGCGGACTCTCTAGAGGAAAAAACTGAGAACCCTGAAGCTAGCAGAAACTCTATCTCAACCCCTCTTGCCTCTTTCAGAGATGATGGTACCAGACTTCCCAGCTCCCCTAACCTAGATGATTTTAACCTCATTTTAGACTAGGATCATTCTGTGTCACAACCCTCTTTGAGGAAATAATTCATTCAAATTTGTTTAACTTTATTAATACTATTTTGATAAGCAAAAAAAAAAAAATTACAATTCTTTGGAAATAAATAATTATTTAATTGCGTTGGTAAATAATAAATATTAAATATATATATAGTTGTAAATTAAAGATAAATAATTAAAATGAATGTTTCGTCAGAAATTTTCTTGGCATGTGAGTTACAAGAATTTGTCTCCTTGGGGAGACAAAGAGATTTCTTGAAATAACTATTCAAGAAGTGACACACAAAGATAACAGAAAGATAGGGCTCCAGTAAGCGGTGGATTAAATAGGAAATATGAATCGAGCTAAGTATTTCTAGCGTGTGTCAAGGAAATAAAAAGGGTATCGTCCTATTATTAAGCCGCCGGGTTACTCCCTTTACCAACCGTTAGCCTTCAAGAAGAAACGTGGAGGTGGTTACAGGAGTCTACGAGGTAGACAACTATACGTGGCAACTTAAGCCACCAAAATATTCAAGAGTGGATGTTATTCAGAGGAAGACCTACCAATATGGTTACAAGGAGGAGGTAGTTATAAAAAAAGAAAAAAGCTTGGGGGGATCGGACTGGGGGGGAAAAATTCCGGTCATTTGGTTGATAGGAGAATACAAGACCCATAAACTAGATTGGCATTACGAAGCATAGGTATTGAAAGAAACAAAATCCCTTTATGGAATATCTCAAATCCATTTATTCATCTCAGGAAAGTTTCCATCTGTTGGATTTAACATGCAAAAAGTTTCGAAAGGAAATGTAACAATCAAGTTATGGGATTTTGGGGGTCTACTATTTTCTCTGTGACCATAGCCGATGGAAGTAGCAAATATTTTTGAGCTGATAAATGGCTAAGAGGACAAGATCTGTCAATTGATTATGGTATTACACGGGTATTTGAAGATGGAAATCTGTTGGAGAAAAGAGTCATCAATGCCTCAATAGTGCATGGCCAACTTTTAGAAGCAAGAGCCAAGGTATGTTTGCTTTCATTCTCAATAGTAAAATTTTGAAACTACCGACACATGTTGTAATTTCCCTGAGCCAACGAATCGATTACTATGCTCTCTTTTATTTAATATACCAAAAATTGAATACGTTAGTTGGTTTATAGTAATTCTTGTAGCTCGAACTCATGACATTGAAATCCTAGGACTGGTTTGATATTTCATTGATGTATCATGCATGTTTAAGGTAACATCATATCTTCTTTCCTTATTAGACATCTCTATGATTTTCATATCTAAATTATAATGTGCTTTGAGTTTTATCTAGTTGGGTAAGCACTTACTAGTCACCACACTGTAGGAACACATAACGTAATGGTATAACATTGATGCACCAGTGGCACTGATAAGGATTACTTTATAGCAAAGCTCATATCTAAATGTCATAGTTGTAGTGACAGGCCCTATGAGGTAGAAGAAAGTATTTCTAAGTAATAGGAACCTCAACAAGATACAACATGTTGACTCACTAATTACTGAGATCCCCGTTATTTGAGTAAAATTCACAATATCTACCACGCCATTCAGTGTTGATTGGTTTTTTTTTCTTCAAGATTAATTTGAATACTTCTCCGTCGTAGTTCTATAAATGAATGCCCAGTGGCGTCTCATGCTTTTGGGATTAAAACTTAATCTATGATAGATGATTTTATAAATCTGTGTAACTCATAGTATCCGCTAGTGGAAATTTGCTCATGAGGCATCATTGAGAATATCAAGGAAACCAGTAATCTACTAAGTAATATGAGGTTTTATGTATTTTCCTAATTGGGTTACATTATCTTTCTACCCAAGCTAAAGTTGGTGCATATTTTGTATTCTACCTTATTGAAATATTATGTCTTGGTAACCTAAAAACTGTATGACTGTGCATTTTAAATTCTTAATTCCTTTAGAGTTTGATCCTTCTCATTAACTCAACTGTGGGATGGTCGAATTCCCTACCTTAATGTACCTTGCTCTCGGCTCCTTCATAGGAAGTGATTCTTCATAAGAATCTCACTATTCTACGCCTTGGACCCTTACAACCTTGCTATGACATGTTTAGTTAAAGTTGTCATGGCTATTTCTACCTTTGGTAGGAAAGGTTATCGTAGAAAATAGATGTTGCAAAATCACATGGTAGAGAAATCTTAAATAATTATATGCAGAACTGGTTATCTCCATAAAGTAATTGTGTGATTATGTGTGAGTGCTTGCATATGTTTGAAACCAAATAAGGGTTATATAATTCCTATGTCACTTTATTTTCAATTAATAATATAAGCATGGAAAAAGTAACGATTAAGGTAGTTGTTTTACCATGATAAGTTATAATAAAGTGAGATAATCTATATTGTGGGTATGTTCTAGAGATGGTTTAATCTTATGATTGGTCATGGGTAAGATTGGCGAATATGGTAATATTGTCTCAATTTTAGTATAAATAACCATTAATATATGTATTGATAGTATAGAAACCCTTAGATGAATAGATGGAAAAGAATAGGTTAGTATGTGAATGTGTTGTTTTGATTGAATGTGTTGCATAAGAAGTGAATGATATCTTAAATTGGTTGAATATGTTGGAAATCTTGACATGTTTAGGATATTGAATATGATGTTCTCTGATAAGATGAAATGTGCAGATTTGTCTTGAATATAATGGAAGAAATGAATTTGTAGAATGTGTAGTATGTTCATTGAATATGTAAAATATGTTGGAAATATTGATTGAAAATAGAGATCTAAGACCACATCAATTGTGAAGAGAAATTAGGAATCTTATTAATTAAAACATTAAATAGTGTTATCTTCTTATAAAGTATTCTTACCGTCATTGACATAATAGTAATCACCTTGCCAAATCATCGTGCATGTATCATATGTATATTGGAGCTAACGTTTGTGATGAAGATTTCATGATTCAATAAGTATTCAAGTTAAAATCTATCACAATCAAGCAAGAGCTTAAGGCTAGAGTTTTGGTGAGTAACAATATCATTAAGTGATCATTCTCCATTCATGTATCTTATTTCATATCATTTCAAGGTTTGATTACCAAAACGGGGTTTGACCAAGGCAAACCCCTATTCGCTAACATTTTCTTGTAGGTCTAGGTGGTGGACACATGGATGAGCAAGCTTATCTTGTGAAGTCAACCTTAGAATGGTCAGTTATGTTGCACCTATAAGTTATTTACTTTAAATAAAGATGAAACTCACTTATACTAATAAATTGCTTATATGAGATTCTTTCAATTTACCTTGATTCATTGATATGCATGTCATTCCATTTGTATTAATAAGTGATTGTAAATTATTTAATGATTCCTCTTTATTTCCCCATTATATAATTGTTTGATTATATTAAATTAATTTGTAAATTGAGGATAAAAGTTAGTAATTGAATTTCCAAAACCCTTTATATTTTGGTATCACTAAAGTAGATGATTTGTGACACCCTTATTGATGTATGTACATTGATAATGTTGTATGGAATTAGTTTGAGTGTTTATGGAAACTTTCAGTCTTTACATTCTGGAGATATCCTTGCCTCAGCTAGAAGTGGCGTTGGTGATATTTTCAAGGTTTTAAAATGGGCCTATCAAGAAATTAATGATCTTAATCTTAGAAATAGGGTTCTAAATAGCAAGTTGGAGGAACTGAAATTGAAGTTGTCTGCTCTAAGCAATGAAGAAGGAAAACAGAAAAAGAACAATACTGGAATGATAGATGATGACATTAAGGACAAGTATAAGACTCTAGAAGCTGAAATTGTTAAACTAAAAAACAACATGAAAACTATTGTGGAACAAAACCATAGAATGGATGTTGGAATCTGTGCCTCAATTCTTACTGACATGAAACTCTTTGAAAGAAAAGTCGGTGTGACATCATGGATGTCTGGCCGACTAACTGTTCTGAAGCTCTTGAAATGTTCATGTCATTGTGACAGGGTCGAGGTCTTTCCCACAAGTCTATCGTTGTGACCTTGTGTGTTCGTTGTGACCTTTTGGCGAATGAAGATCCTTGGGCGACAGTTTGATCTTATCGGGTTAACTCACGAGTGTCGGGGAGAAGTCCCAGCGAATGGTGAAAGTCTCACCGACAACATTTGGTCATCGGGGAAACACAAGGCTCTCGGGATAAAGTCTTGGTGATCTGCAGAATGTCTCGCCGAATAGGTCTCCATGTAGAATCTTCGCAGTGACTTCAAAGACTTCGGCATGAAGTCTTGGCGACCGAAGTAAGTCTTTCTGACATCGGGCTAACATAAAGACCATGGGGAGATGTCTCAGCGATGAAGCTAGGTCACACCGACAGGAGTATCCACGAACAGTCTTCGGGATAACCTTGGGTGCTCGGAGAAACGTCATGGCGAAGGGGCATAAGTCTTGCCGACTCGGTAAGACTTGGTGATGTTTGATGAGAGGTCTCAGTGACTTGGATAAGTCTCGCCAACTCGGGATGACAAGGTGTGCTCGAAGTAACCTCTTGGCGAAGGAAATAAGTCTCGCCGACTCCTGGGTGTTTCGGTATGACATCTTCGGCTGGTGTAAGGTCTTAACGAAAGACTTAAGTCTTGCTGACTCGGTAAGACATGATGGAGCTCGATGAAATGTCACGACAAAAGACATGAGTCTTGTCGATAGTATATCTCATCGGTGTGACTTATGACTTCAATATGAGTCTCACTGAAGAGCGATAAGTCACGCGAATGGAAAACACTCGACGGCATGACTCGAAGACTTTGATATGAGGTCTTGGTGAGATCGGTATGTCTTGCCGATGGTCTCTCTGAGTTCGATATGACTTATGGTTTTTGGTATGAGTCTTGTCGAATGAGAATCCTCTTACCGACTGTTGGGGTCTGAAGCCGATGTCGATAGCGAATACTTTGTGGCATCAGGGAGACACTGTTAGTGTCTCACCAATATGCCAACAAAGTTTGAATGTCATTGACCGTGTGACCATCCTATGTGGCATCTTGCTGGACCAATCAGAGGAAGCGGTTTTCAAACAGATGACGGTTGGATTTTTGCATCAGTTGCAGCACTGGAGAAAAACTGCATGCAAGGAAAAATCTGAAAAGGCATGGAAACTTTCTTCGATGGAGCATTGGCGGATAAGGATGCATAGAAGGTAAAAAATAGAATGGGATAATATTTAAAGGATCGATTCTGATTTGAAATGATGATGAGTGAATTGAATTGTTGTGAGAGAATTTTTGTAACTGTATGAATAGTGAATGTAGCTACTAAGGACTAATAACTAGAGATTTGGATCTCTGCATTGTATGTAATATTTTGTTACTGTAATACAAAGAGATTCAGCTTGGTGTGGTGGGTTTTTTCCCGTAAGGGTTTCCCACGTAAATTTATTGTTCATTGTCTTTGAGTATTTTCTCTATTTCTGAAATTCTTTCATGTGTGTCTTAATTAGATTGTAATTTGAAGAATTAAAAGCCTTGCATTGCATTCTTCCCTGTGGATTTGACATTAGGAAAGTGTTTCTACACCTCTGCTTTCCTTAGAAGTGGTATCAGAGCCTGGCCAGTTGTGTTGTCCTTGTGAGTGGGTTGGGTTTTTTGTGTTGATCCTTTTCAGTGGGAGTTTTGCAGAGGTCTGATAATTTAATTACAAATTAAGATGGTGAGCACATCTGGAAGGATGGAAATAGAGAAATTCAATGGTAGGAATTTTGAGTTGTGGAAACTCAAAATGAAAGATATGTTAGTTGATCGTGATCTTTGGACTACTGTGTCTGGAACAATGCCTCAAGGCATGAAGCAAGAGGATTGGGACCTAGCAGATAGAAAGTCTAAAGGGCTGATAAGGCTCTGTTTGGAAGACTCTATTCTTCTGAGCGTGCATGAAGAAAAGACTGCATCTTCCTTGTGGAAAAGATTAGCATCCATTTATCAGGGCAAGTCCTTGGTGAACAAGTTGTTCTTGAGGAAGAAGTTGTACTCATTAAGAATGCAGGAAGGAGGGTCTGTTGCTGATCACTTAAATGCTTTCAACATGTTGATTGCTCAATTGACATCTGTTGGTGTAAAGATTGAAGATGAAGATCGTTGCATGATGTTGCTATGTTATCTGCCTGATTCTTGGGATCATTTGATGATGGCTATAGGGAGTACAACATCCACATTCAAAATGGAAGATGTTGTTGCTTCTCTGTTATCAGAAGAAATGAGAAGAAAATCTTCTGAGATGGCAAAGGAGGCTCTGGTTGTCAGAGGTAGACCAAAGGAGAAAGGAAAGAAGAAGGACAAGAAGTCTAGATCAAAATCAGAAGGGAGATCAAAGTCTCCTGGCAAGAAGTCCAAGGTGAAGTGCTGGAATTGTGGGAAACCTGGTCATGTCTGAAAGGATTGCAAGGAGGAGAAAAAGAAGAAGAAGAATTCTTCTGGAAATGATTCTTCTCATAGTGATGCAGACGCCTTCATTGTAGCTTTGGCTACACGGGCATCAGATGATGTCTGGCTGATTGATTCTGGAGCATCTTTCCACATGACATCTCATAGAGAATGGTTCACGAAGTATGAAGAATACAATGGTGGAAAGGTGTACTTGGAAAGTGATTCATCTTTGGAAATTGTTGGTCGTGGAAGAGTCAGAATTCAATTCCCTGATGGAAGAGTGAAGGGAATCAATGATGTGATGCATATACTAGGTATGGCTCGAAACCTACTTTCTGTAAGTAAGCTGAATGATATTGGAGTGCAAGTCACGTTCTCTGGAAATGGCTGCAAGATGACTAGAGGCTCTATGGTACTGGCTAGGGGTGCTCAAATTGGTACTCTGTACAAGCTGGATGCATTGGTTGTCCAATGCAACAGTGTCTCTGCAAAGTCACTTAAGGCTGCTCATGGAGAAAAGAAGGAAAACGTTCCTAATGGAGTAAACGCTATGGAGGTTAAACTTCCAACAGAAAAGACTATGCTCTGGCATCATAGGCTTGGCCACATTGGTGAAAAAGGTTTAAAAACCTTGAAAAATAAAAACCTAGTAGAAGGGCTTGAAGATTGTAACCTTGAGTTCAAATTTTGTGAACATTGCATATATGGAAAGCAACACCGTGTTTCATTTTATTCTAGTCCTCACAAATCTTCTGGTTTGCTTGATTATATTCATTCTGATGTGTTTGGTCCAGTGAATGTTCCTTCTCTATCTAAATCGAGATACTATGTGTCGTTTATTGATGACTATTCAAGAAGAACATTTGTATATTTTCTAAAAAGTAAATCAGAAGTGTTCAGTTAGTTTAAGGAATTTAAAAACCTTGTAGAAAATCAGACTGGTAGAAAAATAAAATGCTTAAGGACTGACAATGGCAGTGAGTTTTGTTCAGATGAATTTGAAAGGTAATGTATAGATCATGGAATTAAAAGACATAAGACTACACCTTACACTCCACAGCAAAATGGAGTTGCTAAAAGGTTCAATAGGACAGTAGTGGAAAGAGCACGAAGTATGCTGAGCAGTGCTGGCTTGGAGGAGAAGTTATGGGTTGAAGTAGTCTCTACAGCGTGTTACTTGATAAATCATTCTCCTAACTCTGCTCTTGTTGAGAAGACACCTTTGGAAGCATGGTCTGGAAGGAAGCCCTCTCTAAGACATATTTGTGTCTCTAGCTGTGAGGCATATGCATATGTGCCAATTGAAAAAAGATCAAAGTTGGAAAACAAAGCTGTAAAGTGTATTTTTATTGGCTACAGTGCTAGCATAAAAGGATACAAGCTTTGGAACCCTGAGACTGAGAAGGTTTTGTACAACAGAAGCATTATCTTTTGTGAGTTGAAGCCTTCTACATTGGATTTGCAGTCAGAGAAGAAATCAAGAAATGAAAAGGATGTAGCAGAAATTCCTCTGACACCAGATAAAGAGGAATTGAAAAATCAAAATGTACCTGATACTGAGGAGAGCTCAAGTAGCTCTGAAAGTTCTGAAGAAGATGAAGAACCACCTCAGCCTCAGCCTGTGAGGAGGTCAACTCGTGAAAGAAAGCAACCTGAAAGGTATGGGTTTTCTTTGATAGAGTCTACTTGTGCCTATGCTTTAATTTCTAGCACTGACAAACCTAAGACTGTGAAAGAGGCATTTAAAATGTCTGATTCAAACTCTTGGTTGGAAGCCATGAATGAAGAAATGGCATCATTAGAAAAGAATGATACCTGGAGTTTGGTTCCATTTCCTAAAGGCAGAAAATCTATAGGCTGCAAATGGATATTCAAAAAGAAAATTGGTCTAGATGGCAGTGTAGAAAAATATAAAGCGAGGCTGGTTGCAAAAGGTTATTCCCAGGTAGAGGGAATTGACTATGGAGAAATCTTTTCTCCTGTAGATAAGCTGACATCTATTAGATTTCTTTTGTCACTTGCATCAGCATATGACTTAGAGATTGAGCAAATGGATGTGAAGACAACATTTCTTCATGGTGATCTTGAAGAAGAAATTTATATGTCCCAGCCGAAGCATTTTGTGGAAGAAGGTAAAGAAAGACTGGTTTGCAAGTTAAAGAAATCTTTGTATGGGTTAAAACAGTCTCCTAGAATGTGGTACCAAAAGTTTGACACTTTTTTCTTGTCATTGGGATTTGTAAGATCAAAATGTGATCATTGTGTATATTACAAAGCTGAAAGTGATCAATTTCTTATTATTGCTCTCTATGTTGATGATATGTTGTTCATAGGCAATAGTAAGCTAATGATTTCTGATCTTAAGTCTCAGTTGTCTGCAAAGTTTGAAATGAAAGATCTTGGTGCAGCAGGTTATATTCTAGGAATGGAAATAACCAGGGACAGGAAGAATAGAAAACTTTGGCTCAATCAAAGTAAGTATATCATGACTATTCTAGAGAGATTTTGTATGACTGAGTGCAAGCAGCTAGTTGTTCCAGTTACACAGGGAACAAAGCTATCTGTTGAGGATTGTCCAAAATCTCCTTCTGAGATGGAGGACATGGCTAGTGTACCTTATGCTAGTGCAGTTGGCAGGCTTATGTATGCAATGGTCTGTACAAGGCCAGACATTTCCCAAGTAGTGGGAGTTCTTAGTCGGTTTATGGCAAATCCTGGAAGGACACATTGGGATGCTATGAAGAGAGTGTTTAGATATCTGAAGGGCACTTCAGACTATGCTCTGTGTTACCATGGGAACTTGGTTGAATCACAGAGGACTCTTAGTATTCAAGGTTATGTGGATTCTGATTGGGCAGGGGACATTGACAGCAGAAGATCCACCAGTGGATATATTTTCATGATGAATGGTGGTACAGTGAGTTGGATGAGCAAGCAGCAAGTTGTAGTCGCTTTGTCCACAACAGAGGCAGAATACATGGCAGCAACACATGCCTGTAAAGAAGCAATCTGGTTAAAATGTTTGTGTTCTAACATTGGTTTTGATGCAGGAAAGATTACTATTTACTGTGACAGTCAAAGTGCTATATGTTTGGCAAAGAATCCTACTTTCCATGCCAGGACGAAACATATAGATGTACAGTATCACTTTGTATGAGATATGGTCGAGGATGGGAAGGTATCTTTGGAGAAAGTGGATACTCTAGAGAATGTTATAGATGCATTGATGAAGCTTGTGAGCACAGACAAGTTCAGGTGGTGTGCCAGTTTGATGGGCCTCTTGGCCCATGAATTGCAGTAGTTTTATTATGCTCTAGAGGTGTCAGTAAGATCTTCGTCAAGTGGGAGCTTGCTGGAATCTGTGCCTCAATTCTTACTGACATGAAACTCTTTGAAAGAAAAGTCGGTGTGACATCATGGATGTCTGGCCGACTAACTGTTCTGAAGCTCTTGAAATGTTCATGTCGCTATGACAGGGTTGAGGTCTTGCCGACAAGTCTATCGTTGTGACCTTGTGTGTTCGTTGTGACCTTTTGGCGAATGAAGATCCTTGGGTGACAGTTTGATCTTATCGGGTTAACTCACGGGTGTCGGGGAGAAGCCCCAGTGAATGGTGAAAGTCTCATCAATGGCATTTGGTCATCGAGGAAACACAAGGCTCTCGGGATAAGGTCTTGGCGATCTACAGAATGTCTTGCCGAATAGGTCTCCACGTAGAATCTTCACGGTGACTTCAAAGACTTTGGCATGAAGTCTTGGTGACCGAATTAAGTCTCGCCGACATTGGGCTAACATAGAGATCATGGGGAGATGTCTCAGTGATGAAGCTAAGTCACACCGACGGGAGTATCCACGGACAGTCTTCGGGATAACCTTGGGTGCTTAGAGAAACGTCACAGCAAAGGGGCATAAGTCTTGCCAACTCGGTAAGACTTGGTGATGTTCGATGAGAGGTCTCAGTGACTTGGATAAGTCTCGCCGACTCAGGATGACAAGGTGTGCTCAGAGTAACCTCTTGGTGAAGGCGATAAGTCTCGCCGACTCCATGGGTGTTTCGGTATGACATCTTCGGCCGTGTAAGGTCTTAGTGAAAGACTTAAGTCTTGCTGACTCGGTAAGACATGATGGAGCTCAATGAAATGTCACGGCGAAAGACATGAGTCTTGCCGATATTATATCTCATCGGTGTGACTTATGACTTAGATATGAGTCTCACCGAAGAGCGATAAGTCACGTCGAATGGAAAACACTCGACGGCATGACTCGAAGACTTCGATATAAGGTCTTGGCGAGATCGATATGTCTTTTCGATGGTCTCTTTGAGTTCGATATGACTTATGGTTTTCGGTATGAGTCTTGTCGAATGAGAATCCTCTTGCCGACTGTTGGGGTCTGAAGCTGATGTCGATAGCGAATACTTTGTGGCATCGGGGAGACACTATTAGTGTCTCACTGATATGCCAACAAATTTTGAACGCCGTTGACCGTGTGACCATCCTATGTGGCATCTTGCTGGACCAATTAGAGGAAGCAATTTTCAAACAGATGACGGTTGGATTTTTGCATTAGTTACAGCACTGGAGAAAAACCGCATGCAAGGAAAAATCTGAAAAGGCATGGAAACTTTCTTCGATGGAGCATTAGTGGATAAGGATGCACAAAAGGTAAAAATCAGAGTGGGATAAGATTTAAAGGATCGATTCTGATTTGAAATGATGATGAGTGAATCAAATTGTTGTGAGAGCATTTTTGTAACTGTATGAACAGTGAATGTAGCTACTGAGGACTGATAACTAGAGAGTTGGATCTCTACATTGTATGTAATATTTTCTTACTATAATACAAAGAGATTCAGCTTGGTGTGGTGGGTTTTTTCTCGTAAGGGTTTCCCACGTAGATCTGTTGTTCATTGTCTTTGAGTATTTGCTCTATTTCTGAAATTCTTTCATGTGTGTCTTAATTAGATTGCAATTTGAAGAATTAAAAGCCCTGCATTGCATTCTTCCTTGTGGATTTGACATTAGGAAAGTGTTTCCGCACCTCTGCTTTCCTTACAATGGCAAGGCACAATGCCATTATCATCAATGCAATGTCTGAAAAGTTGGAAAAGTCGTAACAGGGCTTGTTGGTTGTTGATTTGGAAGAGGACAAGAATAAAAACAAGAATGAGGACCAAGGAATATCGAAGAGGACCCATGCCAACCTTAAAAGGAAAGTGCCTCCTACTACCCAGATGGTCCAGATCTTGAAGAGGGGGTTCAGGAAATGAACGACATGGAAGTTGAGATAGCAAAAATGTTAAAGTCCCAAGATTAGTTGCTGCTAGCATTTTGTCTGGTCTTTTCGAGTCTTTTATGTGGCCCTTGTAGGATGTTTTGGTAGTTGTGGCTTTGTCATTTTTTTATCCTTTCTATAGCCTCTCTTTTTTTGGGGTCTTTGACGATCTTTTCTTTTGTTTGTAAACTTTGTGGTTTTCGGTCCCTGTAAAACACGTTTTTTCCTCTTTCAAAAATAGGGTATAATATTGTGGACTGGCCTCCACTATGGTTTTTCCCCTAACAAGGTTTCCCCATAATTTTTTTTTGGTTTTATGTGTGTTTATGATGTGTTGATGATTTATGCTTTCATGGTTAATAATCAAATTTGATAATAAGGTTAATAAGTTGAATAAGTTTTACATTTTTGGGGCAACTAATTCACCCCCCTCTCAGTTGTCTGCATTGTGTTGCTAACAAAACTTAGCTAATTAAATAATTCATTGAAATCATTTAATTGTGCAAGTTGGAAGAATTAAGAGTTTTAATTAAATAATTGGAATTATTTAATCAAGTGGAATTATTAGCATTTAATTAAACAATTTGAAATTATTTAATCAAAAAAGAGGGAAAATGATGAATTATGATGAATTAATCAAATAACCTTAGTTGTTTAATTAATAGGAGAATGAATTTAACCAAATAATTTTGCATTATTTAATTAAATAGAGGAATTAGGTGAATTATGCTAGAAATGGTGTTAATAAGAGAAATCAGGAGTGTGATATACTCAAGACATTTTTCAAGTGTCTACATTTGCCCCTCTTTGATGTGAGGTACTTGATGCATTGCTTCAAAGAACTAATACTACTTAAATCCAAATTTTAAAATTTCCTAACTTTTCTTGATGCCCCATTATGCCCTAGTGGACAAAGGAATGTTGGTATACTGCCCCCTCGAAAGATCGAGTGGAAAAACTATTTTTTTAGTTGAGCTCGTGACTTTGTCATGACAATGGTTTGGCTATATAGAGGACGAAAAATAAGTCCTAAAGAGACTCATACTTACTTGGATGCATAAAATTTCTAGAAAAATGAGTTTGAGGGTAAAAACTCTAGTTTTGGGGGAGGTAGATATGCTCATTTGAGAAAAATTTCAATTCATTTGCACACTCTGTTTTGAAAATTCTTGAGACCTTAGAGAGATCCTTGTGAGATTTTCTTTGGAGCACCTATTGAGATGGAGTTTGTTGTGCATGTCAGACATGAGCTAACCAACTCTACGATTTCTAGCACCCTCCTGGTTCAAGTGGCTAAGTACGTACTTCAAAAAACCTTGTGCATTTTTTTGGTTAGCAAAATGTAGGATAAAAGTTAGGGAAACAAAAGCGTCAAAGTTCATTTTGGCATGCCTTTGTCACCAACCTCACACTTTTGAACAAAATTATGGGAGCTTTGCAAAGGCATATTGTTCCCAAGCCCTACTTGTGCTATTGTAATTAGTTGATGCTTTTATCCTACGCCTTTGTAAAATCCTTAAGTGATTGTGTTTTTTTGGAAATGCGCATTTTTTCCATATACCCCTGCTTTTGCAATAAAACTACAACTTTATACCTTGAAAGTTGGGAACTTTTGTGTAAAAGTGCACTTTTGTTCTTTTTGACTTAGGTTTTCCACTTCATTTTTAAAATTTGACATGTGTGTTGTGTGTGCAGGTTGAGTTAGATTTGTTGACCTCTCAAGAGCATAGGACGATTCTATTAGAGAAGATGGTCAGTTTCTTTCTTGAGGAGATTACTTTTTTCCTAGCCCTAGGATTATTTCATGTTTTGTACATGTCGAAGATCTGGGCCCATTGTGCTTTGATTACTGCCATTTTAGAGCAATGACACTCAAATAAATCTTCTTTTCATTTCTTGATCAGCAAGGCCACTATCACCTTGGAGGAAGTATGGTGCATTCTTAGGGCACCCATTCATGGTCCACATGTTATAAATGATACTGTTTGAGGTGGTTAGGCTCTTCTAGGAGTTTTGAGGGTACAACAAATTCCTTTGGTGGAGGCTTAGGTTGATCTACAAGCTTTCATTGATACCACTGATGACATCACTATTGTTCTAGCCAGCCTAATCATGGGCATATTTCTTCTAGACAGACGATTGTGATTTTTCAGTGTTGGATGGGGTGTTTTTCTTGAGAGGATGCTTGAGGATGGGATCTGCTTTGCCTAGGGCCCATGTATTTCAGCTCATCTTTATCATGATATGCACCAAGTAGTATACAAGGGTCATGCAGAACTATCTGTAGGATGTACCATGCTTCACATTTGGGCACGAGAGCATATTGTGGTGCTTTGTCTTGTTTGCACTTTATGTCGACGTGCTAAGGAGCCTTTTGTATTTCAATATGAGGGTATCTTGACTCACCACCACGTGGGTGATTTGTCTTATTGGAGGCATGTGATTGCTGATATGTCAAATTTTATATGGAGGTCATGGCTAGGAATCGAGGCTGGGATGACGATGATGAGTACATTCACTACTATTGTCAAACTAGATGGCTCATCAATTGGACCACCACTATTATCAAGCAATATCTTCCAGATCATTGCATGAGACAATTTGGGAAGACTAAGACTACTCCCCATGTTGATCACATGGTTGTGTTTTCTTGCATCCATCGGGAGTAGAAGTATTAGGTTTAGATGCCCAACATATAGGCAGTGATGACAGATTTTGATCAGCTTGCCCCATTTCCATGGGTTTATGTCGAAGGCCCAGTTGATGCCAACACTACATTAGAGTATGATGTGTGGTTTATGTCTAGGACATTGTTTAGATTTACAGATCTAATAGGTGTTCCCCATAGATAGAGGGGAAATTTTGGTCAGTTGAGGTGACAGAGGCTCAGAGTAGTGGCAGAGGGTCAATGAGTTGACACAGTGCAGGTGTAGGGTCGGGATGACCAACAAAGAGGTCTTGAGGAACCACCGCCAATACATGGTTAGGATGACCAATAGTAGCAGTAGGTAGTATAGTAGTACCAAGTCAAGATTTTTAATAGTTGCAAGCTAATTTAGCTACAGCCAGGAGAGAGAGAGAGAGAGAGAGAGAGATGAGGCCTGCCAAGAGCAGGACTAGCTCTAGGGGCAGTTGGACTAGTGGACCCAAGAGAGAGATGTAAAGACAACATAGAGATAGTAGTTGGAGTTGCAGTTAGCTCAAGAGACTACTTGTTCTTAGCATTTTGAGGTGCAGGGAGATACCATCCCTCTTTCGAGATACACATAGGAGTTGAGAGCAATGTAGGATGAGCTCTCCTACTACAATACCATCTACCTTATGTAGGTTCCATCTCATAGGATGCAGTCACTTTATTCATAGAGGAACTTGTTATGGGAGCCAATAGATCAATTGGAGCCTCTTTGGTTTAGTCACAAGGTCATTTAGGAGGAGCAATTCATTTAGGTGGATAGCACAGGAGACCCCCATCACACCAGCCCTCCGCTAGAAAAGAGGACTAGGGTAACAAGGGCTAGTCATGTACAACTACCTTGCATTCATATTTTGATATAGACTTTATCATATTTTTTGATAGCCCATGTATATTTTTTACATATATCACACACTTGACATGTATCATGACATTTATTTTTTGATATATATATATGAGATGAGCGAATTTCAATGTGATAATGACATGGTGTTTATGCATGTGTTGATCTTTTATGATTTATGGTGTATGGACATGATTATGCATATAAGTGTTATTATGGATGCAATATATATGTAGATGCTATGATGTTCATGATATGAGATGCTATGACATGTTTCTATAATCGATGATGAATATTTCCTTTATTATGATGCTTATGATTTGATATGCATATGACTAATGGTTTATGTGATAGGGAGATTGGAGGAATCAATCACCGATTCCTGCTCTAGGTCTTGCCTCACCACCTTAACCTATAGGATCCTCTTCTTGGTTAGGTTCCCCTGGTTCTCTTTTCCAACCTCACTACCATCACAATTCAACCTAAAAAGTTAATCTTGGTGCAATATCTCCAACTCTTCCTTAGCCCTCAATCCACCCTAAAGGCTATTCTACTCCAAACCTTGAACTCGGCTTTGCAGGGGTGTGGAGAGGTTTCTAATAGGTTCTTTCCATCCCATCATGGCTCTCAAGAATCCTCCTAACTCTATTTCTTGGTCGCTTTCACCAAACCCTTCCCTAGGTCTTAAGAAGGCTACTAGCCCTAGGAGCCTCAATTAGGTCTCCTTCTCCGAGAAAACTAGTTATTGCTCTAAATTTTCCAAAGAACACCCCAATATTTCTTTGAGCTTCTTGGTTCATATGAACACCTCTCAAATATTTTTGAGGTCTTAGGTCTTTATCTGTCGTACAAGGCCTCAACTTGAAAATGGGCAAAAAACTAGGGCTTTAAAGCCTTTTTCTGGCTGCTCTCAAACTGTTAAGTATTACTCACACTAGATGGACTAATGGAGTTTCCTCTTGATTAACAGGTCTTGGCAAGACTCAAATCTACCTTCTCCAATAGGAAATTCAACTAGAATCTATCACCCCTGCAAGTTATGTGCTCTGCACTTAATTCTTCCTAGTCGGGCACCTTCCTGGCTTGCCTAGGGAAAGACTTTGCCAACAGCTCCTGTGCTTTCACAAACCCTACATCCTACCATATATACATACATGGAGTCTAGTCACTATTCCCAAAGTTTTGTACAATTTGTACGATGGGAAAGTGAGCTAATACTCCATTTTCTCAACACTATCTAGTTCAGACCAGCAACAGGGTGAAAACAAACTATTTACAAACAATGATTAAAATTGAATAAAGAAGACTAATAGATGGCACACAATTCTTAAGAAATCACTACACTACATCCTACAAAAAACACAGTGCCATGGTTAATCCATTAAAAGCTCACTTCAAAGCAAAAATTAGAAAATTCACTCAAACACATTGTTTTCTTCAATTCACAAACTTCAAAGCAAATACAAAAATGCTTCCAACCCTTCTCCAATGCCGAGGCATTCCTTAAATAGGGTTCCTCAATCAATTATGCTCCCTTGGGCTCTTCTTGGCCGTATGAAGCTCTAATTGAGCAATATTTGCCAAAGATTTTCATGAATTCCTAAAACCCAAAAACTTATTTTGGACTAGATCCTAATGATGCCTCATCTATGGTCAACATGACCTTCATTAGAGTTCAACACCTAAATAAAAAATGCCACTAAGGCACAACCAAAAATGAACATGGAAAGATGACAAGTTGGCCTAAACAAATACCAAAATATGACCTTCAAAACAATCTAAGGCAATCTATGGCTGCTCCTGCACCATTCTCCCCCCCTCTGCACAAACACTAAGGAATGTGGGGAGAGATCAGAGATAAATCAATACCCTGCTTCTTGAACTGGGCTTCATCCACCCATGTAGCCTCAGAATCTGGTTTATTCTTCCATTTGATGAGATGTTCCAAGTATTCCTTATGTCGAGTAGACTTCTTCACCCTTGACTCCAAGATTCTCTCTGCTTGTAGCTTATCTTAAGTAGGTAAGGCTATGTTGCTCACATCCTTGAAGATATCCCTATTGTGTTGATCCATGTCAGTGACTATTCCCTTATATCTTATCAAATCAACTACATTGAACACTGGAGAGATGCCTAAATCTGCAGGTAATTCCACCTTGTAGGCATTCTTCCCATATTTGGCTAATACCTTACATGGGCCCACTCTTTTCATCTGCAATTTGGTTGATATCCCCTTCTGCAACCTAGATTTGTTGAGGTGGACCATAACATAGTCTCCTACTGCAAATTGTAGATCCTTTCTAGATAAATCCGCCTTCTCTTTCAACTTTTGAGTAGCCTCGGTGACTATCTTCTTCACCTGCTCCTGAATCTCCTTCATGGTCTGAGAGAAATCCTCTGCATGACCACTCCTATGCTCCATAGCTCCTAGATCCCTAAGCTCACACACACCTCTTGGGTGCATTCCATACACTATTTCAAAAGGACTCTTCCCCGTGGTCTTGTTCACACTGTCATTGTATGCATACTCAGCCTGTGATATGACCAAGTCCCATGTCTGTCCATACTCTTTGGTTAGGAATCTTAGAAGGTTACCTAACACCCTATTAACCACCTCTATTTTCCCATCGGTCTGAGGATGGTAAGCTGATCCAAAAGATAGGTTGGTACCTAATCTGCTCCATAGAGTCTTCCAAAAATGACTCATGAACTTCACATCCCTGTCCGATACAATGCTCAAAGGCAATCCATGGATCCTTACAATTTCCTTGAAGAAAAGGTGAGCAATGTAGCTAGCATCATGTGTGGTCTTGCAAGGAATAAAGTGGCTCATCTTACTGAACCTTTCTACCACCACATAGACACTATCAAACCCTGTCTTAGTCTTAGGGAGTCCTACCACAAAGTCCATGCTAACACATTCCCATGGTATGTTGGGAATAGGTAGAGGTTGATACAAACCTCCATTACTAGCTCCCCCTTTGGCTTTCATACAAACTACACACTACTCCACATACCTCCTGACATCCCTTGGCAACTTGGGCCAATAATAAAACCTCTGCACTAGTTCCATTGTTTTATTGATACCAAAATGACCACTAAGACTACCATTGTGCTTTTCTTGGATAAGATTCTCTCTCATATAACCTTTTGGCACACACAACTATTTCCTTTGAAAAAAATTCCACTTTGCAATGTATACTCTGAGAACTGACTATGAAAGTGATTCTCAAAATCAGAACATACCTTATATGCCTCTGAGAAGTCTTCATCTTCTCCATAGAGATCCTTGAAACTCTCTATCCCAATGCTCTTTATCTGTATCTCTTACACTGTCAGCAATCTTCTACTTAGTGCATCTGCCACCTTGTTCAACTGTCCCTTCTTGTGCTTGATGGTAAATGTGAAAGCTTGGAGGTATTCCATCCATTTCAAATGTCTATTGCTCAACTTCTCTTGTGTGTTGATGTAGCTAAGTGCCTGGTTATCAGTAAACACTACAAACTCTTTAGGTAGGAGATAATGCCTCCACTTCCTAAGTGACTGTACTAAAGCATATAATTCCAAGTCATAAGTAGAATACTTTTGTTTAGCTTCATTGAGCTTTTCACTAAAGAAAGCTACAGGCCTGCCTTCTTGGCTTAGCACTCCTCCTATTGCAATTCCACTAGCATCACATTCCACAGTAAACAACTTGTCAAAACTAGGTAATAAAAGAATAGGTTGAGTTGCCACTTCTTGTTTTAGTTTCTCAAAACCTTTCTCAGCTTCTTGATTCCACTTAAACTTAGTCTTTAAGCCACCTTTGATTGTATCTAGGACTGGTGCACATATGCCACTAAAGTTTCTTATAAAATTCCTATAAAACTGAGCCAACCCATGAAAACTTCTTACCTCTATCCTTGTGGTTGGTGTAGGCCAGTTTAGGATAGCTTCCACCTTGCTTGGGTCCATCTTCAATGATCCTTGGGATACTACAAACCCCAAATACACAAGCTCTTGTTTGAAGAACTCACACTTTTCTAGGTTGATGGCTAATTTCTCCTCCTGCAATCTTTTAAGAACCAACTCCACATGCTTTAGATGTTCTTATGTTGTCTTGCTAAAGATGAGTATATCATCTAGATATACCACCACAAATATACCTGTGAAATCCTTAAGCACTTCATTCATGAGCCTCATGAATGTGCTAGGGGCATTTGAGAGGCCAAATGGAATCACTCTCCACTCATACAACCCATCAGTTGTCTTAAAGGATTCCTTCCACTCATCTCCATCCTTGATTCTGATCTAGTGGTATCCACTTTTAAGATCGAACTTGGTAAAATACTGAGCTCCTCCAAGACAATCCATCAAATATTCAATCCTAGGAATAGGGAACCTATATCTGATTGTAATTCTATTGATATCCCTAGAATCAGTGCATGATCTCCACTTACCACCTTTCTTGGTTGCTAAGACCACTGGTACTACACACGGACTGATGCTCTTCCTAATTAATCCTTGGTCTAATAACTCCTACACTTGTCTAGCTACTTCTAGGTTCTGATCTGGTGTAAGCTTGTAAGCTGCTTTGTTTGATAATGAAGCCTCTAGTATGAAGTCAATCTGATGACTGATGGCTCTCTTTGGAGGTAAGGTTGTTGGTGTTCCATCACTGACTATGTCCTTATACTTCTCAAGTAACTTCTGGACTGCTTCTGGTATGACTGTTTTCTCAGTCTGATCTTCCTCCTTAGACTGCACCATGACCACATATCCTTCACCTCCTTGATGTAGAGTGTTAAGGAACTCCTTGCCACTGCTTAATAAGACACTAGGGGTCTTTGACTATCCTTCTTCCTCATCTAACAGTGACTGCAACTTGAATGTCTTTCCATCCTTTTTGAATGAGATAGTATTTTCCTTTCCATCATAGATGGCACCTCTGTCATACTGTCATGGTCTTCCCAATAGAAGATGGCATACATCCATGGGTAACACATCACAAATCAACTTGTCTTTGTACCCTCCAATGGAGAAATCCACTGTTGTCTACTCATTTACTAGAACACTCTGCCCTTTTTTCAACCATGTCACCTTTTAAGGATTAGTGTGGGGTATCTTCTCCAACTTCAACTTCCTCACTGCCTCCTCAGAGATTATGTTATTAGTAGACCCTGAGTCCACTATAACCTTGCACACCTTTCCCAATATTTTTCATCTTGCCCTGAATAAGGCTCTCCTTTGCTTTGGCTCTTCTTTGACTGGTTGTTTGATTAGAACCCTGTTAAACATCAAGTTCTCCCCCATTTCTGATTCAATGTGACTAACCTCTGGTGACTTGACACTCATAGTGTCTTCTTGTGCATATGCCACTCTCTTCTCAGTATTTGATGAAGATGCTTTCTCTGGGAACCTATAAGCTGGATGTCCTACTTGACCACAGTTATAACACCTCATAGTGGAAAAGTATGAGCTACTTCTGCCTGCTCCTCTCCCTCTATTTGAACCTCCTTGAGGTCCTCTACCTCTTCCATAGCCTCCTCTAGAAGTTGTTTCATTTCCATGCTCAGTGAGTTTAGACTCTCCCTGATTTCTTTGTTCAGTCCCTCTACCTTGGTATCCACCTCTATGTCCTCTTTGATCTCTGCCTTTTCCTCTGCTCTTAGAAGCCTGGTCCTATTTCCTCTTACTCCTCTCTTCAATATTTATAGCCAATTGATAGCATTGGTGCACTATTTTGGGACTTAGAAGAGTCATATCCTCTTGAATGTTCCACTTCAAGTTGTTAAGATACCTAGCCACCTTGAGACTTTCATCCTTTGTAACATTAGACCTCATACAAAGTTTTTGAAACTCCTCAATATAAGAGTTCACATCTTGGTCTCTTTGCCTCAAGCTCTGTCTTTTCTTGTGTAACTGAATTTCATAATCATCAGGCATGTATGCTTCCCTCACTTTGGCAACCATTCCCTTCCAAGTAGATATAGGTTGCTTGCCTTCTTTTTCCCTCTCTATCTGAATGAACTTCCACCATGTCAAGGCAGAACCTCTTAACCTTGACTTTTTCACCTTCACCCTCTGTGCTTCAGTGACTCCATCACATTCAAAATGGTTTTCCATTCCCTCTATCCAATCCATGACTAGATCAGCTTCCATTTTTCCACTAAACAGTGGTATGCCTTCAAGTGCTTTTCCACTCAAAGCCTTCAATGCTTTCAAGAAAGGCTCTTCTTTAAAAACAGGGTCAGGTTTAGGGATCTTGTCTTCCTCTGCAACCTCTTCTTTCTTTGGTACCCTTCCTTTGAACTGCACATCATTCAATGCTTGCTCAAGTTGGTCTATTCTTTCCCTCAATAGCCTATTGTCTTCCTCCTGTCCTTCAACCATCTTGGCCAATTCTACATTTGTCACCATGATGGTAGAACCACTAGACTCAATCTCAGACATACAATTGTCAATCCCAAATCTTTTGCTTGCTTTGATACCAATTTGATAGGGAGATTGGAGGAATCAATCACTGATTCCTGCTCTAGGTCTTGCCTCACCACCTTAACCTATAGGATCCTCTTCTTGGTTAGGTTCCCTGTGGTTCTCTTTTCCAACTTCACTACCATCACAATTCAACCTACCAAGTCAATCTTGGTGCAATGTCTCCAACTCTTCCTTAGCCCTCAATCCACCCTAAAGGCTATTCTACTCCAAACCTTGAACTCAGCTTTGCAGGGGTGTGGAGAGGTTTCTAACAGGTTCTTTCCATCCCATCATGGCTCTGAAGAATCCTCCTAACTCCATTTCTTGGTCGCTTTCACCAAACCCTTCCCTAGGTCTTAAGAAGGCTACTAGCCCTAGGAGCCCCAATTAGGTCTCCTTCTCTGAGAAAACTGGTTATTGCTCTAAATTTTCCAAAGAACACCCCAATCTTTCTTTGAGGTTCTTGGTTCATATGAACACCTCTCAAATATTTTTGAGGTCTTATGTCTTTATCTGTCGTACAAGGCCTCAACTTGAAAATGGGCAAAAAACTAGGGCTTTAAAGCCTTTTTCTGGCTACTCTCAAACTATTAAGTGTTACTCACACCAGATGGACTGATGGAGTTTCCTCTTGATTAACAGGTCTTGGAAAGACTCAAATCAGCCTTCTCAATAGGAAATTCAACTAGAATCTATCACCCCTGCAAGTTATGTGCTTTGCACTTAAGTATTCCTAGTCGGGCACCTTCCTGGCTCGCCTAGGGCAAGACTTTTCCAACAGCTCCTGTGCTTTCACAAACCCTACATCCTACCATATATACATACATGGAGTCTAGTCACTATTCCCAAAGGGCCGTACAGTTTGTACGGTGGGAAAGTGAGCTAATACTCCATTTTCTCAACACTGTCTGGTTCAGACCAACAACAGGGTGAAAAAAAACTATTTACAAACAGTGATTGAAATTGAATAAAGAAGACTAATAGATGGCACACAATGCTTGAGAAATCACTACACTACATCCTACACAAAACACAGTGCCATGGTTAATCCATTAAAAGCTCACTTCAAAGCAAAAATTAGAAAATTCACTCAAACACACTGTTTTCTTCAATTCACAAACTTCAAAGCAAATACAAAAATGCTTCCAACCCTTCTCCAATGTCGAGGCATTCCTTAAATAGGGTTCCTCAATCTGTTATGCTCCCTTGGGCTCTTCTTGGCCGTATGAAGCTCTAATTGAGCAATATTTGCCAAAGATTTTCATGAATTCCTAAAACCCAAAACCTTATTTTGGACTAGATCCTAATGATGCCTCATCTATGGTCAACATGACCTTCATTAGAGTTCAACACCTAAATAAAAAATGCCACTAAGGCACAACCAAAAATGAACATGGAAAGATGACAAGTTGGCCTAAACAAATGCCAAAATATGACCTTCAAAACAATCTAAGGAAATCTATGGGTGCTCCTGCACCATTATGGATGTAGGATGGATGTAATACATTATTTTGGATGATTTATTTTTTATATCTATATATGATATATGGTGATGATGCAAGATGTATGCTATGAGATGTATGTTGATGGTATGTGGATGCAGGGTGCATGCATGTTATTTTTGTTATGTCATGATACTTGGATGTTAGTAAGAACAAGATAGAATGGAATGATAGAATAGAATGAATGAATGAATGATATTAATCCAAAAATACCAACAAATCTATAATTATTTGAGACTTTGTTGGATATGTGATGAGATAGTGGTGATTTTTCTTTTGCTTTTTCAGATTAGGCTTAATTTCATCATAGCAATCCCTGTTTTTGATATAGAAAATAGACACGATGTACCAAGGTATTAAGAACCAAGTAACTTTGTATCTAATGTATGGAATTTGACTCTACAAATAGATAGGAGTATCCATTTCCATGCCTAACATACAAAAACCTTGTTTGATCATGTGAAAGAATAAAGCCATTGAAGTAAGGATACTAACACACAAAAGGTATGCAGAACCTTATATGTCCTAGCCATTTTTTTACTTGAGACTATCCCTACACACGCAAGGCAAGTATTCACCAAGGTCATGCTACAAAAATATCAACCAAACACAACAAATGAAAGCAATGATCAATGCCCCATTCCTTTCTCTCTAAATCACTTTATAGACATTATAGAGATGTCATTGGAATGAACCCATAAGATAAATCATAAGAAAAGGTCAACATAAACAAACAATCAATATTATCATATCTTTTTTCTAGAGTATTATTTTTGGGTGATATCTAGTGATGTCTATTGTAGGAAAGATATATCCATAAGACATTTTTGGATGTTGATATGTTTTCTAAATGTTAAAAGGATATTGATATGAATATTAACTGACATGTTTGAGTGATAATCAAGACTTAGGATTTTGCATTTTGTGTTTTGCCAATTGTTGTACCTATTTCTATTTGTGTTACCAAAGGTTGAAGATTAGGATCAATTTTATTATGATTGAAAGTTTATTATGGGTGAAAGAAATATGAGATGGGTGATCTTGTTTCCAAGTTTTCTCAATGTTTTTGACATTTTTGAAATGTTTTGAGGTTGTTTTTAGTATTTTGGGTTTTTATGAGTGTTTTTACATTTTCAAAATATATGAGCCTATTTTGGGTTTTTGTGTGACGTTTTACAACTATTTTGGTTTTCAAATTTTCTAAATGTTTTTGAGTTTTCCAAGGTTAGACCAAGAGAACAATACCTAAGGGGGGAAAGAATTATGCCTCGAGGGCTCATCACCTATGTAACTGGGTAGAGGCTTCGTAGTTTGATTATTGGGTTGGGATATTAGCACATGATGGCTAATAAATTTTATTACTTTCCTTGACTTCTCTAGGTGATTTTGCAAGTACCATGCTCATTCATTGCTGACGGGTGTCCCTTTTGACTATTCTCATACTCAAATCATGGATTTTATGGAGGATAGTGGACGACTTTTCTAGGAAAATCTTCATGGCAGGGTGATGGCAGGCAAGCCTTGTCTTCTCCAGGCTCTTCTTGGCATGATTTTCACAACAGGTATGGTGACCATGCTTGTTCTAGGCACATATTTTTTGGTTAGATCTCATGCTTCTTTGATCAGATCTATTAACCCTAGTTGGGTTAGAGTTTGGTTAATGTTCATCTGAGTTATGGTTGATCTATAAAAGCAACACTTGTATATTTTTAGGGGTTCTTCCTTTGGCTTCTGTAGGATTTTTCTATTGTAGACACTGCATTCTTTGCATTTTACCATTGTAAATATTGCTTCTAATATTTTATGTTAATAAAATTCAACTATTATCACTATTATCCCTTGTATGGTTGTGTAAAATCCATTTACCTTCATGTTTGAGTATGTGTTTTAGTTGTTTCATTGATGTATTATGCTATTCTAAAGTAGGAAGAAACAAATTTCTATCTTGGTGCATCACCTTCCTTTCATTTCCATGTTCTCCTTCTATCCCTTTTTCCTTTGTTATTTGTTAGATTAGAGTAGTGATAGGGGTTTCATGTGTTGGGTTAGACCAACACATTTTCACTTAGTTTAGAAGAGGAGGTTGGCCTTCTCTGAATATTCAACCTCATTTGCGCAAGGTCCCACACCTTGAGGTTGTTTCCATTGTGTCATTAGAACACTAAACTCTTGTTCAGTAGGGCGCAGTTTTATGTGACAACAGTTACCTTGATATGAGTCAAATAGGCTGACCTGGGGATAGGACCAAATAGCATAGATAGATACTTAATGAACACCAAGCCATGGTAGAGATGTGAATGAATGGATGGAAGATGAATGAATGTTGATTTATTATAAAATGGATGGAAGGTAAGAGTATTTGATAGATGATAGGTGGTAATTATTCACACAAGGCACATGTTTTACAAGTTTTCACCAAGGTACCTTTCCAAATCGTCATGGAAGTGGTTTTCACTAGACAAATTTTTTTCTCTTTAATTTTTTTATCCTTTTTCTTCTTCTTTTTTTTTCTATTTTTTTGCTTTTTTTCTTTATTTTAAGATGTTTATACCCCTCATGGGCTAGGAATAGAACCTTTTGAGATGCATGTTGTTGATTGGTTCCTGCAAGATATCTTCAAGTGTTGCAAGTTGATCAGCTCCTAATCCATAACTTACTATGAAAATGAATGGTCCCAACCAATTAGGCTCAAATTTTCCTTTGTTGTGCTAATCCATCTGATTCTTTTGATTTTTCTTCATAACAAGATCTTTGACCTGGAAGTTTCGACCCTTTATTTTCTTTTTATAGCTTCTACTAAGTCAATTCTAGTACACTTGAAGATGATTGAGTGCTTCCAAGTGGCACTCATCTAACAAATCTAGCTCATTTGACCTTGACACTTTGTATTCCTCATCTGTTACTAGGTGTTGCAATAATATCCTTAATGATAAGAGCTCAACCTCAACAAGCAAGATGGATTCATTCACATAGACCAATGAATAGGGGGTAGCACTAGGTGTTCTAATGCTAGTTCTATACGTCCATAGGGCGAGGTTCAATTGTAAGTGCCAATCCCGATCAACATGATTGACTGTCTTCTTTAGGATTTTAATGATAGTTTTATTAGAAGCCTTAGCTTGGTCATTTCCTTGGGGATAATAAGGGGTTGAGAAATGTTGTTTGATATTCAATTGGTTGCATAAATCTTTCACATTTGGGTTCTTGAAGGGTGTTTCATTATCTGAGATAATGGTGTGTGGAACACCATAACAAAAAAATATATAGTTGAGGATTAATTTTGAGATTTGTTTCTGAGTTATATAAGTCATAGGGATGGCCTCAATCCACTTTGTAAAGTACTTAGTGGTGGTAATTATAAATTTATGCCCATTTGAGGAGGTCGATGTAATCTTACCAATGAGATTGAGCCCTCATTGTGAAAAAGGCCATGGAGTTATGATTTGTCAAAGCTCTTGAGCTAGAACATGGATGAGGTCCCCATGTTGTTGAAACTGTAGACACTTCTTTACAAACTGAATGGATTCTTGTTCAATAGTCATCCAATAGTATCTTGTCCTTAGTAACTTCTTATCCAAGGTAAGGCCACCAAATGTGATCCCCACATGCCTTTGTGCATTACTTTCAAGGTGATGTAAGCTTCTTCTTGGTTAAGAAATTGCAATAAGGTCTCATCAAGACTCCTATAGTATAAGGTGTCGCAAATGATGATGAAGCGTGAAGACCTTTGGATAAATATTTTTCATAGGTTGTGACTAAGGTCTGATGGAAAGTTTCTATTATGGAGGCAAGTGAAAATTTCATGGTACCAAGGTGAGCCAAGACCAACAATATCACACAAATTCTAATTTAGGAATATCGAAAGCTAGTACGAGAAGTTGTTCGATGAGAAATTCATATTTTAGGTTCTTATGAGGCATATCCAACAATGACCCAATGATAGCCATAGCATCCATTGCCCTGTTATTAACCCTTGGGATTTGTTCAAAAGATATGTCAATGAAATACTCCTTGAAGCTATCCACCATATTTTTTAAGGCATCTGCTTATCATCTTTAGTTTGATATTCATTGTTAATTTTCCTTACTATGAATTGAGAATCCCCAAGAACTTGTAGCTCTAGAATCTACCATTGGATAATAGTTCTCAACACTATGATTAGGGCTTCATAATATGCTATATTATTCATGCAAGGGAATGCCAATCTATAATACTTAGGTATACAATCACCTTATGCGGTGATGAATAGTATAACCTCTCCAAATCCATGTTGTGTATGTGATCCATCAAAATATAATTTCCACTGGTTTGCTGACACCACAAAAAAAATTGCTTCATCTAAAAACTCAGATACTAAGGGATGGTCTGCACATAATGGTGCTTTAGCTAGTTAATTGACAATGACTTGTCCTTTGATTGCCTTACGATGAATGTATTCAATGTCAAATTCACTAAGGATAATGACCCATTTCACTAAGTGGCATGTGAGTGTAGCTTTGGATAGTAGGTATTTCAGTGGATCAACCTTAGAAATGAGCTTAACTTCATGACTAAGCATGTAGTGTCTCAACTTTTGGGATGCAAAGATAACTGCTAGACACACTTTTTCCATTGGCGTATAATTAAGCTCAAATCCTAACAAAGTTCTACTGATGTAGTATATAGATCTTTCCTTTCCTACTTCATTATGTTGTGCCAAAATAGCTCCTAACATTGTTGAGGTTACCAAGATTTACAAGATCAAAATTTTATGACAATTGGTGTCATTAATATTGGTGGTGATGTCAAGTAATATTTCAATTGTTGGAATTCCTACTCACAATGATTATCCCATTTGTATGTTACGCCCTTATGGAGTAGGTGTGTAAATGGGTGGTCCACTTATTTTCCAGTTGTGTGATGAATCTCCTAATGGATTGTAGTTTCCCTTGAAGGCTTCTAAGTCGTTTCAATGTATTCAGTGGTTCCATTTCCATTATTTCCTTGACTTTGGTAGGGTCCACCTCAATTCCCCTTCGAGATATTATGTATCAAAAAAGTTTTCCTGTGGTGACTTTAAAGACACTTATTTGGATTGAGTCTCACTTGATATTTTCTAGCCTATCAAAGATTTGATTTAGCACTTTTAGATGACCTTTCTTGTTACTAATTTTGCCAAGATGTCATCCACATAGTCTTCTAAGATTTTATGGAACATGTCATGAAAAATTAAGTTCATTTCCCTTTGATATGTTGCACCAATGTTCTTTAAACCAAAAGGCATTACATTCCAGCAGTATGTCCCCCATGGACAAGTAAAATTTGTTTTATGTTGGTCTTCTTTAGTTATCATGATCAGGTTATACCGGAAGAACTCATCCATGAGAAAAATCATTTCATGTCTAGCTATTAGGTCCACTATGATGTCTATATTTGGAAGAGGAAATTCATCCTTAGGACACATTTTATTTAGATCTCTAAAATCCATACAAATGCCCCTAGTGGGTTTTGAAACTAGAACAAGATTGCAAACCCACTCTAGATAATCAATTGGTCTTATGAACCCTACATCCAGAAACTTTTGTAGGTCTACTATGACCAACAATGCTATTTGAGGATGCATTTTCCTTAGTTTTTGTTTCATCAGTTTTGCATTTGGATGAATCGTGTGATGATGGACCACTAATGACATGTCAAGACTAGGCATATCTATATATAAACCCATGCAAAGAAAATATTTCTTTCCCTGAGGAAAGTTTCCAAATTATCGTGTTCCTCATCATATAATGGAGAAGCATAGAAATTGAATTGGGGTGCTTCCTATGTTCCAACATTGAAAAACTACAATTTTGCTACTAGGATTGTTGATCTTTCCTACTCTATGTTGGGGAGATTGAATCTTTCATCCATAGCCACCTCTAAGAGGTTTTCACCATTGGATGTGTACTTTATTTTTACTATTTTAGGATCAAAAAGTGCTACATGGTGGTTTTAACTTGGTGATCTTGTCATAATTTTTATATTTTCTATTTTGTGACTAAAAGATTCAATCATATCCCCAAAATAGGCTTGTGTGTCTATCTCTATTTCAAAGCTAGCTTTATGATCTCCAAACGAATAATGATCTCTAATGCCCATGAACTCATAAATTTCCTCATCATTTTCAAATGAATCTAGAATTGGTGTGTGTTGTTGGTCCTAACCAATAAGCTAGGGATATATAAGTGTAATCTCATTGTCTTGGGTGGGGGGGGAAGGATGTGGTGATCATGAATATAGGGGCGTGCTCAAAGAGGTATGTGACGTAAAAGGGTAAGTCATTAATGTTCTCATACTGGGATGTGTTTAACCAAGAAGAAGTTTCATCTTCCTCGATTAAGATATCCGCGACGAGAGGGACCACATTTTTCCCAAGATATAACCAAGGCCAAGAGTCTTTTCTCACTTCTAAGGGACTAGTGGCTCTCACATTCCTTGTTGTTTCAAGCCAAGGCCTCCAGTTCCTTTATATCCCATACTTTTCATTAATTGAAATCATTTTTTTCTTGTATCCACTAGAATTGGAGATTCTTCTTTCTTCTCTTTTTCATCTTGATAAATACATTCAAATATGTTTTTGTCATCTATGATCTCTTTTCTTAAATCTCCCCACTTCTCAAATGTGGTGTGCTTAAAATTTTTGGATACTTTGTCAATGTGTTGCAGTTGACCATATATTTTTGGATTTAATGGTGTTACCCCACAAATAAAGAATCTTTCAAGTCATATTCTCCACAACCCAGTTATGTGATATTTTCCTTTATTTTAGGAAGAGTCTACTTTGTACCAAATGTAGACGCTAATTTTGAAGGATTAACATAGGAGGAAGGTATTGGAACTTCATCATTCTTAGGAACTTGAAGCACCTTGTAGTACTTCTCCTCCATACTTTTACAATAATAAAAGGTTCTAGATCTCCCTGTATTGTGATTTCCTTATCATCATAAGGAAACTTGATACATTGATGGCACATTGAAGCTACAACCTTCATGGCATGGATCCATGGACAACTAAGGAGAATGTTATAAGGTAGTTACAGATCTAGGACCTGACATGTTGTCTCTACAATTTTTGGTCCCACCTATATTGGTATCTTGATTGTTTCTTGTGAACTATGTTCATTATCATCATAGGCATGGATTGTGACCCATTTTGTCTTTTTTATCACATCCTTTGAATAACCCAATTGTTTGATTAACTAGAGGGTAAAAATATTTAAGCCCACACCTCCATGTGTCAATACTATTCTTAACCTTATTTTTTTAGACTTATATTCGAGATGAAGTGCACAGTTATGAAATGTTTGGGATGGAATATCATCTTGTGTGAAGAGTAATCAATGTGTAGATGAAATGTGCCTACAATGGCTTAAAATTGGTCACTATCAATGTCGGTAGGAACTATCAATGATAAAAGGGCCTTCTCTAGAACCTCCTTATGGGCATGTGAAATCTTCAATAGTTCCAAAATAGAGATTTGTGCAGGGGTCTTTTTGAGTTGATCAAGTAAGCTATAATCATTTGGATTATCTATTGTTGGTCCTTTGGATGGTTGAGGGGATCCTTGTATGGTAATTCTCCCTTGTTGTGCAGTGACTCCACACTTAGGATTTTGACCTTGAATTGTGATAACAGAGACATATTGGTCACAAGAATTTATGTTACCTATGACATTATCATAGGTATGGTTAACTTGATTGTGCATTTTTCCTTTTCCACCATCGTTTCCCTTCCCATGGTCTAGAATTGGATTCTTATATATACCTAGATCATTGTTTCCAAAACTTCTAGGTTGTTGATCAATATTTACTTCACCATTGTCTATGAGGTCTTGAATAGCATTTTTTAATTTCATACAATTAGATGTTTATGTCATTTTTCACAATGATAACTGCAATATTCTTCATCCTTATACCATGAGGGTTTGATTTGTGGTTCCCCATATTGTTTATTTTTTGGAAGTTTTATGGTATTTTCTTTGACTATATTCAAGTATGTTTTGATGGGATCCCCTAAGGGAGTGTATTTTCATTTTGGTGGATAGTTATTTTGTCTTGAGTGTTAATGTTATTTATATGTTGTGTGCCTCCTTGTTGCATGTTTGGTTTGGAAGGTACATTGATGACAACCTTCACATCTACAACCCCATCATTAGTAGTGTTCTTTTTTTTGGCCCATATACAAGGTTTGTCATTGGAACTATATGATGGTTGTTTGACCTTGTAGATTTGTATCGCTCCTTTTTCAATGAGGGATCTTTCGATGTTAAGCCCTTTAGATGAGTTCCTCAAAATTTGATACATATTGCATTTTTAATTGGAAAGTAAGATCTATGTTTAAGTTTCTTATAATGATTTTAACTTGTTGTTTCTCAGGAATAGACCATTTGCATTTACTAGCCCTATATCTCCATCATTGTAAGAAAGGTGCAAAGGCCTCTCCTTGATTTTGTTTTAAGGTATAGGGTTCTTCCAAGGTGACCTCTACATAATTGGTGTATAGAAAATGTGCTACAAATTGATCTATTATCTCTTGAAAGGTTATAATCCCTGGAGATAGGTGAGAAAACCACTCTATTGCTTGTCCACCTAAGCTTCATGGAAAGAGTCTCATGAGGTATGTGTCATTGTAAGATACTTCCATGCATGCTACATAGAATTCTCTTATATGTTCCTTTGGATTACCACATCCCTTGTATTTATCAAAATTTGGGATTTCAAAGTTTGGAGGGTATGGAACCATCATGATACTTCTACCAAATAGGTAGGGAGATAGATCTTGTACCACGTACAATTTTTTTTCTTCCCCACTTGAATATCTTGGATCTTTTGTGTTAAGGTTTGTAGTTGAGTTGATATATCCAAGGGACCAATGCTTGGTGATGAATCACATGTATTGTATTATGGAATGGTGGATGAGTTAAATAATGGATCTTGGTAAGGTGGTATGTTTGTGTTGTATTCATCATATGTTGGATTGTTCACATTGGTGGCTGGTGGTGTGAAAGCATTGTATTGGGCATAGTGATTTTGATTCAAAACATTTTGCTGAGTGTTTGGTTGTAAATTTTGTTGTGCAAATATTTTTTGTTGTTCTTGTAGTTGTCTTTGCGCTCTGTAATTATTGCAATTGTTGTTGTGTTTGTTGATATGTGATACCTTGTTGAGGTGATGGCATGTGTTGTTTATGTTGTGGAAAAATGATTTGTTGGTGATTTTGTGAAGTGAAAATAGGACCTTGTTGTTGTTGATGGTGTGGAGGTACATTTTTTTTTTTGCTAATTTTGTGAAGTGAAAGTATGACTTTATTGTTGGTGGTGGTGTAGAGGAATTTTATTTTATTGTTGCATGGAATTTTGTTGAGGAGATGCTTGGTATTGATATTGTTGTTGATGTTTATGAGATGGTTTATTTTGTTGTGGTGGATGTTGTTGTTGGTATTGAGGATTTGACTTATTTTGATTATGAGGTTGTTAATTTTGTTGTTGTGGATGTTAATATTGGATGTGTTGAGATTGTTGATATTGAAGTGGCTGATTTTGATATTGAGGTGGTTTATTTTGAGATTGAGGTGGTTGATTTTGTGATTGAGGTGGTTAATTTTGAGTTTATTGATGGTGTTGAGTGTTGATACCATTCAAGCCCAAGTTTTGAGAAGGTACATTTATCCCATAACTTGTCATATTTGAACCTTGAGCATTGAAGGTTAGTGGTTGTTGGTGTTGTTGATTGTTAGGATCATTCAAGCTCAAGTTTTGAGAAGGTACATTTATCCCCATAATTTATCATATTTGAACCTTGAGCATTGATATTTGGTGGTATATTCATGTTTTGATAGCCTAGGTTTATGTTGATGTTTCCTAGACTTTGAGTATTGTACAAGGGGTTTACATATTTATTTGAAGAATTTTTTGACCTATCCCTTGCAAGGTAACTGTAGGTTGAATTGATACTTTAAGTGAAGAAGGTTTTGGAATTTGTTGTGTAACATGTTTTGTCAAAGATTCACTATTATGAGGTCAATTTCTTGTTGCTAGCTATGAAAATGTTTGATCTAAAGGTTGTTCTTTAAGTGTATTAACATCAAAATTTGATGGAAGCTTAGCCCCACTTTGTGCTAGTTTCAACATGTAAAAGTTAGGATCTAAATTCATATTGTCCTCTATCTAAATTGTTTTTGTTTGTGGTGTTTAGGTTTTGTTTTAGGTTTGCTTTGAGGTGGTAGTTGAACTTCATTTGTGGTAGTAGGTATTCCAAATGGTAAATGTCTACTTTTTGTAGTCATTGGAATATTTAACCCACTTTGATTAGCCTCCATGCCCTTCTTATATTGTGACCTAGTTGTGACAATACAAGTTGTGACCACCTTGGGAGATATTGATGATGATGTTTTACTCAAATGTTTGTGTTAAAATGTTTCCTCAAATTTGGTTAAAAGTGACACCTTAACTAGTTTTGGACCAATTATTTGAAATGAAATTTGGTTTGGATGAAATAGTATAAAATGTAGACAATGTTTTGAACTAGATCTAAGGTTTTTTTTTATTTTGATGATAATGAATTTGTGTCACGTCTAAAAAATTTCTTACATTTAATAATGTTAATTTATTTAATTTTTTTTGGAAAAATGAAATTTATCAGTTTTGACTTGTGATAAATTTAAAATTTCAACATTTGAAAATGTTTATCCATGTGTAAACTTTATGATTGAATATGAAGGAAGAATGTCATGAAGTAGTAATGAAATCATTTTGTTTCAAGCATTTGTTAATGGCTACTGATGAAACTCTACAAGTGCAAGTGTGTGAATGTAGGAATAGGTTGAAGAATGAGAACAAGGTTGAGGTAGGAGTATTTAACTAGATGACAATCGATAAGCTTGTTGGAATCTAGATGGAACATACCATTGAAGAAATATAGTATTTTTATATGAAATATGAATTTGATGTGAATGTTTTGTGTTTTCTCAAAAGACAAGGGAAGTTGTGTTGATGATTAAATAAGTAAACTAACCAAAAATAAAATTTATTGGTTCATTCAGTTTACCTTGTATATTTAATGTTTAATTTTTATCTAAATTCAAAAAGAAAAGATGAATATGTAAACATAAGCTTTTATATAGATATATACATGCAAGTAATTATGTGAGTAGACTTAAGAATTATAAAATATATGATTTAAAATTGAAAGAACATGATGTTTCTTCTTCTACCTTATAAAGGATTTTAAACATGTAAGAAAATGTATACATCTATCTATGTATATATATACATATATAAATATAAAGGTATGAGCATAACAAAGAAAAATGAACGATTTTAATTAAAATATCTTTTTATGAAAAATTGCTATGAGCCATGATAGGTTGTTCAACAATTGCTTGTTTTCAATTTTGAAAATGGAAAGCAAATATGGAGGGGGTCGCCCATAACCCCTAGATAATAAATTTTTTTTTAAGATAGTCAATTAGGGCGGCTCATGAAGAGGAGAAAGTGAGCAATTAAATGCAATCTCAATATGGAAAAAATGTAGAGTTTTGGAAATGAAGGGAATCACACACACAAGTGTAGGAGGCTTGGCGAGAAATCAAGAAGGGAGGTGATTTTGCAGGGAAAACTAGGGGAGGTGGTTGAGTTTCCAATTGGAGAGGATAGAGAGCTGAATCATTAAGGAAAAAGCATTGAATACATCACTCCACCAATCTATTTGGTCGAATAATTATCAAAAGTTTGAGGTATGAACTATTGTTTGTTTTGGAACTTTTCTTGAATTAATCAATGGTTGATTACATCCCTCATTCTTGCTTGTGAACCTTTGGCTTAGTCATTCTATGCAATCTACCTTATGTTTCTTAAGTCATTGTATTACATTGTACCTTTGTGATGGTCGAGCCCACTTTAGAGTTGGAATGCATCCCTCTAGCACGTCTTTTGATGATGGCTTTATCATATCCTTGTCAATGTTTATTTTGGGAACCCTTTTTTTGTTTGCTCGCAGCCTCTATACCGACTGCATTTTCCCAATCGATAATGAATATCGATCTCATACACCTCTAATTGTGTTAAAATGGTAAATGTTATGAATCAAATGTGGGTTCAATGGTCGTAAACCCTCTTATTCTTTGTGGTTGCATGCATTGGAAAAATAATTCATTGTGATAAATTATCGTTTCTTTGTCATTATGAACTCGATTCTCTATATTATATTATTGTTTCACTATTAATGTGAAAACCATTTCATTGTATTATGTTATTGTTTCATTGTTAATGTGAAACTGATTCATTGTACTATGTTATTGTTTCACTATTAATGTGAAACCCATTTCATTGTATTTTGTTATTATATTATTGCTAATGTGAATCAATTTGTTGTAATATGCTATCATTATGTTGTTAATATGAACTCAATTCACTATGATATGTTATCATTTCATTATTAATGTGAAACTTGATTTATTTGATATGTTCTCATTTTCTTGATAACATGAAACCCGAATAATTGTGATTCATTTCACTATTAATGTGAAACCCAAATCATTGTGATTTGTTTCATTGTTAATGTGAAACTCAAATTATTGTGTTATGATTCGTCTCACAACTATTATGGAAACCCAATTTCATTGTGATATGTAATTATTTCACTGTTAATGTGAAACTTGATCCATTGTAATAAGACATTGTTTTGCTATTAATGTGAAACCCAATCTCATTGTGAGATGTTATCATTTCACTGTTAATGTGAACCCAATTCTTTGTATTAAGTTATCATTTTTTTGTTGCTCATGGGAAGCTCAAACCCATCAGTTGTGTGACACCAAAATTCATTGCCTATGAAGAGTCTAAAATCAATGCTTATATGAAGCTTGATTATTTGTTAAGTGCAACCCAATTTCTTTATTTATGTGAAGCCAACTCCATGTCGTTAAATGTCTTTCTTTCGAAGAGCTAGAAAATATTAATAGGCCTATATCAATAAACACTTCATTGGCATCACAGTTATGAAACACTGCAAATGCAATATTTTTCCAGTCGTTATATGTTGTCCAGTATACTGTTGTTATAAGAAAGATCTTATAATTTTCTGTGCAAATTTTATGATAACCCTATCAATACTTCTGCAAATAGAGTATTACTTGTGGAATCCATAAAACTATATGTTTGATTCAAATCCTTTTGTTTGGAAAATGGTCTTTTGGTAAAAGATATTGCTTCTTTTATGTACTTTACAAGGTAATGGAATTTGTAATGAGTTCTCTACAAAGGAAATGGATTTCTATTCTTATTTTAAAAGAATGTATACGCATAATTATTACTATAACAAATGCCATATATGTGTATATACATAAACCAATTATGTATATACACATACATGTCATATACCTTCTTTTAAAAGTTTGTTTATTTTCCTTAAATGAATATTGTAAATTTTATTCCATATAGGAAGAATTAAGGAAATATTGTAATATGTATGTTGATGCATGTGTGAAGAAAAGTGCATAAATGTATCATTTAATTGCTAAATATGGAACATGTTACAATGACTGATTGTCTGGTGTATAATGTGCAAAAGCAATAAATATGGTTAGTTTACTTTGTATTAAACTATTGAATCCAAGATATCCTAAATGAAAAATACGTAGATTATGTTTACAGAATGTTTTTGATTTAATATCATAAGAAGGTTGGTTAGAATAACTTGTTATAAATTAGATTGTGTGTTTGCAAACTTAATGATTAGAAGGGAAGGGTGTTTCCCTTGTATGTAGAAAGTTTCCTTCTGGGATGGGTATCGAAAATGGATTTACAGAGAGTATAGGTTTTTCTTTTCCAAAATCTATCATTTGTAGTTGTATACAACATATGCTTGGCCAAGATTTTGTAGCCCATAACATTGAATGGACTAATTTTACTATGTAACTCTTTGTTATTTCCTAACATTGATCTTGCATGTTTTGATTGTATTTATAAATGCTTGTAGTTATGTTAGGCACGCATTAGATTCCACCTTGCATATCATTTTCTTTTGCTAAGTATTATGTACAAGGTTGGGTATTCTTTGAGTTAGGAAGAATTTTGAGGAAGCGTAGCTTCATGGTTGGGTGGAAAAGTGTTTGAACCACATTCTCGTCCACAAGATGCGGTGAGATTTGGAGTGGAATCACATGGAATTCCATCTTTGACTATTGTACTTTGTACAATGATGTAAAATTTGAGTTGACTAAGAGGTGATGTTAGCTTAGTCAAACTATGTAAACTGATCAAATTGACATTTAGAAATGAATATAAATTATTATTTTGGACATGTTGTGCTATGATAGAAAATAGTTATTCAATTTATGTCTTTAATTTATTATTAATAATGTCATAATTGATTTTTTGGTGTTATTTAAGTATGACACATTACATTTGGTATCAGAGCTCAGGGTTAAGCTCTAGGCCTATGAGTCAAATTAGGGTTAGTCAACCATTATTTTATTTTGAGTTTAACAAACCTAAATTGAATGTATGTATGGGAAGTTCAAAGTATGGGAAAAAGAAGGGAAAGATAGTTAGGAATTCCAAAAAGAAAGTTGTTGTCAAAGAGGACACAAACCCTAAATTCAAACCTGAGATTCTTGATGATGAAACCTTAGCACATGCCCTTACTCAACTAAAGTTAGAAAGGGGAAAAAATATCGAAGAGTCTAGACATATTATCAAAACTAAGAAACCTTTTGCAATATGAGACTGACATCTAGGGTGCGAACCCAATGCACCCATTCTAACAAAAGAGGAGAAGGAATGCCTACATGTACATCCTTCCTCGTCAAGAAGGTTGTTGTAGACTCAGATAAGGACCCAAAAGAGTGTCCTTTATCTGAAAATGAATAACCCGCCTAATAAGGGGGAAATTTTGTAAAGAAGGATCTATGTAATCCAATATTATAATAAATAAAGGAAATATTTTTCTTTGTGTTCCAAGTTGTGAACTTGAATGACTTATCCTTGTTATGAATGAACATGAATATCTTTTAAAGATTGCATGTCATAATACTTATTATTATGTGTTTGAATTGATTAAACATAGAAAAACTTGTGTCATTTATGCTAAACGTGAGTTGTGACATGGGTCAATTGTGAATCACCATGGTGAACACCATAAATGGAGATTCCAGTGGAGGGAAAAATGAAGGTCAAAATGATAGGTTGGACCAAATCCTCGACCTCCTAAATCGACAAGAAAATAGGATGGACCAATTGGAAGGGGAATTATGAGGTATGTGAGATGGTAAAAACTTGAGGAATGGGGATCAACCACAAGGAAATAGAGATCAAGGTAGCAATGATCAAGTGAGAATCAAGGGAGAGCTTAGCAAGGATCTTAAAAGGTTAGCTCCATTGAAATTTGATGGAAAGACCATCAAAGATAGATCTGAGGCATGTATAATTGAAATGAAGAAGTATTTTAGGCTTCAGAATCTATCTGATGAAATCAAGGCTCTATGGGTAGCTTACCAATTCTCTAGTGAGGAAGCTACTTGGTGGGACAATGAGATGGTAGAATAGAAACTACTACCAAGGTGAGACCACATGGGAACAATTCCTTCAAATTTTTTGGAAAAGGTGGTTACCTCAATACTTTTTTGATAGAAATATGATCAAGTTCCAAAACCTAGCCCAAGGGAGTATGTTAGTGACTCGGTATTGGGAAAAGTTCACCCACTTGCTTAAATATGTGACTCAGTACCTAAGTCATGAATGCTTTCGAATTCAAAAGTTCATATTAGGGTTAAGGCCCCATATTGGAGAAAAGGTGGATATACACAATCCCCTTACTATGGAGGAGGTCTTTGAGAAGGCCACCAAACAAGAGCAGAAGTTGTAACAACTGTCTAATTTATGCAAGAATTCACATTCCAAGTATCGGTTTGGAAATAAGAAGTTTTAGAAGGGAAAAAAACCCTACTAGATCAAGAACCTAAAAAGGGGAAGCGACTCTCAAGAGAAAGGAGAGGGCAGTAATGGTGGAAAGAGCAAGAAAGCTAATATCAACAAAAGCAGTTTTGATAATAAAAAAAAGAGCTCCAAAGAAGATAGATCAGGAGGTCAGAAAGGGCCACATGATGGGTGCTACAATTATGGAGGTGATCATTATGCATCAAGTTTCCCGCAGCATCCAAAATCACGAAAGGAAGGAAACCAACATGAAATCCATGCAATGGTGGATAATAGACAAGCTAAGTTTAAAGCTTCACCAATCTTATTGTCAGGTAAGCTCTATGGTGAATCTATTTCCATTTTGATTGATAATGGAGCCACTAAATTTTTTATTGATCTAAGAATTATTTCTAAATTACCCTTTAGACCTGAACATATGGAAAATTCTTGGATGGTTCAGTATGGGAATCGAGCAAAGTGAAGGGTGGATTCATGTCTCTTTTGTAGTGAGTTAAAAATTTCTAGTTTTGAGACCTAAGTCAACCTTTATGTGGCACCCATAGGTTTTTATGATGTGATCTTAGGGATTATTTGGCTAACCGAACACAAGTCCACTGTGAACTGTGAGGAAAAAATTGTTAGTTGTCTGGATGACTATGGGAACACAGTTGAGATTCATGGTTTGCAAAGACCACTAAGACTTAGGTAGATCTCAGCCATGCAACTCAAGAGGGCTCAAAGGAAGGGGTATACCATTATGTTGTACATATTAGTGAGCCTAGTAATATGAAACCTTATGTGGATGATTACCCTATTCTTAAGGAGTTTCAAGATGTGTTTCCTGAAGAACTCACATAGCTACCTCCTAAGAAAGAATTTGATTTCTCTATCGACCTAGTACCAAGATTTGAACCTCATTCCAAGTCCTTTTATAGGATGAATACCATAGAATTATTTAGATTGAAGGCCCAATTTCAAGAACAAATGAGCAAGGGGCTCATTCAACCTAGTGTGTCTCGCTAGGGTGCACCGGTTATCTTTGTAAAGAAGAAGGATGGGACCTTGTGATTGTGCATCGACGATCAGATGTTAAAAAGGATGCCATCAAGAATAGATATCCTCTCCCAAGGATTGATGAACTATTTGATTAGATGAAGGGAGTGACAATGTTCTCTAAAATAGATCTCAGATCCAGTTATCACCAGTTGAGAATAAAAGAAGAGTGCATCCCTAAGAATTCTTTTCGAACTTAGTATGGGCACTACAAGTTCACTATAGTACCTTTTGGTTTGACCAATGCACCAGCAGATTTTATGAATCCCATGAACAATGTATTCAAGGATTGTCTAGATGATTTTGTGTTGATCTTCATAGGTGACATCCCGATTTATTCTAAATCCATTGAAGATCACGATAGGAATTTGAGAATAGTCTTACAATGTCTAAGAGAGAAGAATCTTTTTGGAAAGTTATCCAAGTGTTTATTTTATCAGGAAAAGGTGCCCTACCTAGGTCATATCATATTAGCAGAAGGAGTCTCTATAGATCCTAGAAAGATAAAGGAAATTGTAGAATGACTAGCACCTCAGAGTGTGACAAAATTCTAAAGCTTCATAGGTCTTGTGGGATAGTACAGGAAGTACATACAAGGATTCTCTCAAATTGTAGCCCCAATCACATCTCTTCAAAGCTAAGGAAAAAAGTTTGAATGGACAAAAAAGTGTGAGCAAGCTTTTCAACTCCTGAAGGAGAAACTCACAATAGCCCCAGTGTTTACTATACATATTCCAATGGTCAATTCATAGTGATCAAAGATGCTTCGGGAGATGGTGTAGGAGTTGTATTAATGAAATATAGGAAACTGGTGGTGTACAAATCAAGGAAGCTAAAGTAGCATGAAATTAATTATGCACCACATGATTTGGAATTGGCTGCAATAGTGCATGCTTTACCGATGTGGAGGAATTACCTATTGGGGAAGCCATTTGAGCTTAAAATGGGTCATTTGGGACTAAGATACATCTTCACCCAACTAAATCTCAATGCACGTCAAAGAAGGTGGTTGGAATTCCTTAGTGAGTACAACTTTGAAATTGAGTACATTAAAGGGAAAGGGAATAGAGTAGCAGATGATCTTAGTAGAAGAAGAAATATGGTAGCTATAACCACAACAAGATTCAATCTAAGGTAGCAAGTGATGCAACACTTGCAAGGGGATGAGCACTATGAAATATTAAAGAAAGCTCTAGAAGAGAATCCCTCAGACCATCAATTTGATGGGTATGAGATTGAATCAAATGGAATCCTAAGATATCAAAGGAGGATGTATATTCTAGATTCTGGAGACCTCAAGAAGTTTTTCTTGGAGGAAATCCACAATGAACCTTATTCAGGACACCCTGGAGTTGTCAAGATGATCACAAAGTTGAAATATTTGTATTTCTGGTCAAAACTCAAGAAGGATGTAGTTGAATATGTAGCCAAATTCTTGGAATGTCAATAAGTTAAGGCTAAACATGTGCATCTCACAAGGCTTCTCTATCCTCATGACATACCTGATTACAAGTGGTAGGTGATCAGCATGGGCTTTATACAGGGGTTACCTTTGAGTAAAAGAAAGCATGATGTCATCTTGGTAGTAGTTGATAAATTAACTAAGGTGGCACATTTCATTCTAGGGAAACTTAAGGATGGATCATTGACCTTGGCCAAGAAATTTTTCCAAGAGATATTTCATCTACATGGAGTGCCTGAGACTATCATATCCAACAAAGATACTTGGATGACGTCTACATTTTGGAAAACCTTGAATGCAACTTTGGTAAATAAGTTGAATTTTAGTTTTTGCATATCATCCTTAGACCAATGGTCAAATAGAGAGAGTCAATCAGGTAGTAGAGTATCTTCTTCGAATGTATTGCATGGACCAATAGTATAAATGGGAAGAGTACCTATCATTGGTAGAATTTACCTATAATAAATTTTTTCATGCATCCTTAGATACGACACCTTTCGAGGCTCTTTATGGGTGAAATTTTCATACACCCATTTTTTGGGATAGGTTGGAAGATAGGATTATAGTGGGTCATGAAATGCTTAAGGATATGGAAGAGAAAATGAGACTCATCAAGGGTAGATTGAAGGAAGTGGCATACAAACAAAAAATCTATGCTGACAAGAATAGAACCTTTAGACAATTTGAAAAGGGGGATAAAGTCTTTCTAAGATTCAAGCTGCACAAGAGCTCTATTACTTTTGGAAAATATTCCAAGTTGGCTCTAAGATATTTGGGTCCTTTTGATGTGTTGGAAGCGATTAACCCAGTTGCATACCAACTTTCTCTACCACCTTCTCTAGATCGACTCCATAATGTATTTCATGTTTCATTGCTTAAGCCATACCATCCAGATGCAACTCACATACTTGGTTGGCATTCATTATAGGTGCAAGATCCAAGAGTGGTGTTGGCGGAGCCCATTAGAATTCTGGATAGACACAACATCAAGTTGTGAAATAAAGATATTGTTCAATATAAGGTCCAATGGGATCAATATTATGAGGACAGTGCCACCTAGTAGGATGCAGAGGAGATAAAATGCTCCTTTCCTCATTTTATTTCTAGATAGACTCTTAATGTTTTATTGAGACACTATTGCTTTAGCATTTTTGGAATTTGCATGTTATGATATTTTGGCTTGAATAACAATATAATTGAGTGTTGAAATAGACATATATGATTCAGTTTTGTTTGATACGACATTGGTATGATGTCTCTTCCTAGTGGGGAAGGATGTCACGTCTCAAATTTTTCTTACATTTAATAATGTTAAGTTATTTAATTTTTTTTGGAAAAATAAAATTTATCAGTTTTGACTTGTGATAAATTTAAAATTTCAACATCATTTAAAAATGTTTATCCATGTAAACTTTATGATTGACTATGAAGGAAGAATGTTATGAAGTAGTAATGAAATCATTTTGTTTCGAGCATTGGTTAATGGTTACTAATCAAACTTTGCAAGTGCAAGTGCAAGTGTGTGAATGTAGGAATAGGTTGAAGAATGAGAACAAGGTTGAGGTAGGAAAATTTAGCTAGATGACAATCAATAAGCTTAATATTGGAATCTAGATTGTACACACCACTGAAGAATCATAGTATTTGCATGTGAAATATGAATTTGATGTGAATTTTTTGTGTTTTCTCAAAAGACAAGGGGAGTTGTGTCGATGATTAAATAAGTAAACTAACAAAAAATAAAATGTATTAGTCTATTTAGTTTACGTTGTATATTTAATGTTCATTTTTTATCTAAATTTGAAAAGAAAAGATGAATATGTAAACATAAGCTTGTATATAAATATATGTGTACAAGTAATTATGTGATTATACTTAAGAATTATAAAATATATGTTTTTAATTGAAATAACATGATGTTTCTTCCTCTACCTTATAAAGGATTTTAAACATGTAAGAATATGTGTGTGTGTATGCATATATATAAATATAGAGATATGAGCATGAGAAAGAAAAATGAATGATTTTAATTAAAATATCTTTTATGAAAAATTGCTATGAACCATGATAAGTTGTTCAACAATTGCTTGTTTTCAAATTTGAAAATGGAAAGTAAATATGGAGGGGGACACCCATAACCCCTACACAATAAATATTTTTAAAGATAGCCAATCAGGGTGGCTCATGAAGAGGAGAAAGTGGGTAATTAAACATAATCCCAATATAGAAAAAATGTAGATTTTTTGGAAATGAAGGAATCACACACACAAGTGTAGGAGGCTCGGTGAAAAATCAAGAAGGGAGGTGTTTTTGCAAGGAAAAAGCAAGGGAGGTGGTCGAGTTTCAAGTTGGAGAGGATAGAGAGCCAAATTATTAAGGAAAAAGCACTAAATCTATCGCTCCACCAATCTGTCTGGTTGGATAATTAGCAAAAGTTTGAGGTATGAACTGTTGTTTGTTTTGAAACTTTGCTTGAATTAATTGATGGTTGATTGCTTCCTGCATTATTTCTTGTAAACCTTTGGCTTAGTTGTTATGTGCAATCCACCCTTACATTTCTTAGTTCATTGTATTGCATTGTACCTCGGTGATGGTCGATCTCGCTTTATAGTCAGAATGCATCCATATAGCCTATCTTTCGATGATGGCTTCTATCGTATCCCTATTGGTGTTTATTGTGGGAACCCTTTTTTTGTTTGCTCACAACCTCTATACCTACTGCATCTTCCCAATCGATAATGAATATCAATCTCATACACCTCTGTTGGAAGTGGAATTACTTTGAGAAGGGGGGGTGAATTAGAGTAATATCTTTTAAAACTTTTTATGACATGAAATGCATATTTAATCTCTTTTTGATCTTGGACAAAATGTAACTTTATATATGCAATGTAAAACCTAAACTTTGAATGATTGAAACAATGACTTAATCAAATACAACATGTATGCCTAATAACTCATGTTAAAGCATGGTGTATATTGTTCATATAATGCTCAATGAACAATTTTTTAATGCTTTCTTTTGCAAGGAAACTAAAATTTCATATGACAGAAATTAGTATTCAAACTTTGCACATTAACAACTGAACCATGAGCATTTAGGTGAACTTGAACAATGATAAAGTATCAGAGCATTGCATGAGCTAACTCAACATAAATGACTGAAAGAAAGATTATGCAAGATAGACTCAAACCACACAAAAGAGAGACACATAAGTTGTTGAGTGGAAAACCCTCTTGGGGTAGAAAAACCACTCCAAAATGCCTTGCAGGATTAAATCCAAGCTATTTACAATATTTTCAGAGCACCAACTCCTTATAGTTCAGGAGCACCAACTCCACCAAAATTCTTAAGCACCAACTCCACCAAAATTCTAAAGCACCAACTTCAGTAGGAGCACCAACTCCACCAAAATTTCGGAAGCACCAACTTCATAGGAGCACCAACCCCTCAATTTACAAAGTCACTGTCTAAGTTGGCAGTCAATACTGATCTTACAACTACATCAGATTTGTAGTCCTAAAATCACTAGTGAATACATAAAACATATATGATTTTCAATGTTTCCAATTATAGTATGTATTGTATATAATAGTACCATAAAATCTCTTAAAATTGAATGAATGTTCTCTATTGTTAGAACCAGAGACACTACAAAAATCTTCTTCTTTTCTCTTTTCAAAACTTGCAGATATAACTCAATAAAACCTTCAACAAAATGCTTTGTCTCTCTTTTTCTCTTTTAAATACAAAATGATATCACAGTAATAAACCCTCAATTCAACAATACTATGTTCAACCTTATATCTTCTCATCCCTGAGTCATAAATTTTTGCCATGCATTTATACAAAGAACATAAAATAGTTATCTTTCTCAAAAACATGTATCCACAATAACCAAGGTTTTGATAAATTGGTAAATAATGTAGTTAAATCATGATAACCATAATGGGTTTGAGTAATAGCCAATGGAATTTTGATGAATGCCACTGAAATAGTGAAACCATTGAGTAAAAACTTAGGTTAATGAAAACTGAAATTAATCTTTAAAAAATTTCTAATCTTCAACAAAAACTTAATCCATAAATCAGTTACTTAAAACCGATGCAAGATTTTCCAGATTGAAAACCAAATACCTGTCATAGCTGCAAAAATATTACCAACTGACTGCGTAGAACCTTCATAACGGTCTCACTAAAGCTCATTCATCTTTTAGCTCGAAAACTAGCTGCAAACTGTAGCTTCATATTCTCTATGGCGGCGCTGATACTTCTTCAGAACCAAAAAAAAACAAGCATAATGAACTCTCCCTAACTTTCATCAATACTTTAAACTACCCTTTTCATCTTTTGATAATGTTTTGGAGTTCGAACCATCATTAACCAAACATAATGATCACCTTAAGTCTGCCAACAATATTATTACCAATATCAAATGATAACTGTCGACAAAACAAATGATAACAAATGTTACTACCAAATAAAGTCAACTTCCTTGCAAACATGATGATGCCGACAACAATCATGTTAAGCCCAATGTATATGGTATGCTCGGTGAAAACAATAATAAGCCCAAAAAATGAAGTATACTCGGTGTACAATGGTCGATTCATTGAGAAATACAATACGCTGTGGTCGACAAGTAAGGATAGAATGATAGCCAATAGCCATATTATGGATTTCACTTGAAACATTAACAAAAACCTGATGAAACAAACATTATAACCATTGAAATATAGTATGCCCGGCTAGAACTTAAGGAATATTAAAATGTAGACCATATCACTTGTGAGGCTCGAGTATTCCAAAACAAAACCATGAATGGTGATAACATAAAGTCATCAATTATAGCATATTTTTCTATAAGAAACCATTATATATTTCATTGCCCCTTGTTTATGAATGTCACAATGTAAATCATTATAAAGAAAATATTAAAGAATTTCCTTTGTGAAGATCAAGGTATCATGCACCAAATTTGTAGATTCCATTCTATATTCTCATTCCTAGCATTCTAAATGCCAAAGAACACTTATACTTTAACCTAAGCAATGAAATGCTATCACCTGTATGTGTCTCAGTAGAACCAAGTAGAGATTGAGAATAAACATGCCAATGTAGATAACAACCAGTAACATTGAATCAAACTGAGTGTCAACAACATGAGTCATCTAATCATCAAATGCACAAGAATCCAACATAATCAGTACCACAAAACTGAAGATAAACCATCAAATCATTGTCCATATATTAACCACTGAACATGCCAATGAATATGCCAAGTACTGAAACATGATCAACCAAATACACCAAAGAATTTTCCAATGCCAAACCACAATGAATATGCCATCATGCCAAACCACAATAGCCAAATGCACCAATGAATATGCCAATGCCAAACTGTGAAATGCCAAGGCACCAACCCAAGGCAGTTTTGACATCAAGGACAAATGCCACATAAGAAGACAACAACCTCTAACTATGTTAAAATAGTAAATGTTATGAATCAGATGTGGGTTCGATGGTCGTAAACCCTCTTATTATTTATGGTTGCATACATTCAAAAATTGATTGATTGTGATAAATTATTGTTTCTCTATCATTGTGAACTTGATTCTTTATATTATGTTATTGTTTCACTGTTAATGTGAAACCCATTTCATTGTATGATGTTATTGTTTCACTATTGATGTGAAATTGATTCATTGTATTGTGTTATTATTTCATTGTTAATGTGAAACCCATTTCATTGTATTTTGTTATTGTATCACTACTAATGTGAATCGATTCATTGTAATATGTTATCATTATGTTGTTAATATGAACTTGATTCACTATTATATGTTTTCATTTCACTTTTATTGTGAAACTCGATTTATTATGATATGTTATCATTTTGTTGATAAAATGAAACTTGAATCATTGTGATTTGTTTCATTGTTAATGTGAAACCCACATTATTGTGTTATGATTTGTTTCACAAATACTATGGAAACCTAATTTCATTGTGATATTTAATTGTTTTACTGTTAATGTGAAACCTGATCCATTGCAATAAGAGATTTTTCCATTGTTAATGTGAAGCCCAATCTTATTGTGAGATGTTATTGTTTCACTGTTAATGTGAACCTGATTCTTTGTATTAAGTTATCATTTTGTTGTTGTTCATGGGAAGCCTGAACCCATCGGTTGTGTGACACCAAAATTAATTGCCTATGAAGAGTCTAAAATCAATGCTTATATGAAGCTTGAGTCTTTGTTAAGTGCAACCCGATTTCTTTATTTATGTGAAGCCAACTCCATGTTAAATTTCTTTCTTTCGAAGAGTTAGAAAACTCTTGATAGGCCTATATCAATAAACACTTCATTGACATCATAGTTATGAAACACTGCAAGTGTAGTATTTTCCAATCGTTATATGCTGGAGTATAGTGTTGTTATAAGAACAATCTTGTAATTTTTTGTGCAAATTTTATGATAACCCTATCAGTACTTCTACAAATAGAGTATTACTTGTGGAATCCATAAAACTGCATGTTTGATTCAAATCCTTTTATTTGGAGAATGGTTTTCTGGTAAAATATATTGCTTCTTTTATGTACTTTACAAGGTAATGGAATTTGTAATGAATTGTTTGCAAAGGAAATGGATTTATATTCTTATTTTAAAAGAATGTATATGCATGCTTATTGTTGTAACAAAGGCCATATATGTGTATATACATAAACCAATTATGTATAAACACATACATGTGATATACCTTCTTTAAAAAAATTGTTTATTTTCCTTAAATGAATATTGTAAATTTCATTCCGTATAGGAAGAATTAAGGAAATATTGTAATCTGTATGTTGATGCATGTGTGAAGAAAAGTGGATAAACATATCATTTAATTGTTAAATGTGGAACATGTTACAATGACTGATTATCTAATGTATAATGTGCAAAAGCAATAAATCTGGTTAGTTTACTTTGCATTAAACTATTGAATCCAAGATAGCCTAAATGAAAAATATGTATATTATATTCACAAAATGTTTTTTATTTAATATCATAAGAAGGTTGGTAGAATAACTTGTTATAAATTAGATTGTGTGTTTGCAAACTTAATGATTAGAAGGGAAGGGTGTTTCCTTTGTATGTAGAAAGTTACCTTTCTGGGATGAGTGTCAAAAATGGATTTACAAAGAATATAGGTTTTGCTTTTCCAAAATTTATCATTTGTAGTTGTATACATCATATGCTTGGTCCAACATTTGTAGCCAATAAATTGAATGAACTAATTTTATTTTGTTCTAATTTTGTTTAGAAATGCTTGTATTTATGTTAGGCATGCACCAGATTCCACCTTGCATATCTTTTTCTCTTGCTAAATATTATGTGTAGGGTCAGGTATTCTTCAAGTTAGGAATAATTTTGAGGAAGTATAGCTTTGTGGTTGGGTGGAAAAGATCCTAAACCATATTCTCATCCACTAGATGCAATGAGCTTTGGAGTGGAATCACATGGAATTCCATCTTTGACTATTGTACTTTGTACTACTTGATGTAAAATTTGAGTTAACTAAGAGGTAATGTTAGCCTAGTCAAACTATGTAAACTAACCAAGTTGAAATTTGGAAATGAATATAAATTATTATATTGGACATACATTGTGTTATGATAGAAAATAGCTATTAAATTTATGTCTTTAATTTATTATTCGTAATGTCATAATTGATTTATTGGTGTTATTTAAGTATGACACATTACAATTTGCAACTTTAAGAGTATACTTGTGACTCTAAAGTATGCTAACTCACCATGATTTGAATTTTTTTTGACCTAATACTTGAAAAATAGATTATTTTTCAAGCAATATGACAAATTAAGAAGTGATCTATGAAGATCTAGTTTCAAATAGACAATGTCTAAAATCAAGTTGTTGTTTGAATGGGTTGAGTTTGATGTTTTTCTTGTTCCTTTTAAAATGTTGATCCAAAATAAGGATTACTGGTGTTTTGATGTTTCCAAAATGAAGTTTATGATCTACAATTTTGTTGATGTTTTGAGTAAGTCAAATAATTGCCAATTTGCTTTTCATGAACTAGGTTTGTTAAAATTTTATTGATCACAAATAAAGATTTGAAATTTTATTAAGCTTGTTGCATTTTCCAAATAGACCAAAGAGAAATGTTGTCATAGAAGTGTGTCAGTGTTTACTACAAAAGCGTGTAGATGTTTATAAAAGTATGAATATGTCTAAAAAGGCATGTTGATTCCCATAGAAGCACCGCACCATGGAAAAACAAAAGCGTGGATTTGTAGTTACCTTAGTTAACTCTAGAACAAGATGTGGTGATGTAGACAGAAGTGCGGTAATGTTGCAAAGGCATTTTTTTGATAAAAATAGAAGTGTGGATATGCACACAAAAGCATGGAACTATCAGTCAAGAGCGTTGTAACTTATTTAGATGTTAATATTTTGCAAATTTTTTAGCATGTTTGTTGCTTTTTTAGTGTTTTATTATTTTGAAATTGATAAGAACATAGTAGACAATGTATTCAATTGAATCGATTGTTATTAGATTATTTTTTGTGTGTCTTTCTTCCACAAAGTCACACTAAATGGTTTTATAAGGTCTCCACAAGAAAACACATCATGAAGTACAACCTATTTTAGTAGTTAGATTGGGTTTATCTTCTAAAAGTGGGCTTGTTGATAAAATACCACACATATAATGGGTAACTAGATTATGCTCACATACATGAAACACCTCTTACCTTGGAAGGAAAATTTCTTTACAAATAATTGCATCGCCTCAACTATGATTAGTACATAGCAAGTAACTTCCCAAGATGATGTTATCTCGTTGCACCACTAAAAGATGTTTGATAGTCTTAAGGCCTCTAAAATAGATTGGTTCTTAGTGGGTAGATCATCAATGAACACCATTGGCTACATAGGCATCTCCTCGAGGAACCAAAAAATCGTATTCCATTAGCGAAATTCTAGTATGCTACATGCGTGGATTGAACTATAGCTTTCACTCTCATCCAATTTCTACAGTGTACCTATAAATGTCACTTGAGTTCGAACCCTTGGGTTCTTCGTGAGGATGTAGCCCAAGGCAAACCTCCCATTTAAAAAAAAGGGAAGGATCAACATTACTATTTATCTTCACCCAAGATCGCACTAGGCACGAGGGGAGAGGATACGTGGCAACTTCCTTCAACTAACATGAAACATGTAATGTAAGTTAGAGATGTTTCTCATCACCCAAGATCTCACTAGGCACAAGGGGAGATGATACACATCTAGAACTCACCAAGCATGGTAAACAAAGAAGAAACTCATTCTTTTTAAGCGTGCACCACAGATAAATGTGTGGTTCATTTTAACCCCATATAAAAGATGTAATTTGTTTGTTCTTTTTAAACCAAAATGACAAGTGTAAGTTGATTGTCCAATTTTAAGCCCAAAATAAAGATGAATTCATTTTAGGAGCACCAAATTTAAATGTTTCTAAAAATAAAGCTCAACGTGATTAAAATCAATAATTATGTTTCCAATTCCTCCAAGCCAAGGTACCTACACGTAATTAGCCTCAAGAAACATAGAAACAAACAACAACAAACAGTGAGTGCTTAGTGTTAGATCAAATCCAAATCTCAAACAAATTTGAAAATTGAATTAGACAAAAGTGCAAACTATTTCTGACAAAGGCATTGAGATTCTAATAAAGGCACAACACTGTTAGAGGATAGAAGCATGACCCTTTGACAAAGGTTTGGTACTATTCTTGGAGACAAAAGCACAAAGATTTAGACAATAGCACAAAAATATTACAAAGGCATAGACCTTTACACTTGCAAATACATGGAATTTTAACAAAAGCGTGTGACTGTCAAAATAAAAGTGTGGCTATGCCTCTACAACCTGTAAATCTAACAAAACTCAAGAAATATTGATTAAACAAGGATGTGGGTCCCATCAAACATGCCAAATTGTAAGTATATAAATCTAATTGATCAAATAACACTAAAATGAAGCAATTAAAAAAGTAATACTCCAATGAAATTGTATCAACAACACTAAATAATTCAAATTAAAGGCATGAAACATGATTCAAAGCATTTAAACCAAGACTAGTGTGTAAAACTTCCCATTCCATTATATATTTGAAGAAAATTTGGTGTGATATGATGTAGATTGATCAAACTTACCTAATCCATTGTGAGAAAGATCAACTCCAAGTGATTAAAATATGCTTGATTCACAAATGCTCTCAATAATTCTCTTAAATTGCTCAAAACGAGTGCTCAATTTAAAAGAGTAAGGGTGCTATGAAGATTTTGAATGAAATTCATGTAAAATGGTGAAGTATTTATAGATTTATAGAATTATGATCAATGGTGAAGATGGAAAATGGTGATCAATGGATGAAATCAAATGAGAGATGAAGGCATGGATCAAGAATTGATCAAGTGTTTGATAATCTATGAGACATAGATCAAGGATTAGATCAATGGTTCATAATCCATGAGACACTCAATAATATCCCATAATTTTTAGAATTACATTGGAGATATTTTGAGTTGCAAGGAAGAATTCAAGTTTGAAAAGAGGATATTCCATGGGGAATATTCTTTGTACAAGTTAGATAATTGGATGAAAAAATAGCTAATTAAATAATTCATCAAAATTATTTAATTGTCTTCTTGTTGGAAGAATTAAGAGTTTTAATTAAATAATTGGAATTATTTAATCAAGTGGAACTATTAGAATATAATTAAATAATTTGACATTATTTAATAAAAAAAGATGGATAATGATGAATTAATCAAATAACCTTAGTTATTTAATTAATAGGAGAATGAACTTAACTAAATAATTTTACATTATTTAATTAAACAGAGGAATTAGGTGAATTATACTAGAAATGGTGTTAATAAGAAAAATAGGTGTGCGATATACTCAAGACATTTTCAAGTGTCTACAGTTTCATTGATGCTCTTCTTGATAATGGTAAGATCATGTATAACAAACTTGGGATCAATTATATTCCCATATTGCACTCTGAAGACATTCATTAACTCCTCCCAAGGATCAATACTACTATCAAGTTGGTTTACATACCACCCTCTAGCACTTTCCTCTAGAGAATACATGAAGAACTTCATCATCAAATAGACATCCTCTATCTCGTACTGATTAGTGATATTGATGAAATACCTCAAGTGCTCTTCCTTGGTCACTACATTGTTTCCTTGAAATTTTGGAATTTCCCCTCTAATTTCACTAGGGATTGGGTTAGGTTAATTTGGAATACCAAAGAAATTCAATTTCCTATATCTCTCCACTCCAAGGGGTTTCCTAAAAGGAGAAAAAAATTGGTCACGTCTCCATGCTGACTACACATTATTTGGCATATTACACCCAACTAATTTTTTTTATGATGAATGGGAATATTAGGTATTTTATATTGTTGTATATTTTTTGTTAGTGAGAAAAAGCACAGGCTTGAGCTTGCTAGTCCAATAAAGTTTGTGATTTCTAATCCAATAGCACTCTTTTTTTATTATGATTTTTTTAGTTGAATAGTGTTAACATTCTAGTTCTATTTTAGTGTTTGATCATTCCTATCTAGCTATGCCTATTATAGAATTATCTCGACTTCAATCTCTCTTTGATTTTCCCTAATTTGATCAATCAAATCAAGTCTTTCATCTACTATTTTCTCCCTTTCCTCACTTTTATATTGTGTTGCAATGTCAACATTAGGGAAAGGCACTTCATACTCCCTTTGATATCTAAATAAATATCCTAAGGAGAAGGTTGTGGTGTGTCTCTTGAGTTTCTTACAGGAGGGGGTTGGGGTAACTTCATGTTCATATTTTTAACATGTGACCCCTAACATAATCTATCACCCCTATGTGCCCTTGGTGGTGAATTAATTCACAAGTGGGTAATCTATTCCTTAACTATCTCATTTTTGTTATTCTAACCATGCATTGCTTCATCATAATGATCAAATCTTATTTTCCTACTCGTAAGTGTTCATTTCTTCTTATCTCTGACCTAAGTCGATGTGATTTTCTAGTTGTTCTTTCCATGTTATTGAAAACTCATTAGAAGTGTAATGATATTTTAAATTAATAAAGGAATCCTCTCTACCTGATGTACTAACATGTGCATAACCACAAGTATCAAGGGCATGAGACTTACCTATGTGTTTATCCTTTCATTTAGTGTGTTGTTTCCTTGCATAATTCAAAACTCCTTCCTATTTTTTCTCTCTTCAATTATTTTTTATTTATCTATAATGTAGCTTGGTGAATTAATTATCTTTAGGTATGTTCTAATAGAGTCGTGACTCTTCAATTAAAAGAGAAAATTTTAACTTTCAAGAATATATTGGTGCAACCATGCATCATATAGTTACAATTCCCTTGCTACTTAGGTTTTCAAAATGATTTCAAGTCTTCAAAATCCCTAATGATGAAACCATTATTTGGGTCCCAAAACCATTGATCTAGAATCCTAGAACTAAACTCAACTATTTGAACTAGGGTTGTCTTCAAGATAGTATAATTAGGGTTTATCCATAGATTATGCAGGGTTAAAGGCTAGTTGGTTAGAGTGGGAAATCTCCCCTTCGCATTAGGCTCAACTTAAACCTAGGAGGGTGTTCATAGAGGTATGTCTTAACATGTACATAATGCTCTTTACAAAAACTATACCCAAATGTAAGCTTAACCCCAACCATCATCACTAGAGTAAGCTCAACTAGTTGTAGTAAAACCTCTCTATAGTTGATAAATCTTTGCACATGCATCTATAGATAAAATAACATTACAATACCTTGAAATGATTTCAATTTTGTTTCCTTAGAAATTAGTTTAAAGTATAAATACACTGAACATGACTTATTGGATAGCTTAACAACTTGGTTTGGCTTGCGATGTTCCCTGATTTATGATACTAAATCATGTACAACATATATGGATGGACTAAACTAATTCCTATATTAATTGGTAATTGATATTTATGATTTTAGTGTGAGTGGAGGGTCATATCCTTCAATACTAAAGCCTTATTTATATCATTCAACCATCATAAGAAAAAAAACAATAAATAATAGTAGAGATATGATGTACATAAGCAACATATATTTAGCAATACCTTTCTAAAATAGTTGGAATTCATTTATAGTATACAAAATACTAGCACATCTAACATAATGCAACAAATTAGAGTGTTGCAACACTCTTCAAATATCTAATATAATCACACCAATAATTGTGATGAAATAAATTTACAAAGAAGAGGGCCAATCATACCTCTATTCCTTGAACTCTTTAAAATTCCAAAAACTAGCCAAGGAGACATACAACTACATACATCTTATACAATAGGTATATCTTTACAACTTAGAGAGCAACTCCAATTGTGAATACACATAAAAGTTGAAACCCTAAATATTCTTGCATTATAGTAGCTTGAAAAATCTAAAGACTAAGCCCTAAAATGAATTTAAAATGTAACCTTAAAAACATCCCAAAAGTAGTAGAAAAATTGTGAGAAAATCAATTATAGAAGTCAATTATTGTATGATTGGTACTTAATAATGGACGTCCAAGTAGAAAAAAAAGAAGATAAATTTCCTCAAAAATGTATCCCAAATCACACTCAAGAACAATCAAGGAGGTCCAAAAGTACCAAAAATATTTATGTTGAATGCAAATGCATTATGTAACATATTCATTGATACAACTGTAGTGTAGAAAAATGTATCCCTTTGCATTTTCACACTTTGTTTGGGCCCTCCTAATTAAATTGGACTTAATTATGCCTTAATACACCCTATTTTACATCTACTAGCCTAATAAATTATATTTTTTGAAGGGGAAACTCGACAATAATTAATACCAACACAACACTTTACCTTGAGCAATGCGTGTTCCAGGAATAGGGACTTGGGCATGAATGGGTCCTCCCTAGGACTTTTAACCTAAACTTAAATAATGTTTTTGGTGGTATTTTTACAATCCAAAATTCAAATTTTAATGTCATCTTGTAATGTTTAATTTTCAAGAAATTAAGGATAGATATCTATAAATACAAGGTTATTTCATCAATTTAAATCATCTAGCAAGAGGGTAACTTTCTTATGAGCAAAGATTATTGTCAAGAGCATTCAAGAGAATATTTCTCAAGTATTTGTTGCAGCATTCAAGATCTCAAGCATTATGTCAAATTATTTTGTAATCATGCATGTTTTTGGAGCTAACATTGTGATGTGTAGGTTTCAAGATCTAATCCAAGCATTCAAGTCAAAGATTCAAAGAAAGATTCAAGCATTAAGATCCACATCCATTGAAGCCATTTCATGCAAGATCAACATCAACATTTCATATTTCCAAAGGTTTATTTAAGGGTTTGGTGATTTGCAACATAGCTTGTTCATTCATCATTTCTTTCACATTTCATTATTTCAATTCAAAGTTTAATTACCCAAACGGGGTTTGACCAAGGAAAACCCCAATTCACCAAAAACAAATATTTTTCCCCTCTTGTGTTTGTGTTGCAAATCTTAGGTTGAAGAAGGATTGACCTCTTGAAGAGCAAATTTTCAAAGTTGCATTTGTTGTCACCTTTTTTGTCAAGCTACAGAAACTCAGATCCTAGATTCATTTTCAGCTTTCTGGCAGTGGGACTTAGGGGAATCATAAATGCAGATCTAAGGCTTGAGGATCATGAAATTAGATTTTAATTCCTATAAAAAGGACTCATTAGCCTATAGGTGAATGAATCCCAAGACAACTTCCAAAAACAACATTTTGCAATAGGTGCACAACATTTTCCCTTTCTCAAATTTTCCAAAGGTTCATTGTTTATGTTAGTCCTATGTTTCATCTACCAAATTCAACCTTTACATGTCATGAATGAGTGCATTTGGTATTTTCAGTCTTTCTCCCAAAACCCATGTTCTGTCATTTTTGTTACAATTTCTATCAGGACACCTTGCAACATTTTTTATCATGTTTATAATAATTTAGACTTCACAAATATAAAGGGAAGTTGTGGATTCTCTTAGTGTTATGCTTTAAATTGAAGATTCAAGTGTTACATTGCATAATTGGGATTATTAGGTATTTTTCATTTGTCTCCCAAGAGTACATTTTAGTCATATTTACCCCATCCACACACATAAAGGAAATTACTAGATCTTCCATAGAATTGACTCACCTAAGGGATGAAAGTTAATTCTATCTTGGAGGATATCATTTCCTGAATGAAATAGAAAATAGATAGGTTCATTATACCCCATTTTACCCTTTCTATTTATAGTAATTTTGGTGAAACATTCCAAATTTAGTATAAAACTATATGTTTTGGTGTACCTATGCCATTTTTCTATGTTTCAACAACAAATCAAAAAATGGATGATATGGCTAAAAAATGTAGGTGTAATAATGACAACAAAATTAAATGCAATCAACACCTAAAATATTTACTAAACACACTAACGCTAAAGTATTTCTTCACTTGCACAAATTATTCATGTTCATGTCAATTCCATCCTCAAGCCAAATGCTATTACAAATTTAATTCTAGTACTTGGAATAATCAAAGTTTCACTTATGGTGTTACAGGGGTAGTTGTGTGAATGGAAAGAAAATAACTTTGAAATAAACCTCCAAAGTGAAGTTGAAATGAAGTGTAATAAGGCAACAAAATTTTCAAAAGGAGAATATGACAAAAATAAATTGAAAACCCACCAAACTTAATATTTTAGAGACCCCATCACTGTTTAACATATGAATAGGCACATGAAGGTGATGAAAAACATCTTAGGTAAAATAATTCATGAAATCCCACAAAATCTTTTAGATTAGTTATATACAATGGGAAAAAGTAAACTTAAGTGCACTAAGGGAAGGGGACTTAAGAAAAATGGATAAAGTGGGGCCAAGTCCCAACACCTTTTATCCACCCCTTACCATGGAGGCCAAAGCCTTTCCCATAGTTAGGTCTACCTCTACCACTTGGAAGTATGATTCAAGTAACTTCTTGAGCCTAACTAGTGTCCAATGCACCACAAAGAAAAATTAAACAAGGCTTTTTAGGGGATATCCTCAAAACACCACAAGGTTATGTGAGGCCTGACTATGTGAAATGAAGGATGTGTCTCAAGCCTAGAATGAGAGGGTTACTCACTCTCCTCTATCACAATCCCAAGGCATAATGTTCATAGGTGATTAGCCAAAATGATAAATCTCCTTTTCTAATGGGCATGCCTTTCAATTCACCCCCAATTATTTATACCCTATCAAAATATTAGGGTTGAGGTCTTACTCATTATTTATAAAATCTAAGGAAAGCTTCCTAAGAAGAAATTTGGAAAGACAACATTTTTTTCTAATCTTCAAAATTTCCCTAAAGTGAGAGAGGAGAACATGCACAATTGTATCTTTGAGATTAAAACACTTAGAATTTCTTATTTTTGTTGTGCCAGAGGTACCCCGTGACCCAACCCAACGCCCAACTAGCCTTTCCTTGAAAAACACTTTTAAATTTTAATTACAAATTGAAGTGTATAGTAAATTTTAATTCCAATTTCAATACTGAACGCACAAATACAAGCATAAAAATAGTCTATAAACACATCTTCAATAAAACCTCCTACAAGACCACAAGGTTAGTAGTTTCTTTAGTAAATGTCTTGGACAAGCATGATTTTGCTACAAAAATTTATTAACCTATTGCACATAAAATTGGTACAAAAATAGAGAAAACTAATAAAAAACACAAAACATTTAAAAATAAATTAAAAAATCAACTTGCAATAATGTAAAAGTGTTTAAATAATTTTTTTAAAGCAAATAATTTTTTTAAAGCAAGTTTTATTTTTGTTTTCTATTTTTTGTGGTTTTATGTTTTCAATTTATTTATTTATTTTTTAATTTTTTTTTTAAAAATTCAATGTGAAATTTTGATTAAATGTGCCTTACCATAAATTGTCCCAAATCCTAGCATGCAACAACATTGAGTCCAAACCAAAAAAAGAAAAAGAAAATCCCACTCTTGTAGATTAAATGGATTAAATTTCCAACAATGTTTTGTATGCTTTATTTCCCAATATTGCTTCCATCTTATCAAAGGTTTGCTTCTAAATGAAACTATCAATTACAGGTTAAAATTTTATAAAAGAGTGTTTTAAATATAGTTTTTCTAAAAAAAATATTTATGGTAAGCTAAAATTTGTTTTCAAGAATGAGGCATGGAATGTCTTAATTACCTAACCAAAAATTGAGACAAATCTAAAATAGTCTTTCTACAACTATTGCTTCAATGTATTCACAATAAATCAAAAGTAGATAAAAAAATATCAAGGTTTTAGATTCTTGGGTATGAGACAAGATTTTTTTTTAGATTTTTTAAACAAATAAGAATGGTTGAAAGTTAAAAAAGTATTTTAGGAATTGGGTGGGTAGGTTTCAGCTATCTACCTAAGTGATTTTTTAGCTTTTATTCCTCAACAAAATCTGTGGTGTGAAGTGTAGGATCACAAAAGATAAGAAAATAGTAGTGATATAAAATCAAACAATTTCTTCACCACAAATAATATCTGGAACAATAATGAATGAAAATAATATAATAGAAATCAATGCCACAAATAATACCAATAACAACAATATAAAAACAATCAATACTAGAAACATGATCAAATAGAAAAAAAATCATATATTATTTGAATGCTCTAGGAAAATTGACATGATCTCTCTTGATAGCTATAATTTAAACCATAAGGGGAGGGAATTACAAGAAAAAAGTAGGAATTGGAAGGCAGCAAAAGAAAATCCACTAAGTTTTCTATGTAGGAAACTATGTACTACAATTTTCTTAGGTTGCAACTTATCTAAATCATTTTTAGGTTTGCAATCAATAATCCTAAAGATAGATACAAGAGGTTTTTTACGTATCAAGATCCAAAGATATTGTCCAAAGGCTTCTACAAGAGCAAATGTTATAAACAAAATATCATATATACTCATTATCTTTGGTAGAGGTGCCTTGGACAACTTAGTTCAAGAAAAAGAATCATCTAATCGTAGAAAAAATGAGTAATTTCACATCAATTATTAGAAAGAAGATCAATGATCCTAAATGTGCCTCTATAAGATCATAATATTAAATTGGAAAAATGTTCTTTGTTTGAACCATGTGAGTCGTAATAAAAAAAGAAATTAAGTATGATGTATCTTGATAGCTGAGTGTAGATTCCTTCTCTTGCGCATGGTTCCCCTTTTCATTTCTATTGTGAATCTCAAAATATACACAAAACCAACAATAAGGATAGCTAACAAAAACACCAAGAGATCTTAGCTAAATATCAAGATACACACAAAGCCTCTAATAGAAATTAGGAAAGAAAAACTAAATATTGTTTAATCATCATAATTCATAATACTTACAAAATAAAATACATAAACCTTCTCTTGTACTTGTTGCAATAATGGGCACATTTCTAGCCAAATCTCATGATATACACAAAACCAATATGGAGACTAGATATGACTAGGGGATAGAATTTGTGATGGTTGAGGATTTGTGTCTTGATGTTATGCCTTACATAAGCAACACCAACAACAATAATAATATGAATGTATCGTTTGCCTACAAAATGTGGATCACACAAGGGGTCAATAATAGATCTTCATGTTAGTGTAGACTAATTTCACAAATCAAATATATTATAATTAAATGAATAGGCTTTCATGTCAAGTTCATCGAAGTATAAGAAAAGAAATAAAAAATAATAAAAATTGAAAGCATAATTTAAAACATAATTATTCTATCTATACAAACTTTTTGATTGAGTGTCATATGATTATGCTCAAGATTGTAGTCAATATGCAAATGCTCTCATTCCATTAGCATAACATTAATGCCTTCCTGGTCATTGATTTGATAGCATAAGTTTGTGTTGGAGATTGACAATGAAATGATGAATAAGAGGTTGAATTTATAAAATTTTAAAGAAAATATTAGATGGATAAGATTTGATTATGTATCATGAGTTTGATCCACGATTAATGGAGCTAATGTGGAGAGGTGGAAAACATGATGGATTTGAAAATTATTTTAAATTTTAATTAAAATAATAATTATTAGTCAACTCAATTTTGATTAACATGTCATTTGAATTGATTAGTGAGTTAACTATTTGCACAAAGTTGTTAATGGAGTGCATGGAGAAAGTTGACTGAGTGTATGAGGTAGTTAAGTGATTTGATGGAGTTAACTAAGATAAATGATGAGTAGATTGAATTGATTGAATGAGTTAATTGTTTTGATTGAGTAGTTAACTCATGAGGTAAAAGCATAAAAGTACAAACATGTGTCACACTTTATAAAAGAATCAACTAAGGTTCATGGAATGAGTGTCATACTAATCTAGTGCAAATGACTAAGTAGTGACAAATGGTTGATTCTTGCAACAAATAGGAACAAAGGGGTTTCCCTAATGATAGGTGGATAAAGGATCCAAATGATGTAGGAATAACACACTTTCATAAATGTTCTTAGTATAGAATTTTAAAGCTTTGATACAAGATTTAAAAAATAATGACTAGTTGGAACTAAGTTAGCTTGAAACCATAATTAATTTTTATGTTAGACAAAGTGGATCAAAGACACACCTACGGACATGAATAGGGTCAAGGTCACATGGATTTTTTAACCTAATAGAGGAGGTTGTGATCTAAGAACTAGAATTGTTCTCAGCAAGGATAAAAAATTAGCATGAGATGTTTTAGGATTTCAAGACTATGTGAGTTTTTTTCATTAATGTTTCAAATCAAACTCCATGAACTATCATTAGGAGATAGAAGCCAAGAGAAGAGAGATGATGGATCATGGAGTTTGATTTGAAACATTGATGTAAACTCACATAGTCAAATCCAAAAATACCTCATGTTAATTTCATTTTGAAAATTTTATGTCTTCATTGAGGACAAAAGTTATTTCTAAATGTAAGTTTGAGTCTAGGATAAATGAGAGCATCAAATCAATCAAAATCATGTGTTAGGACAAAATACTTAAAACACTTACACAAAATATATACTATTAACCCTTTGTGTCATTCAACCACCAACCAATTATGAATGAAATGAAATAAAATCTCTTACAACATACCAAACAATGTGTAAGAATATTAAGAAAAAATGAAAATGAGGTCTCAATCCTATAGTCCAAATGATGGTGAAGAGGCTTTGTCATCATAAAATAGTTATTGGTTTAAATTTAGAGGGGTTAGGGCCATTTAGTGAATAGAAGAAACAAAATTAGAGATGAAGTCTCAATCGTAGAGTCCAAATGATGATGAAGAATTTGTGTACTCTAAGAAATTATTGGTTTAAATTTGGAGGGGTTAGGGCCTTTCTATTTACCATATGACCCTAACCCCTCCAAATTTAAACCAATAAGTTTTTCAGAGTACAAAAACTCTTCACCATCATTTGGACTCTAAAATTGAAACTTTGGACATAATTTACTCACATTTTCTTGATGATCATGTGCTTGTTGCAAGTCCCGCATTTAGATTTGGACTCTTCTCGTGTCATACTAATAACACTCAAAATATCATGGCAGTTAAGCGATTTGATGAAGGAGTTAACTAAGTTGATTGATGAGTAGATTGAATTGACTGAATGAGTTAATTGTTTTGATTGAGTAGTTAACTCATGAGGTAGATTTTATGGGTCTATTGATTTATTTAATGGATAATTAGAGAATATGAGATGTAATTTGGTATTTTATTTAATTATTTGATGGATAATAGATGGATATTTTAATTAATTAATTTAAATTAGCTTATTTTTATTAAACAATAAGGAAATATTTAATCAAATAATGACGGATTAAGGATATTGAATAATAAAATGATAATGGATATTGATTGATGATGTTGATAATATAATGACAAAAGTAGAATTAGTTTAGAAGATCTACATGTGTTTTCAAGTTATCCAATCTTTTATGTTTGAATGTGTGCCCTTGTGTATAATTAACTAGTTGATAATTTGATTGGTTGAGACCATGTATCACCCAATTGACCTACCTCTTATGTGGTTATTCATAGTAATTAGATGTCATTATCATGTCCTCTTGGATGTCATTGTGTTATCTTGGGATGCGTAATGAAATAAGTGTCACTCTTATTCTATTCACTATTCTCATGATCATGGACTAGTAACTAGTCTTCGTCATAAAGGAAACTCTATACTCTCATATGATTGTGGCAATGACTTTATCACATAATAGGGTTAAGACTTTCACTTGGTACAATGATGTTACAAATCTTGGGCATCATTATGTTTTGCTTCAACATCTTGAGTGTGTATGCATGTGGTGTGTCATGTTGATGTCACATTTACATCACAAATAATTATTCATTTGTTTTTGTTTGTTAATGCCTTTGGAAAAATCTAGGGGCATTACACTTTAGAACTTTGGTACTTGCAATAAAGTTTCATATGTTTGCACTTGTAAAGAGAAGACTTGCCAATATTGAATAACACCATTGTCCAATTTGCTATGCTAAGAGAAGGTAACTAGCTTCCCATCATTCACCATAATCAAGCTCTATTGATTGATTAAACCATTTTGATAATGTTGGATGACACACAAAGAATTGAGTGTAACTAATTATGATACAACTATGATTACTAAGTGCTTAAGACTTGATGCACTAAGGTTCATGGAATGAGTGTCATACTAATCTAGTGCAAAATACTAAGCAGTGACAAATGGTTGATTCTTGCAACAAATAGGAACAAAGGGGTAGCCCTAATGATAGGTGGATAAAGGATCCAAATGATGTAGAAGTAATGCCCTTTCATAAATGTTCTTAGTATAGAATTTGAAAGCTTTGATACAAGATTAAAAATAATAATGGCTATTTGGAACTAAGTTAACTTGAAACCATAATTAATTTTGATGTTAGACAAAGTGGATCAAAGCCACTCCTATGAACATGAATAGGGTCAAAGCCACATGCAAGTTTAAACCTAATAGAGGAGATTGTGATCTAAGAGCTAGAATTATTATCAGCAAGGATAAAAATTAGCATGAGATATTTTTGGATTTGACTATGTGAGTTTTCTGCTTAGTGTTTCAAATCAAATTGCATGAACCATGAACCATCATTAGGAGATAGAAGCCAAGAGAAGAGAAATGATGGATCATGGAGTTTGATTTGAAACATTGATGTAAAAAACTCACATAGCCAAATCCAAAAATATCTTATGTTAGTTTCATGGAAAAAAAACATTTCTAAATACAAGTTTGAGTATAGGATAAATGAGAGCATCAAATCAATCAATATTGTGTGTTAGGAGAATATACTTAAAACACTTTACACAAAATATATACTATTCACCCTTTATGAGATTCACGTACCAACCAATTATGAATGAAGTGAAATGAAATATCTCTTACAACATACCAAACAATGTGTAACACTATTAAGCAAAATTGAAAATGAAGTCTCAATCCTGTAGTCCAAATGATGGTGAAAAGTTTGTCTTTTAAGAAAATTATTGGTTTAAATTTGGAGGGGTTAGGGCCATATGGCAAATAGAAGAAACAAAATTAGTGATGAAGTATCAATCATAGAGTCCAAATGACAATGAAGAGTTTTTGTACTCGAAAAAATTATTGGTTTAAATTTGGACGGGTCAAGGCCTTTCTATTTACCATATGGCCCTAACCCCTCCAAATTTAAACCAATAACTTTTTTAGAGTACAAAAACTCTTCACCATCATTTGGACTCTACAATTGAGACTTGATCTCTAATTTTGCTTATTCTATTTATCATATGACGCTAACCCCACCAATTTTTCCTATTTACTGAATAACCCAAGCTCCTTCAAGTTTTTCTATTTACCATTTTGATCCTAACCCCTCCAAATATTTATATTTACCATATGAACCTAACCCCTCCAAATTTATACCAATAATTTTTTTTGAGAGTACAAAATCTATTCATCAATCATTTGATTGAGACTTCATCTCTAATTTTTCCTTAATAATCTTACAGGTGGTTTGGTATGTTATAATTTCATTTCAGTCATAACCGGTTGGTGGGTGATTCTCACAACATTCTTATGGTTGGTTGCATTTGGACTGTTTCTCAAACCAAGAATACTAACAATGGGAACTAAGTAGCATTCTAATATGAAGAGAGAATCTCACATTGCACGCCTTTTTGGGGTTTCAGCGATTTTTTTTTCTCCCACGGTTTGCTTCCCTCCAACTACGGTTTTCCCACCATTTAATATGCAGAAATGAACAAGGAATTCATGAGACATTGCTCGAGAAGATAATTTTCAAAGTTTATAGAGCGCCCCCACGCATAGAAGCCCATAAAATCCTGTGTTTTGCGTGGAATTCAGTTAGGATTCCATCAAAAACTTTGGAGAGGAGAAAAACACGGGAATGTTTTTCCTTGGCCGAGCGCTGCTTGGTTAATGATTCGTCTCTGGAAGTTGGGGCCATCCAAATTTGTAGTCAAAGATTTGTGTCTCTGACCTGCAGGTCAGAAGCACCAAGCCAGAGAGAGACGTTAGGAAGAAATATTGTTTAAACAGGCTATAGGTAGCTAGAGACTGACTAGTGTAGAGTTAGTTGGGGTTAAGGTGGGTTTTAGCGGGGATTTCGAGGCGCCTGCAGATGCTGAGCTCACATATTTCTGCGACCATCATTTATACCAACTTCGAACATAATTTGCTCGCATTTGCTTGATGATCATGTGCTTGTTGCAGGTCCTGCATTTACATTTGGACTCTTCTGATGTCCTACATGTGACTTTTTATTAATTTTACCGCCCCTTTTGCTTGTTTCATAGAGTAAAGCCTGAGGGGTTACCAATTATCATTATCTTCTACTACCCCTGTCAGTGTGGCGTAATATACTAATAACACCCAAAACGTCTTGCACAAATGTACACAAGTGTAAGTGCTGCTGTTATCAGATTGGTTTCATCCCCGCCCCTAATTATAATAATGAGCATGAGTCATTAATGTTGGCGTTTGTGGGTAATTGTGGACAGCTCGCCTGATCTTTGTCTATAACTCTGTTTTTAATATTAGGTAGTACTTACTGAAAATTGAGTTTGTTTATGCATCGAGAGGTGAAGTGGGTTTTGCTGTGTGGAGGCTGGATATTAGGAGCATATGGAAAGAGGCCTGTTGGTATTGCAGGCAGAATTGTAATTTGTTGGCTATATGGACAATGGAAGCAGAGCATAAAGGGTACCGTGCAGGGAGTGAACTGTTTGTGTGCTTCACTTCAAGGCAGACATCTGTGAGATTAGGAGGAAGCAGGAGTGCTCTTAGCCCCGGCAGGACTGAGAAACTGAGAGAGCCGTCTTGCTCGTCGAGCAGAAGACTGAGAAGCAATGGAAGTAAAGGGCAGTCAAGTCCCATGTTTCCTAATCTGCCTTACAACCTAACTGGGAGGAAGAAAAACAGTGGGTTTGAAACCCAGGAGCCTTCGTCGCCCAAGGTCACCTGCATAGGGCAAGTGCGTGTCAGGTCAAAGCAGAACAAGAGTTTGAATGGTAGACAAAATGCACTCAAGTCTACTGAGAGAGAAGATTGCATGCCGCACAAATCACATCAAAAATGGGTTCATCTGTTTGGTTTCAGGAAGGAGGTTTCCTTTAATATCTGTGAAGCTCTGAGAAGTTTCGGTGCAGAGTTTAACTGCTTTGTCCCCTGTGGGGGTACTGCATCTTCTACAAGTCCCTCTTCCAAAGGCAACAAAGAGACTAGTTGTGGTGCAGTGTTTGCAAAGTGGTTCATGGTGTTACAGGACGGGGATGAGAAGAAAGCAGCAGCAGAAGCAGAATCACAACAGAGAATATCAGGCGAAGAATTTGCAAACATTTGTAGGGAAATACAACCCAGTAAACCCATTATAACAGAGCTAGGTAGACCGAGTATCAAAGAAGCCAGTAGGCCAAGTATCAAAGATCTCGGTCGGCTGAGTATTAGTGAAGATGAGATGTATGTGGATGAAGAGGTTGTGCCTGTTTGTCCTCCAAAGAACGCACTTCTTTTGATGAGATGCAGATCTGATCCTCTGAGATTTTCTGCTTTGGATAATGAGAGGGGATGCAAATCTGAGCCCAGGAGAATGCCATGCACCGTCAGCGACCAAGATGAGAGTGAAGATGAAACTGATGTTGAAGATACAGAGGAAGGCGAAGAATACAAAACTGATTTTGAGGAGGCGGAGGAACAAGCCACTTATTCCCCCGAGAAGGGAGAGGAACGACCCACTTATAGTGATTTGTCAGGAGCCCTAGAGGTTAACAGGTTATCATCATCAGAAGAAGGAGAAGAAGGTATTGAACAGCAATTACAGGATGTGATGGGAGTAGCCAATGCAGTGTTAGAAGAGGCAGAACCACAAACAGCAGAGACTAAGGAAGTCTTAGAGGCAGAACCACGAATCACAGAAACTGAGGAAGTGTCAGAGGAAGAACAACAAATTCCAGTGACTGGAGAAGTCTCAGACGCAGAACAACAAACAGCAGAGACTAAGGAAATTTCAGAAACAGGACCACAGCCAGAAACAGAGTGGAGCTGTGATGCAGAAACCATGCCCAATGCGCTCTTACTAATGCTGAGTGAGCCAAAGCTTTCTTTGGAGATCTCAAAGGAAACCTGGGTATCAAGGGAAGACTTTGTGCATGTGAGGAGACCTGCTCCTGCTCATGTGGTTAAGATGGATGGCGACGACAAACGCAGTGACGATGACAAAGAAAATGAAGAGAGCAGAAAACTGTGTAATGTGGAAGAAGCTACTACCAATTCCATGAGCAGAGTGATAGACCAAAATGTGGCTCCTCAAGAAGCATGTTTTGTTTTGCCACGATGCAAATCGGAGCCGCTAAGAGCCTCTGTAAAACTTGTACCTGAAGCCTGCTTTTGGAAGCCCCGGAATCTGGAAATTCCTTCATTTATCATCAGAGGAGCTCTGGAGATTGGAACACATCAGGCTTAGTGCGTGAGTTTTCTGCAATTCATTGTCGTACATCTTTCAATGCCCGAAAAAGCACACCCTGATACATGATTTTTGTAGAGAATTTGTATAATGAGCTCAATCTTATGTTAACACTGCCTTTGATTTTCCAAATAGTATGGGGTTTGTAAAGTCTAGGGCTTCCTCTCTTGAACTCTTCATAGAAGCAATTTTTTGAAAAGAGGAAGAACATTGTTCACTAGTATTAGGCTCTGCTGTTTCCTAGTATTCAGAAATTTAAAAGCTCTATTTGGGAGAAAGAAAATTAGCTAGGTTTTTCTGCAGAGTGTTCCTGCCTTTGTTCTTCAAGATGAAAATTCATCTGTCCGGAGCGTATCCTACTAGGATTGCTCACCAGTGGCATAAGCTCTGCTATAAATATTATGAAATGTCAGCCAATATTGTATTGTTCCTGGACCTTCTAATCTTTGAGTTTTGCTGCCGTGGCATGAAAATAGCTTTCAGAGAAATCTTTTGACAAAATTCGTTGTGACCAGCAATACTCTGATAAATTCAGCTTTTCATCTCAAATGTAGTTTGAAGCCGTATTCCATGGATGCAACCTCTCCATATTGTAGTTATTAATTTGTTTTTCTGTTTAATAAAGCTTAATGGCTTTTCACGGGATACTACAGTAATTAATGAGGCATCACTCGGTGGAGTTGTTCACTCACGGTATAGAAATATTATTCTGTTTTCTTAATTTGAATATTTGTTGATTAAAGTCTGTAAAAGTTTTTTTTTTCACATGATCCATTATTTTTTAAGCAAGAGAAGAAAAATAGATCATAATGATCATAAAGTATGATCCAAACAAATGAAGAAAAAAGTTTATATAATCTAATTCAAAATATTCTTTAACTGTAGAAATTTTATGGCATTTTCTTTATACAAGATATCCAAGCTGAAAGCATTGATTGATGGATAGCATAATGAATCATACATTCACACAAGATCTTATTGAAGATCCAGTAAAATGTTTGTATGTTCTCATTTTAATTCTTACTTCGTAATTAGGTCAAAGGCTTTCTCTGGGAGAGAGTAAGCTGCTTTGGTGGATCAACAGCTCCAAATTCAGAAGGATGATGCAAGAGGATGAAATGAGCATCTTACACCTGGTAATTTGTGTGCATAAAGTGTAGCGGATTGTGCTTAGCTGTGAAGAAACTGTGGCAGACAAAGTTGTGTTGATACCGGTGAATGCGTTTGGGCGTATACCTATGCTACGCCAGGAATCTTCGAATATACGGCGCCGGTTCGAATAGGCACCCCTGGTCACGCAATGTGTCGTAGGCCTGAACGAAGGCTTCCACTTCCGTTCACATTCTTCAGGAATAATAAATACAGTGGCGTATACGGCCAGGCCCTATTTTTGTTTTTTATTTTATTTATTTTTCCATTGCAGATGTTGTCAATGTATTGTACGTTCTGCAAATTTTTCAAAAGCACCTAACAACATAAACATAATTACAAATCTCACCCATTAACATAATTTTTGTTCTAAAATAATTTAAATAGGGGAAGAGCACTAGTAGCCGAGAGAGCTAACTTCACGCACTCACAGATTCTAAACGATACATAGATTTTGGCAAGATTTTTTTGGTTGTCTTTGTATGCGATTTAGCTGTTTATAGCAAAAATTGTGGCTTCTGGGTAGTAATGATGCATGTGGAAACTGTAAAGAATGAAAAGGTCAAAAAGTATTCATTTCAAAGTGTCGCTTGATAGGGGAGAGGGGTCAGTAGTTGTGCAAGGGTCTAATAGTCGTACAGTCAATTGTGATTATTCATATTAGTACTAGAATGAATTAATATTATATCTTATATATATTCATTTCAGAGATTAATCAAAATATTGCCAAATATGTGACATTATGGGATCAATAGTTGTTCACTTAGAACTTATAATTATCAAATAAAAATACATAAATACATTCATAAACAAGTGAAATAAATAATTTTTTGTCTCAAATAAAATATCATATCTATCCACTATAATGGTGTCATTTATAAAATTAAATGCTCATTTAATAAAATAAGACTCATTTAAACAAGTATTGTTATCATAGTGAAAAAATATTGTTCTTATGTGTACAAGTGGTGGGGTAGCAATGTACAATTATTGGAGTATTTCATATTAATAGTTTGTCATATCACAAATATAAAAGGTGAACACAATAAATACCATGTACTTTCTCATTAAATGCCAAAGATTTTCAAAAAGTTTTAGTGTTCAATTATTGGTCCATTTTTGTTTGATATATTTTATATTTTAAATAATTATGTGTTGTTTTTATAACAACAAATACTTTTTTTGTGTTCAACTATTGGTCAATTTATGTTGAATATTAAAGCTAGAGATAACAAAGATTTATGGTTACCAATAGGTATTTTATCTATTTAGGTTGCATATAAGTTTTATTTTAAATAAAATATGATATTCTACAAGCAACAAATAATTTTTTTTGTTCAACTACTAGGGTTACCATGATTAAGTTTCAAATGAATCTTTAAAAAGTCAAATTTTAAACATTTCTCAATAGATGTGCTAATGTGGCAAGTTGCATGATGAATCACACCTCCAAACCTTAGTTATAGAGAGATAAGAGGCCAATCCACATTTCAAAAAAAAAGGTCCTACAAAGTTAGTCTACATGACTACTGGCCCCTCTCCCCTACATATTCTCTATTGTCCCCATACCCTTTCGCTTTGACCACCACAAGATTTGCACAATTGATCCAATATATATGCACAAATGCCCTAGTAATAGTGAGCTATTGGTCCAATACATATGCACAATTGATCCAATTAAGCACTATTTTTTGTAGCTAATGGATATAAAGTGGACAACTATTGGTACATTTGGTTCATTTTCTAGCGAGCTTTTAATTAGCATGTATCACTAAATGGTTATTGGAACTATAATGACTACTGGTACTCTTCCCTATATGATATTTTTATACAAATAGTGTTTTTGGACCAAAAGAATCTAATAATATTTTTCCTTTGGACGTGTGTCAAGTTGGATTTGACAACCTTATATGTATGAGAGGAAAATTGCTTATTACTAAAGCAAAAGCAATATCACTTGGTCAAGTGAATGGACATAACATTGCATTGACTAATATTATAAGTTTAAGGAGTAATTAAAGGTCTCAAACCTTCAAGGAAAGAGAATGTTCAATAGAAACATTAGGATCATTCTTTTTGAGTGGAGAAAAAGAGTGTTGATATAATGAGAGAGAGTGAGAGCGATAGGAAGAGGAAGAGGAAGAGGAAGAGTGAAAGATGGACAAAAGGGGGAGGGGATGTGGAGGTGGAGGGAGATGATATATATTACATATATTGAAGTGAAAGAGAGATATAGAGGGAGATATTGATAAACAAAGGAGAGAGGAGGTAGGGGGAGGGTAGATAAGTGAGAGATAAAGAGAGAGAGGGCGGACAGGGGGAGAGTGGATGAGTGAGAGAGAGAGATAAGAGAGGGAGGGGGGCGCAGGGGAGAGGGTAGATGAGTGAGAGAGATACAAAGAGGTGGGGGGCCAAGAGGGCAAGAGACAAAGAGAAGTGGGGGAGGGAGGAGAGAGAGAGAATGGGGGGAGGATAGAGGGAGAGACAAAAAGAGAGATAAAGGGAAATAAATAGCTAGAGAGGGAGATAGAGAAAGAGAAGGGGGGGGGAGAGAGACTAACTTTTGACCAACAATTTCATGGAACAATCTAAAGAGGATATTGTTTATGGGGAGTTATGCTCAAGGCAACATATCATCTGCTTAAGGACCCCATAATTCACCTTTAGGACCTCTTCAACATGTCCATTGCTCACTAAAGTGCAATTGCTAGTTATATCTTTCTTTGTATATTGATGCTCTAGATCTCAAGTATGAAATAAAATAGCTCTTTATTATGAATCTACATTACTAAAAAAGTAGGTACAACAATGGTCACATAAAATTAAACTAGTAGTTCCACCATGTGGTCTATAATAGTAATGTCAATAGGATTACATGAAAGTTTGACATTTTATTTGTATTTAATCTTTATAATACATGTTAGATATGTTTGTTTACATAGCCATGCATTTTTTAAAAATTACATAGAATTATTCACAAAAAATCATAAATTAAAATGCAAGGAACTATAGGTTAGCTAATAGTATAAGCATTTGGGTTGTCATCACTACAAATTGGTGGCAAAATGGTTAGTGTAGTCTTCTAGTGCTATAGCAATTGACACACTATGTTTTGCATATATTGCATTCATTGTAAATGAGGAAGAAGCATTGACAACATATAGTGGCTCCATATTTCCTTCTTGAGGGTGTGACAACTACACAATTTGGTTATCTTTGATATCTTTGTAATGATGGTTTGAAGAGCTTTGCATATCTTTTGTACATCTATTCTAGCCCATGTGGATTTATATTTATATTACTTTTGGTATCTACATTATAAGAGAACACATCTATCAACTTAATCTTTTTTATGTCAAATTTGTATCTTGTAAGTGAGATGCACATGAAGAAAATAGTTTCTTAAATAAAATATTTGAAGTCTAATTCTAAAATCTATGAAAATGAACATAATTTTAACATAGTGTAGAGTATATGAAGATCATTGAAGTTTTGAAATAAAGGTGGTCATATTTTGAATGAGAAAGTTAGTGTAAAATATTGAAACAATGCAAATGCAACAATCTTTTTATTTCATCTAATCTTTACAATAATAATGGTTATAAAATGAGTGGAGAGAGGGGTTTGTCAAGTTTTTATATGATCATCCTATGACCTTGTTTGTAACACTAGTGAGACATGCTAGTTGTCTCCCTCAGAGTCATTTGGGTAAAAGCTAAAACTAATGTGATGCAATATACCATTGATCACATGATCCCACTTGAATATTCATGCCATGTTTGCATACTTGATAATAGCATTATGATATTTTATCATGGTTCTAAATATATGCATAATCCAAACACATAGAGTAAAACCAAACTCTTATTAAATTGTAAGGATCTAGTTTTGTGAGATAATCTCTTAAGTTTTCAATAATTCTTTTTGAAAATCTTGTTTTAATTTGGTAAAAGAACCTACTCATGTCATCTTCCAGGACAACTCCATAGTGATTTGCATGATTAGTTAGAGGATACCTTGCAAAATATATATTGCATATTACTCCTATAGAACAAAAATTGAAAATATTGTTTATGTTTTCGCAATCATAATAACGTCAATAATATATTCACTTGTTACATGAATAATGATGGGAGCTTCTTCCAATCCTAAGGCTTCCATTATGAAATAATCATAACCTTGAATGTTGAATTCCTAGTAATTGAATGTGAGAGTCTTGATCATTTTGAGTCATTTGTTAGCATACCAACTAGAGACTAACACCTCTAGAAGATCATACAAAAGAGTTGGTGGATCCTTCGGGTTTGCTCTTCTCGTTACTGTAATAAATGTGAAATTTTAACATGCTTGAAGTCTAGAAATTTTATGATAACAAAAATTAAAACACAATTTAGAGAATTAGAATAATGATTTATGTTTATGAAATAAAGTACAACAATATAATAAACATTTTAATTTTATACATAAAATAATGAATTTTATAACAAGGGTAACATAAAATTTGTTGAAATAAAGGTGCAATAATATTACTAACACAAAATCATGAAATAGTGAGAAAGGGGTGGTTTATTTTATTCATTTAATTTACACTAAAGGATCTCCATAGATATCAACATATTCTAATGGCAATAGTTCATAATCATTATCAAATGGGAAAAATCATTTTTAATTATGATAGTGGAGTTGACTATCTAAAGGCTTGAAGTGCCAAGTGTGCATGCTAAATATTTGGATGGTGGTGTTATAGAGTGAAAAGAGAATTTGATATAGTGGTTGGAATGGAACAAATATGATGTTCAAACCATTGGTGTGTTGGATCTTTTAATTACTTCCTATTTAATTAACATTTATGAAATTAGTGTGCTAAGATTTTTTGATTAAAACTATGTATAAATTTTTACATCAACGTTTCAAAGCACACTATTGTTATGGATTGTGGAAACTTCATGCTTTTAATTTATGAAATTTAGAAATCATAAACTAAGTTCTCATTTCAAGTTAATTTTTTTTATCAAGTGGATGGATGATCATTATCTTGTACATGCAATTGGAAGAAAGTGATCATGAAGTTCTTGCTATAAGCTATAAAATCATGTACTCAAATCTCAAATGTATATTTCAACATGTCCATTGTGACCTTATCAACATCCATCTTGACCTTATGGTCATCTTTTAAATTTAAGACTACATCATAAGAGGTAGGGATTCTACTCTCTCTATGACCCTATAATATTATTACCATCTTATTTTTAAGGAGATAGGGGACTTGGAGTTCTACAATTCAAAGGAGCCAATGACAGTTTTCTAACTAGTTTAAAACCTATGATTATTCATCTTGGTACATGTTGAATACTTTTGGGGAATGTTTAAATATCTTTACTACAACATAGGTTAAACAAGTTGTGATATGCCATAATCGTAAATATAACAAACAATAAATTCTTAGCAATAAAGTTTTGTAATAACAAGTCAGAACAAGATATTAATACGAGCTCAATCACATGGCAAACATTATATCAACTTGACTAGTCAATAGTTGCATTTATCTTTTTTTGTTTCAAATAACCAAGTCATTTGTGCACTAATGAGTTGGTTTAAATTTCCCATACGCTCCAATATCATTAAAAATGAGAGCTATTAAGATTATGGATGATTTGACACCTAATCAAACATTGGTCTAAAAATTATTCAACATATCAACTTGTAGACATATTATTTGAAGATGAGATCTATAGTGTTGTCAATTAGACATTTATTAGTCTCGACAAAGATGACTCTAGTCCCAAATCTTTATTTTTAAAAAATTCATTACCCTTTTTTTTAATTTAAGGAATCTAGGGACAAGAGATTTTTTCTAGGAGCTCTTTTTTCTTTTTTTCATTGCCCATATTTCACTCCTTTGAGAATGTAGGCATGGAAGTGCTTATAGTGTTAGGGACCACTTTGACTATTTCAATGTCAAATTGAAGATTTGTCTTTTTTGAATTCAATCATACTTTGTTGCCTTGGCAAGTTAGAAATTTTAATGCATAGTAATGAAGTGTCTTGATTAAGAGAAACTTTATAAAGTAGTATGAGCAAGCTTGATGTAATCAAATTTAAGCAAAATTTGTGATTGGGTTAATGTGCATTTGAAGGTTTCTTTGCACAAATTTATAGTTTATAACTATAAATAACAATAGTAATATGCATACCTAAACTTCTTGCATGCCACTTTGTTTTTAAATACCTATTGTAATTGGTTATTGAATGTAAAAAGTAGGGCTAAGAATACATTTATTGTGTGTACTTATACTGAATTTGAGTCCTCATTTGGTAATTGTGTTCCCTTTGTATTTTGCATTCACCCACACATGAATTAACAATTTAAGAAACATTTCAATGACAAAGTTAATCAAAATTAGTGAGAGACAAGAATATGTGTGTACCTAAGTGTGTTAAGAGGGAAATAGTTACATATGAGCCTCTTCCTTCTTCTTGATGATGGTATAAAGATTGTTCTATATTCTTGAGTACTATTCAAAAGACAATGTAGGTTTTATGTGAATATTTTATATGGATTTGACTCTCGACATAGCTATAAATGAAAAACCTTGTCTTTCAATGTTACCTGTGCCTATTGTCACCTTGTTTAATGTGAAGTCTCAATATTTGTGGATTGTATTTTCCAAAGCCATGGTTATAGGTTTTTTCTATGATTGTCATGTGTTATAAGTATCAAAGGTATGTTCTTTGGTTTTACCCTATCCTATGTGGTGCCACTATAGCTATTACATTAAACTATTATGTATATTGACAAGTCTAGGTGTTCAACTTTGACATTGTAAATAATAGACGTGTTATCCTAATAAACTATTCACAAGGCCATCTTCAATTTATAAATATGGTGTTAACATCACCAATTGGCATATCCATAGGAACACCTCTTGTTGGATCTAATTATCCTTAGTATTATTGTTTGTTTTCCATTATGTATTTTGCACTACACTAAGTGGTAAAGGAAGATTTAGTAGCTTAAACATCTTACTATTATGTAATTTTCCTATATTGATGGTGGCAAATAATTACATGGATCTAGGTCAAAATTTTATTTTTGTGATTCATTAGTGTTTCCCAATCATGTTGTATTGGTTTTGCATCATATATATATTGTAATATGACAAAAAATTATTTTTGGGTATGATTATTGTTTTCTTGCTAGAATATTTTTTCTAATGTGACAATGATACTATTTTTTTGTCATATCCTTGTAGTTGAGTGTAACACATATACAAGTTTGTCCATAATAGGTGGTAGATATGTAAATTTTCCAAGAATGATAGTGGATACACTATTGAACAATTAGTGTTGTTGGTAGGGAAATGCCTAATGCAAGCATTTATCTATTTTTAGTAATAAATTTGGGCCTATGAAGATCATTTCATCTATGAGGATGCATTTGACTTTTCACATATCCTCTTGAAATCATGTTAGTGATTGTCCTTATAATTTTTATTAGGATTGTAACTGTTGCATGGATTGTCACTATGTTTATATTATAAGCAACCACTCCTATAGGTGCAAGTGTTAGTAGTGGGCTCTATTTTTTATTATTTTGAATTGTTAATTAAATTTTCTATGCAATCAATCAAGTACTATTTTCTAATTCTTATTATTCATTGGACAATAATATATGTTAAGGTTATTTCAAGGAGCAGACCCTATAGTGTTGTGTAATGGCACTTTGTGCACGTTCTTTCCTTGGTGCTAGTTGATAGCTTGGATTAATTGATGATGAGAAAAAACAAGCATATCTTATGCAAGATTTACTTGTGGTTGTTAATTAAAGAGTGATTTCATGTGATGATCCCACAATAGCGTGTTCCACTTTTTAGCCAAAATGGGACATTGAAATTAGTTTTTTCAACCCAACCATTAATAATTTGAAGATTATGTGATCTAGAGATTTTTTACATTTCATTTGTAGATTCTTTTTTTTTAATTAAAAAATGATTTTTGAACTTTTCTGTGTAAGATTTAATAACCTATATTTATAGTTAATAATGTTTGAAGAAGATGTCATTTATTCCATATTGCATAACTTTATTACAAAAAGGAATAAAATTATAAATTCTTCAATATAGATTGGTAACACCAATATCAAGTGCACACATGTATTTTTTCACAATTTTTAATTTTTAATTTTAATTTTATTAATTTTTGAAGCAAGATTAATTACAATTTAGACATATGTTAATTCCATAATGCATCTTTTTTATATATATCCAAATTAATGTCTCCTTTTTAACTTCAAACAAGGATATTAATACCTAGTGTACATAGATTTTTTAGATTTTTTTTCTCTATTTCTTTATTTTTTCCACATGTGTGGAATCAAGACCCTAATGTTCAACAAAAAAAAAAAATTTACTAGAAAATATAAAATAAATAGATTAGTCAAATTAAAGGTATTTAAAATAATACATTTTTGAAAGCTTATACTAAGGTCTAAATAATTACAAAATAGAATTTATAAATTATTTCATTTGATCTCTCAAAAGGTGAAGCAAAATTAGTTTTTTTATTAGAATTTTGATAGGTACAGAGGAGAATCTATTAAGGGTCTAATTTAAGACTAGGTGAATTTTATCTAAGGGGGCTTGATCTAAGGTGGTTTGATATAAACTCCTTTAATTATACCCCTTTAGATGGAACCCATCAATGTTGGAGTGCAAGACCACTAAGAGTGGGGGGGTGAATTAGTGATCAAATGAAAAAACCAATTTTAAAACTTCACTCACTTGATTATTCAAAGAGACCCTTATTGAAAATACTTCAAACAATCTAGATATTGTATGTTGAGGGAGTCACAAAGATATGCAAATTAGAATATAACACTTAAATCAAAGATGACCAATCAAGCACAATATGGCACACCACCAAGAGAAAACATAACACAGTTTCTATGAGTAGAAAACCCTAAAAGGGTAAAAAACCACTATGAAAATTTGCTTCATTAAGCCTCAATGGCTAAAACCTTGCTAATTACATATTGCATGCCTCACTGGCTACTGACAATGCCTCACTAGATACTCAATCTTCCTCACTGGCTTCCCAATCTACTTCACTGGCAACTCATCATACCTCACTGGAAAACACACATCACTTTAGGAGAAATAAACAAAACTTAGAGGGTTACTTTGTTTCCATACAAATCACTACTCTATCAAAACTTCACCTCATTGATAACCATAGCATTACATCAATAATTTGAATATCACAATTCTAACAACTCACTGACTCCACTGGAAATCATCATGCTCTGATCATAAAAGCAACATACCCTTGAATACAAAAAAAATGGAATATTGTTATACCTGACTATATTCTTTTTCACACTGTTGGGTGAAAATTATGTAATCATCTTTTCAATAGATTACACAACCTAGACTTCAGCCACAACTATGTGAGATAAAATCTCTCCTCTCAGAAAGGGGAGGCGCCCTTCTTATTGCTAACAGAAGCTACAGTAAAACTAATAAAGTATTTACACAATGTACACTATACTTACGAAATGGGGGGGTGTGTCACATTCATGCTTCTCTCTTTTTTTAGAGAATATATTTTACAATGCTTCACGGTTGGAAGTTCTGATTCAAAAAAACCTTAAACTAAAAACGAGCAGTAATTCCAATACCTCTATCTTGTCAAAGCAAAGTGTAGAGATACCAGATATGATAATAATAAACAAATAAAAGAATGAGGAAATCTCACGAAGGCACAAAGTCGTTCCGTAGCTTTTTCACCATTGGATTTGTGAGAGATGTACCGTTTGTTGCATTAGAAGCACAAAGTCTTGTAGATCTTTCAACAAAAGTATCCAAACATAAACATAAATCCAAATAAGGAATGTAACACAAAGTTTACATAAATTACTTGAAGCCCTTCAGATATCATCTACTAATCACCACCAATAAGACCAATCCACAAGATTATCGAATCCAACACAAAGTATGGTTTGCAATTCTCTTCTTTATTGATTAGATTTTATTTACAAGATATGAACACAAAGTTTCACAAATTTGCTTCAAAAGGGGTAACACTTTGTTGCAAAATACTAAAAGGTAAAGCTTACAATAGAAATCCCTCATATTTATAAAGGAGAGAGATGAGAAAAATTAGGAAATTAGTTGAGAAAAGTTAGGAAAGTTAGGTGAGTTAATTTAGGAAAATCTCAACTAACTTTGACTAAGTCAAAATGTAATTTATCTTCATGAAACTACATCTCAAATTTTTAGTGTAATTACATTTTAAGAAAAGACATTTAAGATGTCAATAACTATTTACAAAATGCGTCAAAGGAAGCATCAAAAAGTTCAACACTGGAGATCAAGAATCTTCACAGTTCCTTGCTTGGGCACGAAAGTCTTCATACTGCTTCTTGGTCTCCTGCATGAATGTCTCATTTGAACCAACGGTGTAATCCACAATGGTGTGAATCCTCGTGATTGATCTCATGGCGGATGAGTGAACCTTTTTGCACTTGTCAAGATGTGTCCTGAGGTTTTCAAGAGTGAGCCTTGTATCACAAATAACATGCATAGAGGCTTCTGGAAAGTTTGCACTCTCTACTTGATTCATGATGGATTCTTTGAAGATCTCAGAAAGTTCTATGGCCAAAAGGAAGATATGATTCTCTTCAAAGAGCTGCCCTGGTAACTCCTTAATTCCTTTTTCAAGGATAACACAATGCCCTTCAACATCTTCCTGTACTTGGTGGAGATCTTCTGTAAGAGATTGGATTATCTGAATATGATGCTTCAGTGATTCTCTTACTTCAACGTATTTCTCCTTTCAGGGATTACCCCGGCTTCCACCAATTTGCTGAGCTTTTCCTATTTCATTTGTGACCACAACAACAGGCATTTTTCCATTTCTCTGTGCTCTTGGGAAAGTACATTCTCCTTATCAAGCTCTATTTTGAGCTTGGCTATCTGAGTAGATTTTTCATCCACAACAACTATAATCTGAGAACCATGTTCTACAATCTTATTAATAAAATCATATAACACTCTTCCTTTAGAGGAAAAATTCTCAACCTTCTTGACAGTTGGGTCTTCAATGCTTACCATTGCTAACAATTTTTCATTACTTGAAGATCCTGCAAGTCTCCTTACAATAGTGGCATAATGCTTTGCCCTTTGTTTGTACAAGTTTTGAGCTTGCTCCATTTTGTCCAGTCTTCCTGCCAATATATCCAAGGTTACTTGTGCATCTGCCTTGGCACTTTCATTTGTGACCTTTCCAAGTTGGACTCTTGTCACTATGTAGTCCTCCATATTGACATCTCCTTCCTCTTGAGGTGGTACGCCAATCTCTGCATACTTTTGACCGGCCTTGTTAACATGAAGCTATGAATAAACTTTCACCTTTTTCTTACTCTTGGCTTTTGGAGGGGCTATCTCTTCAAGCGAGATCATTTTCTTTTTCTGCTTCGATAATTGAGATACCAACCAAGGGGGAGATAGGAGGTATGAGCTTCTTGGTCGACTGCCAACTCTCTTGTCACTGCCACTTCTAAAGGAATGACTAGTATAGTGATAATTGGCATAGTGTTTGTCATGAATGCTCCAATAGTTTGCACATTTAGTTGATCATGCATTGATTCATTCATGAATCTGTTAAACTTAGCTTTTGAAGTGATATCATAGGATGAAGATGACAGGCTAGGAATGGATGATGGATGACTCGACAAAATGTCAACCATCTATATACTTGTCACTGATGGAGTATCAAGTATGGTTGATGCTGTAGGGGGTGGTGAAATGTCCACTGTGTGTATTGTAGATGTAGGAATATGCAATGTAGAAAAATGTGGTGGAGGAGTGTTTGGATTAGGAGGTGTGTGAGAAAAATTTGAAGTTATAGGCGATGATGTATGGGGAAGTTCTTCAACTACATTCTCAGGTGGAGACATAGTTCATACTTCATCATGCCCGAGTTCCTGTTGATCACCCTCTTGCTCTTCTAACTCTTGTTCACCTTCTTGAACACTTTCAGACTCTTGTTCACCTTTGGAATCTTCTTCCTCATCAGAGTCTACTTCTTCTGAATCTTCTTCTTCAACAAATTGGTCACTTGAATTTTCTTCTTCATCAGAATCTATCTCTACGGAAATAGGCCCTTTTCCTTTTGAGAGAGATGGTTCAGATTCTATTATTTCTTCATCTTGGACAACCCGAGTATCCTTTTTTCTAACAGTGAATTTAATCCTAGGGCCTCTTTGGGAAGAAGTGGGAATAGTCACAAGTTTATCTTTCATTCGGGGTTCTTGTTGTCGATTGGCTTCCGCTCTACATTCCTCTCCTTCAAATTCTTTCCTGAAAGTTTTCATCTTGAAGCCATGCTTGTGCAACCACTCTACAGTGTTAGCCAATATTGGTGCCAACCTCTCTCTGATGGAAACACTTTCCTTCTTGGACCATTAGATTGCAGGAAACAGTCTCTTGGAGATTTCTTGTTCATCGTAAGCAACGTTCATGATGTCACCATGATCTGTGAAATCCTTTGGTAGGTCAACAACACCAAGATCTTTGATCTATTGTACAATTAGTCTACAAAAATCCATCTTACAGATAGCCTCTTCATCTCTACAATTAGCCTAGATTTCCTCAAAATGGTACTTGTGTCGATGACCCATTTTCAACTTTTTCTTTACATTCTAGTAGTCAAAATCAAATATGTATTTATAGGTCTTGATTGTCATGGCTTGCATTTTTGCATAGACCGATTTAGCTTTTTGTACACTTTTGATGGTATACCTACTGATTGTCAATGGAAACTTGAATCTTGGCTTGTGAATCCTCATCCATTCTTTGTGAACTGAAATTAGTTGTCTGCATAACTCCATGAGTATCCACTTGTCTAAGGGATATCTGGGCAACATGTAAGGGAACACAATGTAGCATCCTACCCTTATGTAAGTAAAAGCTGGGAATTGTAAGAATATGCATCCAACTTTACTCACCACTTTGTAGGCCTCATCAGACACTCTCTTCTTCTCGAGAGTCTGGTCAAAGCTAAAAAGTAGAGGCACAAAGAAAGCATCGGTGACCCTCTTGAAATGGTGAAGGCTTTCCTTCAACTCCATTTGATATAAATATTTGTACATAGGTACAGAAAGTTGGTTCCCTTTTGTAGATAGACCTAAAAATTGCCTCATCACAGTTGTAGCATACACCAGGTAAGAAGTCATATAGAACTTCAAGGTGGTTGGCACATTTATTAGTTGTTCATGTATTTCATCACTGATCTGTTTTCCCCAATCAATATGTGCCTTTTGTCTCCTTATGATCCAGATGTATTCATACATCCACTCATGAAAATGGGATGATTTAGGCAATCCTTTTACTCTACTCAAGAGTATGATCATGTCCCTAACATCTTCCTTGAAGTCACTTTGCGGAAGTCCCTTCGGACATCTTGAGATAGTGTGCCTGGGTTCTTTCAACCATTGACTATTGATCAAGTACTTAGCCTTGTTGGAATCTGAGTCATAGATTTCCTGCGCTTGTTGTATTGAAATTTTAGTGTACTTTTCCATTTGTGGGACACTAAAAACAATATCAAAGAAGTCAGGGTCAAGTCTCAATATCTCATGCCCAGAGGAGTCAATCACACTTCTGCTTTCCCTAATGTAATGGGATGCAACTTGGAGGATAAATTTTGTATTGTGTACAGAAGTAGGGAATGTAGACACCAAATGCATATTACTATGCACAATGGCTCTCAGGGAGTCTTCAAGAGGATTTTGCTCAGTTCTTTTCACAAAATCAATGAGGTCTTGATGACCAACCTCAGTGTCTTTTATTTCATCCACCTTTGAAATTACTATTGTCGACCGATAAACACATTGGTACTTGTATTTAATTTTTCCTTTAGCCTTTGAAGATGATGAAGGCTTCTTGGTTGTCATCTGAGAGAAACTGGATCAAAAGATGCAACTTCGAGGTGTTGGAATCAAGGATCACTGAGACGGGGGGTGAATCAATGATTTACAATTTTTAACTTCATTAGTATGATATTTAAAGTACTGATTACATTCAACCAAAAGAAAGATGCATGAACATAAGAAAAACAACCACAACACCATAACACAAGGATTTTTTATGTGGAAACCCTGTTAGGGGAAAACCCACAGTGGAGGTCAATCCACAATATTACCTGAGTATACTCAAAAAGATGTTTACAAAAATGGGAATGCACTTGCATTCAGGCACACTTCCTAGAGCTCATTACTCAAAAATAGAAAGGCTCACTACCTTATAATCAATTTCAAAATACAATTGGAGTGGTGAACTATGAAGTAGCATCTACAAATGCCAGATAATAGTTTCGGTTAAGCTCATAGATTGGATTCTTGACCTTCTATATGATTATGTTCTTCTACTCTGTTATGTTCTAATTTGCTTCACAAATCCTCTTATGCACAAGTGAAACTTTTCCTAAAACCTTCTAAAATTTGCAACACACATCAAAACACTTCGTACACATATATCAAAATGATTTAATCAATTGCTTATATATATCTACTACTAAGGATTTAATCGCTACATGTCGGCTTGAACAAAATAGAAAAACATTTACAAACTGTCGGCTCAAATAATAATTAATTTTCAATGCGTATCCACCAAAGTCAGCCACAACATAGTGAGGACCCAAATTAACATGCTTGAACACAAAAACATTTAAACAATTACTCCTCAAACATCCGTGACATGCTACATTCACTTAGTCGGCCTTCATGCACTGATGAAAAAAAATTTAATCATCTGGATCTTCTAACTTGAAAACATATCGATATGAGGATCCAAGATTAAAGAATAATAGAGATCATATACCAAACTACCTTCATTGAGATCCACAACTCAAAAAGACAACATAAAATCTGCATATGAATCGATGAACACAATTATGTTGGATGCTTTGTTCTAACTTGGTTGTCTTCAATTTGTCTGTCGGTATGATCAAATGATGCCGTGTGGATCGAATCACTGACTAGGTTTGCCATGAATGAAAACACCAAAAAACATGTGCAGTGTCTCTTGCCAACAATCTCCCCCTTTAGCATTGATGGCAACACTTAGTGAAAAATGACTAAGTGTCAGATTAGTACCAACATAAATACACTACCAACATCAAAACTTCAAAAAGATCTTCAATCACAGCTCAAAACTACAACTCCCCCTGAGATGAATATACATTTTTCACTATTCTACTCTCCCTCTTTGACATCAATGGTAAAGGCAGGAATCCGCATACCAAAAATTAAACAAAAAATTCAAACTGCATATGTACAAACTTGAAAATATATGCAAAATTGCTCTTCAATAGGTTCAAACTTGTGTCCCAACCCTTCTTGAGACTCTCCAAGATAGTCATGTGACCACAAAATAGATAAGATTGCATCTCTACAAATTCTAGGTTCATCGGATCACTGACTGCCAAAGCTTCTTGTGCTTCCTTCAATGCACTCAATATTGTTTCCATCTTTGGACCAATTAGACCTCTAAGATCACATGCTATTTCCACAATTTTGTCATTATCATGCTTCAAACTCTTTATCTTGTCAAGTAGGGATATAACTTGACCTTCTTGCTTTCCAACAAAAACAGTTAAAGGATCAAAGGCATCAGAAATAACAACTAACTGTTTCTCATGATCCTTAATCTTTTTCTCATTGTCCTCAATAAATTTAGACAAAGACAAACATGACTTATAGATCTTTCCTCCTTCAAATAGTGAACTTTGAATATTATTCACACAGGTAGCTAATAATGATTTGTCATTAGTAATCATGCACTTTAGCCTATTGAACCTTTTATCATCAAACTCCTTCTGTACCTTGACCTCAATTGACTTCTCAAGGGACTCAAAATGAGTACGTACAAAATTAATAAGCTTCTTCAGCTCATGAGAGGAAGAACTAGATGGATCCTGAACATGAGTAGGCATGATTCTCTCTAGGATGCCGGATGTGAGACTCAATAGCTCACTATCCTCAATGTGAGACTTCAATAATTCTTCCCTAGCTTTTTCCTGTGCAAATGATGCAACTTTCAATTTCTGAATTAGAGACAAAGTAGACAAGTTAATAGGACCTTCACCCAATTCAAGGTCAAACTCTTCCTATTGCACTTCCAAAAATTTCTTCACTGCCTCTGTAGTGTCTCTTGCTTCCACAAGAACTTCCTTTATTTCAACCTTCTTTTCTTCAACCACTGTTTCCTTAGCTACTGATTCTTGCTTGCCTTTAGGAACCTCAACTTCTTCACTTGACATCTCCTTTTCTTCAACTGACACAACTTTAGGAGCTTCAATCTCCATAAGTACTTATGTATCATGCACATCAAGAGGAATATGAGTGTCCTCAACTATATCCTCCTTTCCTTCTTCATTTATCGAATTGGATGCAATATCTCCATCATGACTTTCTTCAAAAACAACATTGATTTTGTACTTTAACAAAACTTCCTTTAGAATTCTTTAAGTTTCTTTTGGTACCTCTTCAATTCGACCAATCCTAAGATTGTTTACTCTTGTTTTTCTCTTGAATTCCCTTTTTGCTTCATTTAGAATATTCTTCATCTCTTCTAATGACATCACCAGACATAAATTTGCAAGAATACGCTCTCTCATTTTCTCTTCTTTAATTCTTGCACTTACTCTCCTCATTTCCAAAATTTCATACAGTTCTTTGGGTAATTCAACCATTATTTCAATGAGAGTCATATTGAAATTGTTCAAATACTTTATTGTAGCCTCCTCAAGAACTCTTTGACCAACACTATCAAAGGTATCATACCATTCACATAGTGGCTTAAGGTTACCATCCTTGATTATGCCTCTCTCAACTTCCTTTACAAACATCCCTCGTTTGTCAGTTTTCATCTTCTTCTTTGCTTTCTCTACTTCACCAGAGGGATTATCCTTAGTGACTTTTGTTGCCTTGGTGCCCATATGCTTTATTTCTCACTTCTTCATCAAATTATGTTTCCTCATCTTCTAAAACAACTGCATAGACTCTTGTACTCTTATCCTTCTTCCTCTTACTAGATGCCTTAACTTGAGCTTTCACATGACTTGTCTTCTTTGTAGGACCAGATAGGGGTGAAGAGCTCCTTGTTGATCTAATACGTGCAAAGGATGTTGTCGGACTAGCAAATTCAGTTCTAGTAGATTCTTTTTCTTCAGCTTGTTCTCTCTTCCTTCTAGCTTCTCTCACAACTTCTGCAGATATACCCATGCTTTCTGCAAAGGCTTCAACTTCTTTCCTTACTCTCTAGACTATCATAGATTTCTTCAACAACTCATGTACTTGCATATCTTTTTCTGCATAGGTTCCAAACCTATCATCAACTGATTCAACAAGATTTGTAGATCATTAATGCAATCACTGCACTCATCCATATTCCAGTGTCAATTACCGGTAGGGGGTTAAAATATTTTCTTGACAACTCCCCCTAGGCCAGAAGCCTAAAACTAATTCCCAAAGGAATTACCAGATCCAGATTCTCATGTGGAATAATTTCCTACAATAGATGGACTCTTCTTCACCCATATCTTCTTCATTTTCTTCCTAATCTCATCTATAGTAATTTTTCCTTTTTCCTTTTCATCCTTTTGCATGTTTCTCTTTTGATTTACTAGACCCTTTCTGCTTCTACAAAATCTACCAATATGACTAGATTTTTTGTAATTGTAGCACACCACATTTCCTTGTCCAAACCATTTGTTCCATGTAATTTCTCTTGATCTACACTAGTTAGCAATATGGCCAAATCTATTGCATGTATACCATCTAACATCTCTATAAAAGTTGTTTATCATATTTCTGCATTCAGTTGACTTATGATCATACTTATTACAATTATAGCACTGACCTGAGAATGATGAACCACTTGGATTCATTCTACTCCTACATTGTGCTGCCATATCACCAAACTTATTGCAAACAAAACAATAACCATTGAATCTTTGAGCATTAGGTTGTCTTATCGGATACCTTCTAGCTTTGTTTATCTGATTTCCTTGCCTAAATCTCCTTTGTACAGATCCAAAACTTTCTCCTTCATATCCAATACCTAGCTTGTCACCTACATTCCTTTGAATCTTAATCAGTTCATCAAGCTTGGCCGAGCTAATCTTGAACTTCTCCTTGAATTCATTTGTAGTAGAAAATTCATCTCTGAGATCAACAATCTGCTTTTCAAGCTCTTCTTCATTATTTCTAGATTGTTCCAATTCAAGCTCCAACTAATTGAATCCATCAGTAATTCAGCTGCATTCTTTAGATTTCTCTTTCAAGGACTAAGCAAGCTTCTCTTCATTCTTCTTTCTATCTTCAATCTCCTTGGTCATCCTCATCATAATAGATTCCATCTCATGCTTTAAGACTGCATTATCTTTGGAAAAAATTTCACATTCTACTATCTTTTCCTTCAGGGCTTGTCTCAGTTGTTCATCTTCAATGCATTTATTGTCTTCCTGCTTGATTTGATCACAGAGTTCCCTTCTCTTCTCCCTGGACTTATTGATTTTGTCTTTCAATGATTCAATGAATTTCTTAGCATTCATGATATTTTCTTGTAATTCCCAGACTTTAGATTTTGACTAATCAAGATCATCTAGGGCCACCAAAAGTTGTTGAAGACTGCTTGAATCCATTGAATTACTTTCCAAGATCTTCCCCAAGCTGTTAAAATTCTTCTGAGGAACTTGGCTTTGATACCAATTTTTGGAATCAAGGAACACTGAGAGGGGGGGTGAATCAATGTTCTGCAATTTTTAACTTTATTAATCTGATCTTTAAAGTACTAATAATATTCAACCAAAAGAAAGATGCATGAACATAAGACAAAAAACCACAACACCATAACACAAGGATTTTTTACGTGGAAACCTTGTTAGGGGAAAAACCACAGTGGAGTTCAATCCACAATATTATCTAAGTATACTCAAAAAGATGTTTACAAAAATGGGAATGCACTTGCATTCAGGCACACTACCTAGACCTCACTACTAAAAAATAGAAACGCTCACTGCTTTACAATCAATTTCAAAAGACAATTGGAGTGGTGAACTATGAATTAGCATCTACAAATGCCTGAGAATAGTTCCGGTTAAGCTCATAGATCAAATTCTTGACCTTCTATCTGATTTTGTTCTTTTGCTATGTTCTACTCTAATTCACTTCACAAATCCTCTTATGCACTAGTGAAACTGTGCATAAAACCTTCTGACATTCGCAACACACATCAACACACTTCATACACATATATCAAAATGATATAATCGATCGCTTATATATATCTGCTACTAAGGATTTAATCGCTACATGTCAGCTTCAACAAAATAGAAAAACATTTACAAACTTTCAGCTCAAATCATAATTAATTTTCAATGCGTATCCACCAAAGTCAGCCACAACATAGTGAGGACCCAAATTAACATGCTCTAACACAAAAATATTTAAAAAATTACTCCGCAAACATCTATGACACGCTACATTCACTTAGTCGGCCTTCATGCATTGATGAACATAAAATTAATCATCTGGATCTTCTAACTTGCACACAGATCAATATGAGGCTCCAAGATTAAAGAATAATAGAGATCATATACCAAACTACCTCCCTGAGATCCAAAACTCAAAAAGAGAACAAAAAATTTGCATATGAATCGATTAACACAATTTTGTCGGATGCTCTATTCTAACTTGATTGTCTTCAATCTGTTTGCCAGTATGATCAAATGATGTTGTGCGGATTGAATCACTGATTAGGGTTTCCATCAATGGCAACACTAGAAAACATGTGTAGTGTCTCTTGCCAATATGAGGATCCCCTGATGAGATCTGAAAAGGAATTGTAAAGATGGTGAATAAAAAAATGTTAGTCAAAAAAGCAACATTGGGATGTGTGAAGCAAGCAATGATGTTGAGCAAGCGTGAAGCGAGCGACGAGGCAAGGAAAATGATGCAGGAGCAGAGAAGCGGGGTTCAAAGTGAAGATAGAGCAATTTGGAAACGCTTTAAGGAAAAACTAGGAAAAGTGTAAGGGTGCTGAAAATCAATGCCCTTGCAGTCAGGAAAATGCTTTTAGGTGCAATGGAGTTGAAAATTAGCGCCCTTGCACTTTTGGGTGCAAGTTTGAAAACAATATGTCACGACACTCAAAATCAATGCCCTGACACTTAGCTTCTCGGTGATAGTTTAGCAAGTGCAATTGCGTGGAAAATCGGTGCTTTGGTAAATGATGAAAAAACCACTCTAGTGTAGGAGCAGTGATTTTCACCGCTCCTACACCAGGAGTTAGTGAAAAGTAGATGAAGTGCAATGGTATTCAAAAAAACCACTTGACCAAGGAAATGCATGTGCCCTTCAATGTTGATAAGGAACAAGCTTGGTGTAATGGCCTTGAATTTCACCATTGTCATGGCATTTGTGAATGACTTTGAAACGAGTTATTTCAAAATCTGCGCATGTTTTCATCATTGAAATGAGAGAAACAAAGGCACAATGGGAGACAAAGAAGGGAAAAACAAATCATGGAAGAGGGAAAGGAAAAACAACATGTCACTTAGGCATGGACCAAACACATCAAAACGCCAAAAAAAACTATGAAGGAAGCTCGACTTAGAAGAGGGCATGGAAACGCATTGAGAGACAAGAGAAAAACTAGTGTGTGCGTTAAGAGACAAAGAAGATTTGAGAGAAAGATGAGGGAAAACAACACGTCAAAATACATTTACAAACTAGGCATTGAAAATTAGACATAGAAACAAAGCAATGAAAGAGGAAATGAAAATAACATACCTAGAAAAAACCATAAATACCTAGCTCGACCAAGCTTGAGATCTTCTCAAAAACGTGTTTTTGCAGATGGAAGATGGTCGCCCAACAAGTAGAGGTGAAAAAATGACAAAAGTGAAGAAGAAATAACCTAAAATCACTTTTAAGTGATTTGAAAGTGTGAAAAATAACTCAAATCATTTCAATAAATTAAGGCATGAAAAGTAGCAAAGATAGTGAAAAGTGTGATTGAATCAAAAATCACCGCCCCAACCCTTTTATTTGGCTAAGTATGGAGACTTGGTGTAAGGGCACTAAAAATCAGCACCCTTACACCAAGCTAACATTTCACATAAGTGCAGTGGCGCTAAAAAATCCCGCCCTGACACTTTCAACACTTAGAGAAAATTTTCTGAAAAAGTTAGAGCACTCTTTTCTGGAGCTTTTACACTTTTCCCAATTTCACTAAGTATAAACAACGAGAGTTCACAAAGATACTCCTTTCGAAGGTCTTCGCGAGATGAACGCAGAGGGACACTCAAACATACTGTTTGAGACTTTGGAACACACTTCAAGGTGGATTGAAAATCACCTCATTTTGCATGCTTGAACATCACAAACCTAGGAAATGGACAAGTTTCATAGGGGTTTATCCATGGAACGAGCACTGCTTGATTCCGTGATAACACACACCAAAACCATAGCACAGTTTCATCAAAATATTCACATACAAATACTCAACATGTAATTCTCCTTGCATACATGAATAAAGACCACTCTGGAAGATTCTCCTTCAAAAAACATAATGATATGGACAATAAATAATGACCCTACATCAAAGAATGACCTTCATACTGACATATGTGACTATTACACTATTTGAATGATTAAAAGCAAAAGATATAATGAAAAATAGTGACCCTGTTACATATCCCAACTTCAAACACATGAACATTACAAAAGCAATGGCTTCCTGCTACATAGATCAATTTTAGACACTTATGATTCTAATAAGATCATACTAAACAATGAAGAAAAGAAAACATTTGATGAATGTAGTCAAATAGAACCATATGACTCTTTCATATATTATCACTCAATTCATTCTCATATTATATTTTCTCAACTCCATTGAACCATTTTCCTTCATAAAACTTTTCATAGAGAGTCCCTCCAATCAGTCCTATTGTAGTTATTAGTGCACATTTAGATTGTATTCAACTATGCAGAGAATATGGTTATGTAAAGCAACTTATATCACTGTTATTCAACTCTTCTTTTCTATGTATACACTTGACTCACAAACATGGTAGATTATTTTAAACATTCTCACTGTGTATCTATACTCTATAGGAACATGGTGACAAATATTTCAACGCTCTCACACCACACAAACTATTTGCCAAGAGCCATCTCAATACACTTACTGAGATATTCATACAACTCACTATCTCAAATAGTTATCAAACTTGTGAATAACATCCTTTCCAAATTCATTCCATCTTCCAATCAAAACTCCCATTCAAAAACCTGACCATTGGAATTCAAAATAATACAATCTGGAACATACACCATCAATTTTGTGTCATGAAAATAACTATTAATCTGTTCATATTCAAGTAATTGCACAAACAGGTAACTATTAAACTTCCCATCAAATTGGAGCAACTAGAAATAACTATTCATTGTATTTAAATATGGGTCTTTCATCTTCTCTTGCTGCCACTACAAACTTTAAATGGTATCCATCGATCTTCATTCAAATGAAATAAGATAGGTTTATAACTTGCTTAGCCAGTTATAGAAAGTGGAAGGGCCAATTAATGCATGGAAATTAACCCCTTAAGCTCATCACTTAAGTTACCTTTAACTTGCTATAGCAAGTCATCTTTAAAACATAATAAAGTAAACTTGTTACTATTTTTGCACAACAAGCTTCATTTAGGGTTTTAGAAGAGTCTTAGGGTTTTAGGTTAGAGAGTTACAGTTCCAATAATCGAAAACTATAGAATGGGACTTTCACCATATTACCCCTCTCTACAAAATTCTAAAGAAGACAACTTGTAATGAAGCTTCTCTTTCCAATTTGGATTATGATCATAATCAAGTGCTTTACCATGAATCTCAATGAATCATGAACACCACTATGAGATCATTGTCAATCATTTTGTGCTTTGTACTAAGGAAACATTGAAACAATCTCTTGCATGAACAACTTGGAAACCATTTTGAAATTAAGGAACAATTTGGATCAACTTACATAACCTTCACATGAACAAATACCTTTGGAAAATAGTGAACAAATGCATACTGTCACCTTTACCATCTCATGCACATATCTTTGACATCTGTTCCTACCTTGTCTTTGCATGATGAACAAAAAAATGAACTGCATCAAGTGAACCTTTGAATGACATCCTTTGTATCAATGACCTTTGACATCAGTGACAAACACCATTAGCAACAAACTCCCCCTTTGTCATTGATGGAAAAACCATTACTTCACCAAAAAAATTCACCAAAATCGCTCCCCCTTTGACATCAAAGACAAAGGAGTGGATTGGACCACCTACTATCAAATATGGGTACTAGCACCAAAAACAATGGCATGCACATCAAAACTATCAGATACTATGAGATCAATATGATCAAGGAGCATAGTTATGACTAAAGAATTACATTCATTATCATCAAAAAAAGGATATGAAGTAGGGCATTGACACTTTTGTAATCAACTAGCTTGCTCCCCCTGTCATCAAGGTACTTGAATTTAAGCTCTTCTTAAACTTATCACTTCCCCTTGTTTATCCAAAATAGATAAGTATCACCATCTCAAAACTGTGATTCTCCTCTATGATTGTGTGTATAGTTGTAAAATTGTACCCCTTGCAATTTCACATACATCTTTGCATCTGCTTTAGTGTCCACTCCTTTAACATCTTGTGTAGGCTCATTTTAGCCCCTACATCAGCCTTTTTCCCTTCTCAGGATGCTCCAACACCCCTTTTCAGTAGTTACCCTCACGTGTCAGCTTTGTATCTGACCTTGTTATTTTCCTGTTTGTGTTGTTTTGTAGTGTGACATGTCCGAACACTAGTGTGTCACACAGACATCTACACATTGAGCAGACGTTTGTGCGCCACACTAGCATCTTGCGATGTTTCAATGCTCAAAAAAATGTCTCCGAGCATGTTTTCCACTTGTACTCACCTTTTGTCGGTGGTAACAACCCAGGACACCTTGTAATGGTTGGAGAAGCTTCTTTTCCCTCATTAAAAGTTATCATTCCAGTTCATTTTTCTCTCTAACTTCCTCTAGCTCCATTCTTCCAACTCTCTTCTGCTTCTAAATTCTTCTCCTTCTTGGCTTCTCTTGCAAACATTCTCCCATCTTGCTATTTTGCTTGTACATCTCCATTGCTACCTATAACAACATTCTCTAAAGCTCTCTTAGCAACACTCTTTGTAGCCTCCTTGGCTTCTCGCATCTATCTCCCTTTCCTTATGCTTGTGAGAATATTGGGATTCCATATCTCCTCTCTATTGCATCTATACTTCATGATATGGGTTCTCCTCCTTGAGTGGGGATTGCTTTTATCATTCCTACTTGGTGGCACGGGTTCTACTCCTGAGCGGGTTTTTCTTTCACCACACACTTTGTTCATTTCTCTCTTTCTCTATCTTTTAGCTATCCGTAGAGGTGGGAACACCAAAATGGGGGTTTTACTGAGGAAAAATCCTATACAACCTTAACACTTTCTCTAGATATCATGCATGCAGGTTTTGAAGACATTCATTTGTTGGAGGCTTCATCACTTGCGTGGTTGTAAGAATTTCCTTTCTTCTTCTTATCTTTATTAATTCTACTTCGCTCTATTTCAATCCTATTACTTTCTTGCATTCTAAGGTTCTTAGCAATTAGAGTAGAAGTAGCCATTCTATCATTTTCTATGATAAAATCACTCTCTGGTCCATACAAGATGCTAGCATGCCTTTGGGATGCTAGCGCATCTCACTGTCGTCTGTATTTTGCGTTGTCATCCTTTGGCCAAGAGCTTGTTAGTCTGTCCAGAAAATATTTGTGATCTACTCTTTCTGATTCTAAAACTTTCACACTGTTCCTGAGGTAGTTTAGGGTAGTTCACCTTATGAGGCTCTCTGAATGAAGAGAACTTGTGAGTAGTGAATCCCCCTTCTCTACATTTTGGTGAACCTAACGTGAAGGTATTTTTCAAAAAACTAGGAATTTATTTACCCCTACTTGGTGGGGTCATAACTTTTGACTCAGTGGTCGGAATTTAGAACCGTTTGCATCATTGGAAAGGTCTCCTAGAGAAATTTTTCAGCCCCTAAAATACTAGTACCTTTGGTAGTTAAATTTTAGGGACTGATGCAAGTTTCGACCTCAAATTTTGCTTTGAAGACCTCCGAAAATGCAAATTACTAGAACCTAGAAAATTCCAAAAAAATCATAATGAGTTTAATATCTTCTTTTATTAGTTTAGTATCTAATTTTTTTCAAAATTTTAAAGATATTCCATTTCATGCATGTGATGGTGACTTGGCTTGGCCTATGTCACTTGATATCTTTGATCCTTCTCACAAAATTCCTCTTGCTTCAAAGGATATTTTGTTGCAAGAAGATGAAATCATTGATACCTTTCTTAACATTACTTTACCTTATTTTCATTCCAATGCACTCTCTTTTAGAGATGATGCCTTTGTGAATGATGTATCTACCCGTTATTCCAATGCACTCTCTTCTAGAGATGTTGCATTGGTGAATGATGAATCTCATCTTTATTCCAATGCACTCTCTCCTAGAGATGGTACATTAGTGAATGATGGACCTCCTTCCACATCTAATCCTCCTTGGATTGATGTTGAGAATGTTCTTTCAAATAATTGTTCTACTAGTTGTGATGATTCTGTAAATGTAATCTATGTCTATGCTTCCCCTCAAATTCCTAAGAGACTAGTCATTTATGTGACTCTAGCTAGTCCTTCTCCTAAAATGGTTTGTTCTATTGATGGTGTTCCATTTGATAGTGACTCTCCTAATATTTCTAAGGCTCCCTCTTATAGAGCGATATCCCATACTTATATGAATGGAATGAATAAAAAACTAAGCCTTCCTCAAGCACTTAAACCTACAACTAGAGCACCCAATGATTAGGATCTTGTCGAGCAACTCCAAGTTACTCCAGTTACGATCTGACTATGGGACTCACTTCAGTCTACTCCAGTTTATCAAGGTATGCTTCAGGAAGCCTTGCAAAAGATCCTCTTTCCTTCTTCCACTAGGCTGGCATACACTGATGCATTGATAGCTCACATTCGTGCAGATTCGTCGAATATTACATTCTATCCACAAGAACTCCCACCTTCGGAAGTACAAAAGAAAGCAAACCCTCTAATGATTATAGTCAACATTAATAAAATTGGTATTAGATGTACTCTTGTTGATGCTGGTTCGATGCTTAATGTGTGTAGTATTGATCTATTACCAAAGATTAATATTGATCCATCTTCCCTTAATGATCCTTTTGTTTGTCATTTGTAGTTTCGATAATGTTGGTCGATGAACCCTAGGCACGATAGTCTAGCCTTTGAGGTTGGGACCCATTACCGTACCTACCCTTGTATATGTCATGTCAGAAAATCTACCATATAACCTTCTTCTTGGTAGACCGTGGATTCATGCTATGGGTGCAGTCTAGTCTACCTTGCATAAATCTATTAAGTTCATTTGTAATAATTGAGTACACTTATGTGAAATGGCAACTGTTGGTCAGGCTTTGGTTGTGCCTACTCTTATCCCTTGAGTATCTTCTAGTGTGTCGATGTTTTCTCTAGCAATACCTACTACGAAGGATACTCTTGAGATAGATGTCCCTAAAGAAGATCCTTTTGAAGCAAGGAGTCCTAGGTGTGCTCCTTCTACCTCTTCCCAAAAGAATGCATGTCTTGGTGATGATTGTGATTCCTTAGAATTTATAGATTCCTTCATTCAAGAATATAAATTCAACTCGATCCACTCAAACCTTCCAATAACATCATCCACACCCACTATTAAAGATGGTCATTCTTTTGTATCACGTGATAAGGTGAATGAAAATCATAATGTTCTTAGTATTGATCCTCCTTCTGAGGAAGATGATCACACTTATGTTAAGGAGGTTAATGTTGGCAATCCTATCAAGAAGGATGAATGTGATCTTGTAGAGTATGATCCCCTTTTCAAAAATAATACTCTTCATGTAGATCCTCAATTGTCTGCTACCTTTGTATCTTCTTCTTGTGAGCAGTCAAAATTTTCTCCACAAGAGAAAGGTTTGCTCCTGCTCCTCATCCTTTATCTAAGAAAGAGTGTATTTTGTTGTGGCTTCTAAAATCCCACTTAATCATTCTTCCTTCTCCTATGCATAAGAAACTTCATAAGCATGATAAATCAAAGAATTCTTTCTATGCATTCCATTGAGTTCCTGGCCATTCCACTAGTGAATGTAAGGCCTTGAAACATAAAATACAACAACTTCTTGATTCAGGTGCCATCAAAATCCCATTTGATTGATGCACCTACCCCTTTCTTTGCATGACAAGTGATATCGAGGTTTACCTCTATCCTGTATGTTTTGAGTATCTTGCATGGTTCTCCTCCCCTATATGCTTGGGGCAGTGATAACTTGCTCTAGAGATGTGCATCCTTCTAAGGACCCCCTCTCTTCTCAGTCTTTTAAATGAAGCGTCCCTTGAGTGGACCCCTTTTTATTTTGAAGGGTTCCCAAGGGACCTCTTTGAAAGTCTCTCTCCTTCAAATGAATTCATTGGTGTCTAGCTTGGGGGAAACCTGACTAGACCTCACTTTTCAAACAATGCATCCCTTGAGTGGACCCCTCTTCTTTTGAAGGGTTCCTAAAGGACCCATTTGAAATCCTTCTAATCTATCGACGATTTGCGTGATTGTCTACTTACTTGCCTGCATGGCCGCTTTCACTTTACAGGTGCACCTATGAAGCTGCTTTTCGACTCTACGAAGTCCCCTTCCTTTGGTTTCCTCCATGCAAGAGATCTTGGGGGATACCTCCCTGCAAGTCTACAAGCATGCAGGGTGCTTCTTCTAAGCTTCCTCCATGCGAGATATCTTGGGGTGTCTCCCCTGCAGGTCTGTGGGTCTATAGGGTGCTTTATTTGGGTTTCCTTCATGTGAGAGATCTTGGAGGACACCTTCCTTGCAGGTTTGTGGGTCTGTAAGGTGCTTTTCTCAATTTCCTTCATGTGAGAGATCTTGGATGACACCTCGCTTATAGGTCTGCGGGTCTGTAGGGCACTTCCTTGGGGTTTCCTTCATGACAGAGATCTTGGAGGACACCTTCCCTACAGGTCTATGGGTCTATAGGGTGCTTTCCCGGCTTCCTCCATGTGAGAGATCTTAGAGGACATCTTCCTTGCAAGTTTGCAGGCCTATGAGGCACTTACACTCTTAAATTCTCTTCTCTTCTCTTCTCTTCTCAATTGTGTATACCGGATCGAAGATCTGCATCTTCTTCATCCTAAGTATATGCCCTTCCTCTCTTCATTTTAGAATTCTTCTATGTGTTAATTTGGGGATGACACATAGTACTGAGACAACCTTCTACACTGAGGTCTCTTTACTTTGTTGACTCAAATCCTTTAGTTTTTAATATTCTAACATTGATGTTTGGTGCAGGTTTTCCTTGTTAATGCATTTTTTTTGCAAGTCTTCAACCTAGGGGCATGCTTTCTTGGTTCAAAGAGTTATCTGCTTCCTCTACAATATCCTTTTGGTATATGATGTTATTTTATGTTTAGTAGACTTCCTTTAGCGTACATATTACTGTAGATTGATATGCCCACTAAAGTGGGGGAAAAATGCAGTCATAAAATTGCTCCCGTTGTAATTTCACATACATCTTTGCATCTACTTTAGTGTCCACTCCTTTAGCATCTTGTGTAGGCTCATTTTAGCCCCTACATCAGCCTTTTTCCTTCTTAGGATGCTCCAACACACCTTTTAGTAGCTACCCTTGCGTGTTAGCTTTGCATTTGACCTGGTGCTTCCTGTTCATGTCATTTTGCAACATGATGTGTCCAAACACTAGCATGTCGCGTAGACGTTTGGGTGCTGCATTAGCATCCTACAATGTTTCAACACTCAAACAACTATCTCTTAGCATGTTTTCCACTTTTCCTCACCTTTTGTCAGTGGTAATGGCCCATGACAACTTGTAACAACTAGAGACGCTTTTTTTCCCTCATTAAAATCTATCCTTTCATTTCATTTTGTGCTCTAACTTCCTCTAGCTCCATGCTTCCAACTCTCTTCTAATTTTAAATTTTTCTCCTTCTGGGCTTCTCTCACAAACATTCTCCCATTTTGCTATTTTGCTTGTACAACTCAATTTATTGGTATAACAACATTATCTAAAGCTCTCTTAACAACACTCTTTGTATCCTCCTTGGCTCTCACATCTATCTCCCTTTCCTTATGCTTGTGAGCATCTTGGGATTCCATATCTCCTCTCTATTGCATCTATACTTGATGATTCAGGTTCTCCTCCTTGAGCAGGGATTGATTTTATCACTCCTACTTGGTGGCGTGGGTTCTACTCCTGAGCAGGTTTTGCTTTCACCACACACTTTGTTCATTTCTCTCTTTCTCTATCTTTTGGATGTCTGTGGAGGTGGGAACACCAAAATGGGGGTTTGACTGAGGAAAACCCCTATACAACCCCAACACTTTCTCCAGATATCATGCATGTAGGTTTTGAAGACATTCATTTGTTGGAGGCTTCATCACTTGCATGGTTGTAAGAATTTCCTTTCTTCTTATCTTTATTTATTCTACTTCGCTCTATTTCAATCTTGTTACTTTCTTGCATTCTAAGGTTCTTAGCAATTGGAGTAGAAGTAGCTACTCTATCATTTTCTGTGATAAACTCACTCTCTGGTCCGTACGAGACACCAATGCACCTCTGGGACAACAACACATCACGCTATCGTCCGTATTCCATATTGTTGTTCTTTGGTCAGGAGAGCTTGTCAGTCTATCTAGAAAATCTCTGTGATCTGCTCTTTTCGATTCTAAAAATTTCATGTTGTTCCTGAGGTAGTTTAGGGTAGTTCGCCCCGCGAGGCTCTGTGACGAAGAGAACTCATGAGTAGCAAACCCCCCTTCTCTACACACTAAAAAATGTATTGAATAAGCACTATAACATACTAATTACATAGCAAAATATCAAAATATTATCCAAGGTCCATTGACCAAGATCCATATCATACAAAGATGAAATACTCTACAAGATTGTGCATTCATTATACTATTGTTCATAAGCAAAAAACCAAGTAAACATTTTCATGAGCAAGACATATAGCACTGTCAAGGTTCATGATTACTACTACTTCATTATGCTTTGTAAGATCATACTCCATCGTGTATTCATTATGCAAGGTGATTGTGCAGTCAATATGCTATTTCACACTATCGCATGCAAGAGTTGCAAAAGTACTATCCTCTGCCACTGGCCAAGCAACTATTAGCATTAAGGAACCATTGTTGCATTGGCAACTAAGTAACCATTTTCCTACACTGTCTAACAGTACTACTCACTGGACTGAGCATCAAGCAAGACAAGCGTCACTATACATTGGAAACATCAATCTAGCATTGTAATGTCAAGATAAGATGGATACCTCGCAACAAGAAACATTCAAGACAAAAAAAACTCTAGGAAAATATCATTCTACCCCTACACATTGAGCATAAAAGGAAGTCAAACCTACTCCACTGTGAATTCATTATGCAAGGTAACTATACGCTCAACATACCACTGTGAAAGATTATAATGCATCAAAAAAGGATGTTTGTCACTAATTATAAAGAGCATATCACTGCACCATATAACTGTTAAGAACAAAATTGTCATGAAAATCACTATCACCATCAATCCAAACCCAATGAATTTCACTTCCAAGAGAAAAGTAGGAATTAGAGCTATAAATCTCTATCACTGAAAATCATTACTTGGCACCCAAAAAATTGAGCATTATGCAAGAAAGCCATCAGTAGAGACCAATGCACAAAAACAAGCATTCCAAAAACATAAAGAAATAGGCAAAGATCACTGTCCACTGTGAAATATCATGAAATGGAATTATCAGTTTACTAACATTAAAAATCATTAAATACCATGTACTATCCTATGAACCATCATCCATGTCAAGAACTTGTGTATAATCTACAAACAAGAACTTTACATACCAAGACAAGAGGGCTGGAGGAACTTTCACATACTGACTTAGGTATACTTGTAGGCTTACTATGAAAGATCTATACCAATCACACTATAGATAGAAATGATGAATATTACTGAAAAACCCCAACATCAAATTACTTCCCAAGATAAAAGACATCACTTTCATAGACCAATTATGTCACAGTCACTGTGATCCACCATAGAAATGAGTGAGTCAACATGATCCAATGTAAAGTATAAATTCCCACAAGACAAGGCATATGGCTGAAAGAGTGATAGAAATTTCATGAGCACATCCCACTTTTATTGCAAAATAATAAAGATGAATTGCCACTAACACCATATTACTTTTCAGGCATAAAGAATAAAGAGACAGGCTCCCCCTGAAATGATTACTTACGCTTATTGTTATTTCATTGAAAAATACATAATCTGCTCCTTTAATAGAATATCCTTGACATTCTTGCTTGCTCTTTCCATGAATGGATATGATTCCTTCTATTGATGATTAAACATAATGTGAATAAAAGACCTTTTGATCATGTGGACAAGCAACTTTGACAAATAGTGAAAAAGTCCCTTTGTAAAACTTGCATCAATATCATGAAGAAGAAATCAAGGAAACTTATGATTCCAAACAACATCTATATCCTCTTGGGAAGCAAGAACACATACCAAACAACATTAATATCATCTTGTGAACCATGAATACCATGACACAAATCCATTTCATACTGTCATTAAGACACACTGTACTTCACACCCCTGCAACAAGATACTCTTAGGAAAATAAAACACTGTGATAAGATGGTCACCACACCCAAAAGTCATCATACCTATTGGTATACCCAAGAAAATTTTCCCCAAAGCACAACCAACAAACTAAGAGCGAAAATCAAAATCACTCTTTGCAATGATCATTATGCAATCTTCTAAGTATGTAATGTCAAAGATTCTTTAACAATCTCTGATTATGTCTCTGTCATCTATTTCACTATAGTTCTCTTGTATTCATAACATGATCAACACAATAAGATGAATAACATAATACTGAAGCAACACTTTGACACTTTTGCACCAACAATATCAACACCATGAATATTGAACTATAAATATCAAGACAATGAGTAGCTACTAACTGACTTTCCTTTACAACCTCTTGGTTGTTGTCTATGGGGCTGAATGATAAGACTATAATAATCTACCCCTAACCTCATGCTGATGTTTAAGCTGTTATAGATGTCTCTTGTGCAATATGCACAAGTTTAGGATCTTCTTTCTCTTGGTCTTGTTTTCTTCTCCAAACTTTCATAGTGCATGTCTTCTTGTGATGATTGAAAGATTCCATTAAATTACTTCTACAATACTGTGCTTTATGTCTAGACTTATTGCATCTATAGCATATGACCTTTCTTCTTCTACTTGGCCGTTCATAAGAGATCTTATAACATCCAACTCTATTTTTATGCATCCAACACTCTATTGCTCTATGACCAAATTCATAACATGAATAACAATAACCATAAAAATAATTTTAAAACCTAGACATTTGATGTTGTTCTAATTGAAAATATCTTATGAGCTTGTTGTTATTGGCTTGTGCAGAAGCATTTTATTTTGTCTCCTTCTTGTCTTCAATCTTAGGAACTACAAAATAATAGTTTAGATCTATTTTCTTCTTTGGTTTTTCTCTGACCTTAAAACTCTACCCTTTTTCAAAACCTAAACCAATAGTATCCTTGTGAAATTTTTGCTTGCTTAATATCTCATTTAAGCATTCAATGCTCTTTTCAAATTGAAGACTCTTGTGTAACTTAGAAGATGCCTTTTCTAGTTCATTTCTCAAAGAAACTATCTCTGATTCATATCTTTCACAATCAACCTCTTTTTCCTTAAACTGATTTTTGACTTCTTCTATTTTCTTAACTTATGCAACTTGTACCTTCAAATATATGATTAGCTTTTCTACTTCTTGAAGGGCTAAAAGTGTCTTGGCTTTGGAATCCTTTTCTTCTTGAAGCTGCAACTTTAATTTTTGATTCTCCTTTTTGAGGTTCTTGATCTCATCTAGGGAATATATAATTTCACCTTCAAGATAAAATTTGCATTCATCTTCATCATACTCTAGTTCACATTCACTCATAGTGTGGTCTTCTTCTTTTTCAACATTCTCAAAAAAATCATCTTCTTTTTTAAATATATCACATCTTGTGTCAATTGGCAAGGGTGTTTCTTGCAACAACACATCACTTTGATACATACTAACTAGCTTGTCCCAAACCTCTTTTGCATTCTTACAATATATAACTTTAGCAATGATCTCATTTGGCATACCAAAAAAGATGGAATCCATGGCCTTTGCATTGAATTCAAGAGACTTCTTCTCATCAGTAATATAAGGAGGTGTTGAAGATACTGGATAACATTTCTCTACTGTTGTCCACACATCAAATCCCAAAGAAGATAGGTAAGACTCCATCCTAAGACTCCAAAAATTAAAATTGGTGCCATCAAACCAAGGTGCTCTAGAGATAGACTATGTTTCCATTTGTAAGTCATTTTTATACCTACTTATTCATCATCCTTTGTATTTGGTTTAGGCAGTGCTTGTTTTTTTAGCACTCTGCTGGGTATTTCTTTTTCCTTTGTTTATTTTTCTTTTTTCCATGATAAGTACTCCACTACCAGGATCTCCCAAGTTGATTAAACTTGTGCAAGGGACCTAATTCTCTACTACCACTTGTTGGAGTACATGGCCATTAAGAGGGGGGGTGAATCAGTGGTCAAATGAAAAAACCAATTTCAAAACTTCACTCACTTGATTATTCAAAGAGACCCTTATTGAAAATATTTCAAATAATCTAGATATTGTATGTTAAGGGAGTCACAAAGATATGCAAATCAGAATATAACACTTAAATCAAAGATGACCAATCAAGCACAATCTGGCACACCACAAAGAGAAAACATAACATAGGTTTTATGAGTGGAAAACCCTAAAAGGGTGAAAAACCATTATGAAATTTTGCTTCATTAATCCTCACTGGCTAAAACCTTGCTGATTACATATTGCATGCCTCACTAGAAATACAACAAGCCTCACTAGCTACACTCTATTCTTGACTGTCAAAGCCTCACTGGCTACTCAATCTACCTCACTGGCTTCATAATCCGCCTCATTGGAAAATCACCATGCCTCATTGGCAAACACACATCACTTCAAGATAAATAAACAAAACTCAAAGGGTCACTTTGTTTCCATACAAATCACTTCTCTATCAAAACTTCACCTCAATTATTCACACTTACCATAGTAATATATTAACAATCTAAATATCACAGTTCTGACAACTCACTGAATCCATTGGCAATCATCATGATCTGATCATAAAAGCAACATTACCCTTGAATACAAAAATAATGGAATACCGTCATACCTAACTATATTATTTTTCACCCCAACACCATAGCACTATTTCATCAAAATCTTCACATAGAGATACTCAACATTTAATTCTCCTTGCATACATGAATAAATACCCCTCTGCAAGATTCCCTTCAACAAACATAATGATATGGACAATAAACATAACCCTACATCCATGAATGACCTTCATACTGACATATGTGATTGTTACACTATTTTAATTATCAGAAGCAAAAGATATAATGCATAGCAGTGTCCTTGTTACATATCCCAACTTCAAACACATGAACATTACAAAAACAATGGCTTCCTACTACATAGATCAATTTTAGACTCTTATGATTCTAATCAAATCATCCTAAATAATGAATGAAAGAAAATTTTTGATGAGTGTAGTCAAATAGAGCCATATGACTCTTTCATATATTTTCATTCAAGTCATTCTCATTGTATGTTGTCTTCTCAACTCCATTGAACCATTTTCCTTCATAAACATTTTCACAGAGAGTCCCTCCAATTAGTCTTACTATAGTTATCAATGCACATTTAGATTATATTCAACTATGCAGAGAATATGATTATGCAGAGCAACTTATATCATTGTTATTCAACTCTCATTTTTTGTGTATACACTTGACTCACATACATGGTATAGTTTATTGAACATTCTCACTGTGTATCTATACTTTGTAGGAAGATGGTGAAAAATATTTCAATGCTCTCACATTGCACAAATTTTTTTCCAAGAGCCATCTCAATACACTTGCTAATATATTCATACAACTCACTGTCTCAAATAGTTATCAAGCTTGTGAATAACATCCTTCCCAAATTCATTCCATCTTCCAATCAAAACTCCCATTCAAAAACCTGACCGTTGGAATTCAAAAGCATACAATATGGAACATACACCATCAATTTTGCACCATGAAAATAACTATTAATCTGTTCATAGTCAAGTAATTGCACAAAAAAGTGACTGTTAAACTTCCCGTCAAATTGAAGCAATTGGAAGTAATCATTCATTGGATTTAAATCTGGGTCTTTGATATTCTCTTGCCACCACTGCTAACTTTAAATGTTATCCATCAATGTTCATTCAAATGAAATAAGATAGGATTATAACTTGCTCAACCGGTTATAGAAAGTGGAAGGGTTGGTTAATGCATGAAAGTTAACCCCTCAAAGCACAACCAACAAACTAAGAGAAAAAATAAACAACACTCTTTGCAGTGATCATTATGTAATCTTCTAAGTATACAATGTCAGAGATTCTTTAATAATCACTGATTATTTCTTTGTCATCTATTTCACTATAGTTCTCTTGTATTCATAAGATGATTATCACAATAAGATGAATACCATATTATTGAAGCAACTCTTTTACACTTTTGTACCAATAATATCAAAACCATGAAAATGACACTATAAATATCAAGACAATGAGTAGCTACTAACTGACTTTCCTTTACAACCTCTCGGTTGTTGTCTATGGGGTTGAATGATAAAACTATAATCATCTCCCCCTAACCTCATGCTTTTGTTTAAGCTTTTATAGATGTCTCTTATGCAATATGTGCAAGTTTAGGATCTTCTTTCTCTTGGTCTTGTTTTCTTCTCCAAACTTTCATAGTGTTTGTCTTCTTGTGATGAAAGATTCCATTAAATTACTTCTACAATACTGTGCTTTATGTCCAGACTTACTGCATCTATAGCATATGTCCTTGCTTCTTCTACTTGACCATTCATAAGAGGTCTTATTACATCCAACTTTCTTTTTATGCATCCAACACTCTATTGCTCTAAGACCAAATTCATAACATGAATAACAATAACCATAAAAAGGTTTTTCGAACCTAGACATTTGATGTTGTTTTGATTGAAAAGATCTTCTAAACTTGTTGTTGTTGGATTGTGTAGAAGCATTATATTTTTTCTTCTTCTTTTCTTCAATCTTAGGAATGGAAGAATAATATGTTTAGATCTATTTTCTTCCTTGGTGTTTCTCTGACCTTGGAACTCTTCCCTTTTTCAAAACCTAAACCAGTAGTATCCTTGTGACATTTTTTCCTACTTAACATCCCATTTAAGCGTTCAATGCTCTTTCCAAATTGAAGACTCTTGTGTAACTTATAAGATTCATTTTCTAGTTCATTTCTCAAAGAGCCTATCTCTGATTCATATCTTTCACAATCAACCTCTTTTGCCTTAAACTAATTTTTGACTTCTTCTATTTTCTTAACTTTGCAACTTGTACCTTCAAATCTATGATTAGTTTTTCTGCTTCTTGAAGGTTTGAAAGTGTCTTGGCTTTGGGATCCTTTTCTTCTTGAAGTTGCAACTTTAATTTTTGGTTCTCGTTTATGAGGTTCTTGATCTCATTTAGGGCATATATAAGTTCACCTTCAAAATCAAATTCAAATTCATCTTCATCATACTCTAGTTCACATTCACTCACAATGTGGTCTTCTTATTTGTCAACATTCTCAACAAAATCATGTTCTCTTTCAGATATATCACATCTTGTGTCAATTGGAAAGGGTGTTTCTTGCAACAACACATCATTTTGATACATACTGACTAGCTTGTCCCAAACCTCTTTCACATTCTTACAATACATAACTTTAGCAATGATCTCATTTGGAAAACCACAAAATATGGCATCCATGTCCTTTGCATTGAATTCAATAGCCTTCTTATTATTAGTAGTAGAAGGAGGTGTTGAAGATACTAGATAACCTTTCTCTACTACTGTCGACACACCAAATCCCAAAGAAGATAGGTAAGACTCTATAAAGTAAAATGGGTGCCATCAAACCAAGGTGCTCTAGAGATAGAATATTCTTCCATTTGTAATTCATTTCTTATACCTTCTTCTTCATCATCCTTTGTATTTGGTTTAGGTGGTGCTTGTTGTTTAGCACTCTCATGGGTATTTAATTTTCCTTTGTTTCTTTTGCTTTTTGCAATGATAATTACTCCACTACCAAGATCTCCCAAGTTGATTAAACTTGTGCAAGGGACCTAATGCTCTAATACCACTTGTTGGAGTATAGGACCACTGAGAGGGGGGGTGAATTAGTGGTCAAATGAAAAACCAATTTCAAAACTTCACTCACTTGATTATTCAAAAAGACCCTTATTGAAAATACTTCAAACAATCTAGATATTGTATGTTGAGGGAGTCACACAGTTATGAAAATTAGAATATAACACTTAAATAAAATATGATCAATCAAGCACAATATGGCACACCACCAAGAGAAAACAAAACATAGGTTTTATGAGTGGAAAACCCTAAAAGGGTGAAACATCACTCTAAAAATTTGCTTCATTAAGCCTCACTAGTTGAAACCTTGTTGATTACATATTGCATGCCTCATTGGAAATACAACAAGCCTCACTAGATACACTCTACACCCCACTAGAAAATCCTCACTGGCTACTCAAATTGCCTCACTGGAAAACCACCATGCCTCACTGGAAAACATACATCACTTCAGGAGAAATAAACAAAACTCAGAGGGTCACTCTATTTCCATACAAATCACTACTCTATCAAAACTTCACCTCACTTATTCACACTTACCATAGCATTATATAAAATTTTTGAATATCACAATTCTGACAACTGACTGACTCCACTAGCAATCATCATGCTCTGATCATAAAAGCAACATACCCTTGAAGACAAAATAAATGGAATACCGTTATACCAAACTATATTCTTTTTCACACCAACACCATAACACTGTTTCATCAAAATATTCACATACAAGTACTCAACATGTAATTCTCCTTGCATACATGAAGAAAAACCTCTCAATGAGATTTCCCTTCAAAAAACATAATGATATGAACAATAAAAAATGACCATGCATCCATGAATAACCTTCATACTTACATATGTGACTGTTACACTATTTAAATGATTAATAGCAAAAGATATAATGCAAAATAGTGACCTTGTTACATATCCCAACTTCAAACACATGAACATTACAAAAGCAATGGATTCCTACTACATAGATCAATTTCAAACACTTATGATTCTAATCAGATCATACTAATAATGAACAAAGGAAAAAATTTGATGAATGCAGTCAAATAGAGCCATATGACTCTTTCATATATTGACATTCAATTCATCCTCATTTTATGTTGTCTTCTCAACTCCATTTAACCATCTACCTTCATAAACCTTTTCATAGAGAATCCCTCCAATCATTCTTACTACAGTTTTCATTGACATGGTATATTATATTGAACATTCTCACTGTGTATCTATACTCTATAGGAACATGGTGACAAATATTTCAACGCTCTCACACTGAACAAACTATTTTCCAAGAGCCATCTCAATACACTTGCTAAGATATTCATAAAACTCACTGTCTCAAATAGTTATCAGACCTATGAATAACATCCTTCCCAAATTCATTCCATCTTCCAATCAAAACTCCCATTCAAAAACTTGACCGTTTATATTCAAAAGCATACAATCTAGAAAATACACCATCAATTTGGCGCCATGAAAATAACTATTAATTTGTTTAATACTATTAAACTTCCCATCAAATTGGAGCAACTAGAAATAACCATTCATTTGATTTAAATCTGGGTCTTTGATCTTCTCTTGCTTCCATTTCCAACTTCAAATGGTAACCATCGATCTTCACTCAAACAAAATAAGATAGGTTTATAACTTGCTCAGCCAGTTATAGAAAGTGGAAGGGACAATTAATGCATGTAAATTAACCCCTTAAGCTCATCACTTAAGTTACCTTTAACTTGCTATAGCAAGTCATGGTCAAAACATAATAAAGTAAACTTATTACTATTTTTGCACAACAAGCTTCATTTAGGGTATTAGAAGAGTCTTAGGGTTTTAGGTTAGAGAGTTACAAATTCCAATAATCAAAAAACATAGAATGGGACTTTCACCATATTACCCCACTCTCTACAAAATTCTAAAGAAAACAACCTATAATGAAGCTTCTCTTTCCAATTTGCATTATGAACATAATCGTGTGATTTACCATGAACCTCAATGAATCATGAACACCACTATGATATCATTGCCAAGCATTCAGTGCTATGTACTAAGGCAACATTGACACAATCTCTTGCATGAACAACTTGGACACCATTGTGAAATTAAGGAACACTCTAGATCAACTTACATCAACTTCATATGAACAAATACCTTTGGAAAATAGTGAACAAATACCTAATGTCACCTTTGGAATTTCATGCACATATCTTTGACATTTGTTCCTACCTTGTCTTTACATGATGAAAAAAAATGAACTACATCAAGTGAACCTTCGAATGGAATGCTTTGTACCAATGACCTTTGACATCGATGAAAAACACCATTAGCAACAAACTTCCCCTTTGTCATTGATGGAAAAACCATCACTTGACCAAAAAACTTCACCATAATCTCTCCCCCTTTGACATCAAGGACAAAGGAGTGGATTGGACCACCTGATGTCAAATACAGGTACTAGCACCAAAAACAATGACATGCACATCAAAACTATCAGCTACTGTGAGATTAGTTTGATCAAGGAGCACAACTATGACTGAAGAATTACATTCATTATCATCAACAACAAGATATGAAGTAGGACACTGGAAATTTTGTAATCAACTAGCTTGCTCCCCATGTCATAAAGGTACTTGAATTTAAGCTCTTCTTAAAATTATCACTTGCCCTTGTTTATCCAAAATAGATAAGTATCACCATCTCAAAACTGTGACTCTCCTCTGTGACTGAAAAATGCATTAACTAAGAACTCTAACATACTGACTACCCAAGGGAATAACAAAATATTGTTCAAGGTCCATTTTCCAAGATCCATATCATACAAAGATGAAATACTCTGTAAGATTGTGCATTCATTATACTACTATTCACAAGCAAAAAACCAAGTAAACACTGTCATGAGCAAGATATATAGCACTGTCAAGGTTCATGATTACTACTACTCCATTGTGCTTTGCAAGATCATACTCCATTGTGTATTCATTATGCAAGATGATTGCGTAGTCAATATGCCATTTCACACCATGGCATGCAAGTTGCAAAAATATTGTCCTTTGCCACTAGCCAAGCAACTATTAGCATCAAGGAACCATTGTTCCATTGGAAACTAAGTAACCATTGTTCCATTGGAAACTAAGTAACCATTTTACCACACTTTCTAAGAGTGCTACTCACTGGAATAAACATCATGCAAGATGAACATCATTGTATATTGTCAATATCAATCTAGCATTGTCATATCAAGATAAGATGGATACCCTGCAACAAGAAACATTCAAGACAAAAACAACTCTAGGAAAATATCATTATACCTCTTCTCACTAAGCGTAAAAGGAAGTGAAAGCTACTCCATTGTGCATTCATTATGCAAGGTAACTATACAATCAACATACCATTGTCAAAGATTATAATGCATAAAAAAAGGATGGTTGTCACTAATTATAAAGAGCATATCACTGCACCATATAAATGTTAAGAACAAAATATTATGCAAATCACTATCACCATCAGTCCAAAAAAAATGAATTGCACTTCCAAGAGAAAATTAGGAATTAGAGCTACAAATCTCTATCACTATCATTGAAAATTATTACTTGGAAACCAAACAACTAAAAATTATGCAAGCAAGAAATATCATTGCACAAGAAAATAGTAGAGACCATTACACAAAAAACAAGAATTCCAAAAACATAAAGAAATAGGTAAAGATCACTGTCCACTGTGAAATATCATGAAATGGTATTATCAATTTACTACCATTAAAAACCATCAAATACCATGTAATTCCCTATGAACCATCAGCCATGTAAAGAACTTGTGTATAATCTACAGACAAGAACTTGACATACTAATACGAGAGGGCTAGAGGAACTTTCACATACTAACTTAGGTATACTTGTAGGCTTACTGTAAAAGATCTATACCAATCACACTGCAAATAGGAATGATGAATATTACCCACAAACACCAACATCAAATTACTGCCCAAGATAAAAGACATCACTATCATAGACCAATTATGTCACAGTCTCTTTGATCCACCATAGAAATGAAGTCAACATGATCCAATGTAAAGTATAATTTCCCACAATGCAAGGCATATGATTGATAGAGTGATAGAACTGTCATGAGCATATCCCACTGTTATTTCAAAATAATAAAGATGAACTGCCACTAACACCATAATAATTTTTAGGGATAAATAATAAAGAGACAGGCTCCCTCAAAAACAATTCCTTATGGTTATTGTTATTTCTTTGGAAAATACATAATATGATCCTTTAATAGACTGTCCTTGACATTCTTGCTTGCTCTTTCCATGAATGACTGTGATTCCTACTATTGATGACTAACATAATGTGAATAAAAGACCTTTTGAGCATGTGGACAAGCAGCTTTGAAAAATAGTGAACAAGTCCCTTTGCAAAACTTGCATCAATATCATAAAGAAGAAATCAAGGAACTTTATTATTCCAAAAAACATCTACATCTTCTTGGGAACCAAGAACACATACCAAACAACATTAATATCATCTTGTGAACCATGAATACCATGACACAAATTGTTGTCATACTATCATTAGGGTGCATTGTACTTCACACCCCTGTAGCAAGATACTCTTAGGAAAATACAACATTATGATAAGACTGTCACCACACCCAATAGTCATCATACCTATTGGTATACCCAAGAAAATTTTCCTCAAAGCACAACCAACAAACTAAGAGAAAAAATTAAAATCACTCTTTGTAGTAATCATTATGCAATCTTTTGAGTATGTAATGTCAAAGATTCTTTAACAATCTCTAATTATGTATTTGTCATCTATTTCACTATATTTCTCTTATATTCATAAGATGATCAACACAATAAGATGACTAACATAATACTGAAGCAAATCTTTGACACTTTTGTACCAACAATATCAACACCATGAATATGACACTATAAATATCAAGACAATGAATAGCTGCTAACTAACTTTCCTTTATAACCTCTTGGTTGTTGTCTATGGGGCTGAATGATAAAACTATAATCATCTCCCCCTAACCTCATACTATTGTTTAAGCTGTTATAGATGTCTCTTGTGCAATATGCACAAGTTTACGATCTTCTTTCTCTTGGTCTTGTTTTCTTCTCCAAATTTTCATAGTGCCTATATTCTTGTGATGATTGAAAGATTCCATTAAATTAATTCTACAATATTGTGCTTTATGTATAGAATTATTGCATCTATAGCATATGACCTTGCTTCTTCTACTTGACCATTCATGAAATATATTATAACATCTAGCTTTATTTTTATGCATCCAACACTCTATTGCTTTATGATCAAATTCATAACATGAATAACAATAACCATAAAAATAATTTTCAAACCTAGACATTTGATGCTATTTTGATAGAATATTCTTCCATTTATAAGTCATTTTTATACTTGCTTATTCATCATCCTTTATATTTGGTTTAGGTGGTGCTTGTTGTTTAGCACTTTGCTGGGTATTTCTTTTTCCATTGTTTCTTTTGCTTTTTTCCATGATAATTACTCCACTACCAAGATATGCAAAGTTGATTAAACTTGTGCAAGATAACTAACACTCTAGTACCACTTGTTGGAGTACATGACCACTGAGAGGGGGGTGAATCAGTGGTCAAAGAGACCCTTATTGAAAATACTTCAAACAATCTAGATATTGTATGTTGAGGGAGTCACAAAGATATGCAAATCAAAATATAACACTTAAATCAAAGATGACCAATCAAGCACAATATGGTACACCACAAAGAGAAAGCATAACATAGGTTTTATGAGTGGAAAACCCTAAACAGGTGAAAAACCACTCTGAAAATTTCCTTCATTAATCCTCACTGGCTGAAACCTTGCTAATTACATATTGCATGCCTCACTAGAAATACAACAAGCCTCACTGGCTACACTCTATGCCTGACTATCAAAGCCTCACTGACTACTCAATCTACCTCACTAGATTCATAATCTACCTCACTGGAAAATCACCATGCCTCATTGGAAAACACACATCACTTTAGGAGAAATAAACAAAACTCAGAGGGTCACTCTGTTTCCATACAAATCACTGCTCTATCAAAACTTCACCTCACTTATTCACACTTACCATAGTATTATATCAACAATCTGAATATCACAGTTCTGACAACTCATTGATTCCACTGGAAATCATCATACTCTGATCATAAAAGCAGAATTACCCTTGAATACAAGAAAAATGGAATACTATTATACCTGACTATATTATTTTTCACCCCAACACCATAGCACTATTTCATCAAAATCTTCACATATAGATACTCAAAATGTAATTATCCTTGCATAAATGAATAAAGACCTCTCTACAAGATTCCTTTCAACAAACATAATGATATGGACAATAAACAATGACCCTGCATCCATGAATGACCTTCATACTAACATATGTGACTATTACACTGTTTGAATGATTAAAATAAAAAGATATAATGCAAAACAGTGACCCTGTTATATATCCCAACTTCAAACACATGAACATTACAAAAACAATGGCTTCCTACTACATAGATCAATTTTAGAAACTTATGATTCTAATTAGATCATACTAAACAATGAATGAAAGAAAACATTTGATGAATGTAGACAAATGGAGCCATATGACTCTTGCATATATTGTCATTCAAGTCATTCTCATTATATGTTGTTTTATCAATGCCATTGAATTATTTTTCTTCATAAAACTTTTCACAGAGAGTCCCTCCAATTAGTCTTACTACAGTTATCAATGCACATTTAGATTGTATTCAACTATGCAAAGAATTTGGTTATGTAAAGAAAATTATATCACTATTATTCTGCTCCCCTTTTTTGTGTATAATCTTGACTCACAGACATGGTATAATTTAATGAACATTCTCATGGTTTATCTATACTGTATAGGAGCATGGTGACAAAGATTTGAACGCTCTCACACTATACAAACTATTTTCCAAGATCCATCTCAATAAACTTGTTGAGATATTCATACAACTCACTATCTCAAATAGTTATCAAACCTATGAATGACATCCTTCCCAAATCCATTCCATCTTCCAATCAAAACTCCCATTCAAAAACCTAACCATTGGAATTCAAAAGAATACGATTTGGAACATACAACATCAATTTGGCGCCATGAAAATAACTCTTAATCTATTCATATTCAAGTAATTACACAAACAAGTGATTGTTAAAATTCTCGTTAAATTCAAGCAACTAGAAAAAATGTTCATTGGATTTAAATCTAGGTTTTTGATCTTCTCTTTCTACCACTGCCAACTTTAAATGTTATCCATCGATCTTCAATAAAATAAAATAAGATAGGTTTATAACTTGCTCTGCCGGTTATAGAAAGTGGAAGGGCCGGTTAATGCATGAAAATTAACCCCTTAAGCTCATCACTTAAGTTACCTTTAACTTTCTATAGCAAGTTACCTTCAAATTATAATAAAGTAAACATGTTACTAATTTTACACAAGCTTCATTTAGGGTTTTGGAAGAGTCTTAGGGTTTTAGGTTAGAGAGTGTACAAATTCCAATAATAAAAAACCCTAGAATGGGACTTTCACCATATTACCCCACTCTCCACAAAATTATGAAGTAGACAACCTGTAATGAAGCTTCTCTTTCCAATTTACATTATGATCATGATCAAGTGCTTTACTATGAACCTCAATGAATCACAAACACCACTATGATATCATTCTCAAGCATTATGTTCTTTGTAGTAAGGCAACATTAAAACAATCTCTTGCATGAACAACTTGGACACCATTTTGAAATGAAGGAACACTTTGGATCAACTTACATCAACTTCATATGAACAAATACCTTTGGAAAATAGTGAAAAATACCTATTGTCACCTTTGGAATCTCATGCACCTATCTTTGACATATGTTCCTACCTTTTCTTTGCATGATGAACAAAAACATGAATTGCATCAAGTGAACCTTTGAATGGAATCCTTTGTATCAATGATCTTTGACATCAATGACAAACACCATTAGCAACAATCAATGCTTAAATCATTATTTTTTGTAAATAATATGTGATTACAAGTAAAAATCAGGATGTCCCATAAGTGGGACACACTATTGTGGCAACACCCAATGCACAATAAGGGACACATTGTGTTCATTCTATGTGTTGTTGATGTTAATGTCTCATTGAAAAATTATTTCCAATTCATATATATTTATAGTATTATCTATACCTAATTGTGATAGGAACTCCTACTTATAAAGGTCTATCACATCTTGGGTCAATTTTTCCTTGACATCATCTTCGTCTTTTTCATCAAAATCCTATATTTATGTTATGCGCTCAATGTTCCAAGGATAGTATTTGTTTGCATTCATGTGTTTCCAGTTTATGATGATATCTTGTTTTGTAAGGCCTATGTTTATTCCTATGTGTTGAAAATTTTTGTATATGAGAATCTCACTCTAATAGAAGGTTTTGAAATATTCAATTGTCCATTGGAATAATGTAGTGTAGATACCTAAAATTTTCCTAGTCTGCGAAGTAGCATTTTAACATTAATATTCGTCTTTTCCTAATGATTAAATAATGTTCAATTATTTAATTATTGTCTAAAATCATATTTCCACTGTTAATTAAATGACTTTATGTTATTTAATTAATTCATTTTAATTAATCTTCTTGATTAAAAAAATAAATCCTATTTATTTAATTATATCTTTAAATCTTTCTCCTGATTAATTAAATAATAAAAATTAATTATTTAATTATGTCACTAACATACTTTATTCATCTAAGTTAATTAAATAGTTATCATTAATTATTTAATTAAGCTACTTTCCTTTCTCCAAATTTAAATAGTTAAATCAATTATTCAATTTTCCCAAAATCACTCAACATGGTAAAATAAATAAATATACTTTTATTTATTAAAGTCAAATACAACTTGCACATTCCTCTCAAACATTAATTAATTATTAAATTAATTAATTCATACTCACATATCTTGATTGAATAAATCTCGACCACTGATTTCTCAATCTATTTCCCAATTCCACCGATTGTGCTAATCCCACTAAACACTCAACCTGGCTTCTTCAATCCCACTAAACACTCAATCTGATTTCTTCAATCCCATGAATCATTCAATCTAATCTGACTAATTATTCAATTAAAATCCTTAGTTAGATCAATCAGAGGAGTTAACTGATCAATCTATTTCCTCTCAATGGTTTCAACTGTTGATCGTGATCTTTCATTGTTGAATCTCGATAGTTCATCTAAAATTTGAAAATTTATAAAACAACCTTCTTCCTTCTCAAAAACATATCGAATAATCTAGAGAATTTGTGGAGAGGTCATGTCAAATTGACTATTGCGTACATTCTTGCATTCGTGATCACCATTATTACTACTTTTGAATATTTTTACAATGGAGGCTTCATATTAATCCAACAAATCCAACATCCATTACCAATACAAACACACTCCAACATGGGATGGTAAGGCTATTCATTTTGAGTTCATTTACATTTCTTAATTGATTATTTAATCTTATTGTTTGAATTCACAACTATGGCAGTCGCATTTCATGATGTAGATGGGTCTTAATCTTTGTTTTGATTTCAATTCATTACAATATTTTCATCTATCCCATTTCCCCCTTACACATTCTAGCACACCTAATTAATCTTTTGAGTGTTTTTTAAAGAATTTTGTAGGTTACATCCAAGAATTCAATTAAAACCTGTCATATGATTTTAATCATAACAAAGTAGATGCATAGAATTTTGTAAAACCATTTATGGGTTTTGTAGATCTCACTCTTAACTTTTGTAGCTTTTTACTGTTTTTAATTTCATAAAAAATAAAAACATTATCACAATTTTAGTCTGTTGTGTTTTTTTTAAATTTATATTGCTAATATTTAAAATTCATGTGTTTCATTCACCTCTAATAAATTCTACATGTTGAATTTTAGAAAAGGTTTTTGGGTTTTGTAGATCTCCATTTTATCTTTCTGAAACATTTGATGATTTAAAATTTGATGCAAATTTGAGAAAGTTGTGGCTAAGTTTCAATATGCTACTATAATTGGTCAAGAAGGGTAAAAAAAATTCAATCTTTCTTTTTCATTTCTTTCTTTTTTTAGTAGAATAAGGTTTTTTTTGTTACTAGAATCTTTATTTTCATCTTGTGGTAATTAGAGGATTAGCTTTCACAATTTACATTTGGTGCTTTTAAAATAAATTCAATTTCCTTTGGTGCATTATAACTAAACAATACAACTTGAACATTTACATTTGGTGTTGTAAAATGAATTCACTTGTACAATAAAATTGACTAAGGAAACTTGAACATTTACATTTGGTGCTTTTAAAATGAATTCACTTTCCTTTGGCGCACTAAAATTGAACAAGACAACTTGAACATTTACATTTGGTGTTGTAAAATGAATTCACTTTCCTTTGGTGCAATAAAACTGGACAAGGAAACTTGAACATTTACATTTGGTGTTGTACAATGAGTTCACTTTCCTTTGGTGCAATAAAACTAAACAAGAAAACACATTTACAATTGGTGATTTTAAAATGAATCTAATCTCTTTTGGTGCAGTAAAACTGAACAACACAATCTTCACATTTCGTTTTGGTGCATAAAATTGAACATTTCATCTTTTCTGATTGAAATGACAACCAATTGATTTATGGTATTTCTTGTTTGAAAGTCTCAAATATTTGAAATTGGTGCAATTAAAACATGAATTGATATCTCTAAAACACCTCATTTTGGGTTTAAAAATCAAATTGCAATGAATTGTCCAATGTGTCCACTGTGATTGGCAAGCCAAGTGTGTATCCTCTCCCCCTACGTCTTTTGACGACCCTAGGTGACAAGAAACACTTTGGGTTCTGTTGAAGGGTGTTTTCTGCACATCAACAACTCAGACAAGATACAAGTATCCTATCTCTCTTCAAAGGTGAATCTCTATCAACAAGCCTCAAGAGATAACCCCAAGGTCTCTAAGGTTAGGTCTTGACAATGCATAAACAACTCAGATAATATGTGAAAGTGTTGGTAATCACAAAGGGACCTTACTACAAGCAAATACTGAATCCTCAAATTTATCAGATCTAGCAATATGGTGATACTTCAAATCCTAAATCTAACCCAAATGATAAAAGAAACAACAAAAGATAAGGGTTTAAGAGAGATTTCTAAGATTTATTATAATCCTAAAATTAACAATGCAAATGATAGAATACTCAAAATGGACCAATCCCTCATAAACTGATTCCTGCTTGACCCAGATGAATCTACAATCTTACATAAATAGTGCAATATTCTAAGGTATTAAATATTTTTAGATCATGAACATTCATCCAAAACAACCTTATTGCAATTGAAATGAACAAATATCCACAATTGAACTAAGCACAATGAATATATAAGTCCAGGCTAACTTTGCAAAGCAACTAACAATCAACTAGTTACAAAAAGTATGGACTAGGGATTACTAAAAACACTTCAAGCATCAAACCATAAACACCATTAAATCAAATCCAACTCTAAATCTAACTTATGCCAATATTTCTCAAGAAATCTCAAAGATAGAATAGCAAGAACCACGCAAAATAAGTCAACACAAGAGAGATCACCAAAGCACAATGTCTTCAATTGTATTGAATCACCCAATGATAGCAACAATTCCAGTGTTCTGTGTTACAACACTTGCTCAAAATGACCTAAATCCTAGCTCTAACTCTTGCTATATTGCTTAATTCACTCCAAGTAAAACTATCCAACCCTTACAAATGAGGAAAAATGCCATATTTATAGAGACCCCCAAGACAAGTCGGCCCAAGAAGTTCTAGAACAAAATAAAATAGCATTAAATGCTTGGAACTCATCCAGGTCATCCTAGGATTGCCAACATAGCTCGACCCAATGCATGCAAAGGAAGAAGGAATAATGGGGAAGCACAAATTTTGATGTAGCCTTGCATTAAATGCTCTCTCCCTTCTCTTTATCTTGTTCCACCTTATCATGCACTATTAAAAATACCCTTTCTAGGTTGGCCAAATGTAGAAAAACTAACACCTTGATTCTTCTCTCAATAGATTTAATATCATCCCCTGATTGCTTAATAAATTTATCCCAATCCACCTTTAGGGTTTGATATTTATCCATAATTGCAATGTAAGTGGCCGCATCATCTAGCTGGTGTTCAGTAATTGGACCATCAGTGACTGGAGAATATACAGCATGCCACCATCTCCTGAGTTGCTCTAGATTCAAATGTTTCAGTGCAAATCTTTTCCTTCATGTCATGATTTCAAAGAAAGAGATGCATTTGTTGTAGATCTTAGTGGGTCTTCACTACTGGTGGGTCAACTTCATCCTCTACCTTGGAAGACTCCTTCTTTTGGTACAACCTCACTATTCTCCTTCTCTTAAGTGAAAAAGCACCATCTTCACCTCCCTTTTCCTCAGGTTCCTCCTCTGCAGATTTATTTTCCCTCACATGTTTCCTCTTCTTGGAAATAGGCCTCCTTTGCTTTTCTCCTTCTTCTGCTTGAGCATCCTTAATCTTTATCTTGAAGGGAGAGCTCACCTTAGCCTTACCCTTAGGATCCTGCTTAGTTGATTCCTCAGAAGTAGAATGAGACTCCAAGTCTCCCATTAGATCATAGGTGCATTGCACACCCTCACTTTCCAGTTCCCAAATCTTGTGCTTAAGCTATAACTTAGTGTACTTAATCACTGGAGTCATGATCTGCTCTAATTCTATTTTCTCTTCCTCCAGCCAGTCTATTTCTCCAACTAGTTTATCTTTCACAGCTTCATAATCATGGCCTTGAATTAAATCTCCATCATCATCTATCTAATCTGTGATGACTTTAATATTGTATGTTCTAATCAAATTAATTGGTAGCCTAGAGAATTTCTTCTTTCGTATCTCAAACTCATCCTTACAGTTAGCCGAGTAATCCTCTAGGTCATCCTTGAGACTGTACTCTCTACTAGCCTTCTTTTGGGCTTCACCAGTTCTATCGAACCTGGACCTTTTAGAGTGGAAAGATAGGCCCAAAGTACCCATTTCCTCTTCAAAGAAATGTGTTGTATGTATGGAAGTGCAAGCCTCATTACCACCTATCTAGAGGGGAAAGTCATTGCCAAATCCTGTTTTGTGCTTCTCCCTCTTAACTATGGTGTCGAAATCACATATCTACCTTGTGACTTCCAAGAGTATGAGGTGATCGGTAGGATATCTAGGAAGTCTGTAAGGGGCTCTCTGGCAACCATCTATCCTTATGTAAGAAAAGGTGGGAAACTATATAAACCAAGCCCCATACCTCCTGATCAACTCCTTAGCACTGTTAGATAGTCTAACATGCTCTGCACCTTGAAGTAACCTAGTGATGTACATGGTGAATGTATCATTCACCCTTCTATAGCTTGAGTTGTCTAGATGTAGCTATGGATAGATTTCATATATTACATCCCACCCAAAGGTTCCTTGTGTACTCAACCCCTTATATGGATGGAACCTCACCAAGGCATAGACCAGGTAAGAAGTCACTATGAAGCTCTTGGTTTGCAAGACATTGCATAGTTGATCATGTATCATGGCACTTATAATGCCTGCCCAGTGATAATCATGTTGAGATGAATGGAATGCACAACCCCTGAAGCTCTGAAATCTTCAATGAAGGACTTTAGCCATGAAAGATAATCAACCACAAAGAGAAGTGTTGCAACAATGGAATGTTGATTAAAGATTCTATTGATATGATTGATATATTGCAAATGAACAAGATGCCTAATTATAGAGGCAAGAAGTAAACCCTAATATGCATGAGATGTTGACAAGTGTTAAAATCTAACAACATGTGACAACATGTGAACCCTATGTTGATGATCATTAAATGATGAGATAAGTTCTAGAAGGAATCTTATCCCACAAACTAGGAAAGGGAATAATATCCCATTTATTAAATGATTTATCTAATAATGCAACCTAGGACTTAACTAATTAAATGCAAGACCTAAGTTAACTTATGTTAGTGTAATAATTAATTAATTAATTACACCAACACCCCCCCATAAGTTCAACTTAGGGAGGAAAATGCAATGATTATGCAAGATGGTGATGGGTCCTGGCTATGAGGCCATTTTAGGTACCCATGTACATGAAGATGCAGAAAATCTCCCACAACTGGAGAAAAGAGAAAAACCCAGTAGGAACAAAACCCCTCTCCAAAAAGGAGATGAAAAAGAGAAAAATGTGAGATAGGATGGGAAGGATGGAGGACTCCCAAATACCCCCCAAGTACACCATCTGTCACACGGATAAAATAGAGAGAGACTAAATAGCCCCCCTAGAAGATGTGATTACCTGCAAAGATGGTAAGTGTCGGAAGACAGAACAAGATCCTATGTCGACAAACAACTTGTCTCCCTTTTGGAAGAAACAAAACCAACTGCAAGTGCAGAGATGCTTCCCATTCTGGATAGGAATTGAAGGAAGGAAGGATTAAAATGGATGATGATGTCTTGGAACTCTGCTCAAATGTCTCCTTGCCTGAAGATGAAGATGCCACAATCAATGAAGAGAGTGACAAACCAGGTCGATGCAGAAACTGATGTTGAACAATATCCAAAGACGAAGATAGGATGAATATGATGGATGTGATGGAGACTTGATAGCCCCCCTTGAATGAAGTGTCCTCAAAACCATTGAAATAATTATGAAGCAAATCCAATGGTGGATGCTAAAGAAACCTCAAATCCTGAATGGAATAACAAGGAAGAAGTCTCGGATATGAAATCTCTGAAGAAAAACCAAGTGCCTCCAAGATAGTCTCTGGATTCCCAATCAAGGTCAAGACAAAAGAATGAGGAGACTCAAAACAACTCTCCAAAGCCAAATCTAAATAGAGGAGTGATATCCCCTCAAGAATGTCCTCCAAACCTATAGAAGTAGCCAAGTCAGTGATTCCTAAAATGAAGCCATCTTGTGATGTTAAGTCTGGAAAATAGAATGTGTCCTGATGAAAGATGATAGTGGAAGCCTCAATCAATGATTCTGGACAAGGAATCACTGAATGTGAAGGAATACCAACTGTCTCTGATGAAGAAGAAGCACTGAAAGGTACCTTGTCAACCTCTTCGAAAAGATCAAGGTAATCAACTTCCCGCACAACAATAGCATCATGGGGTACTTGATCTGAAGAATGACATTTAGAATCATGACCATCGGGGAATGGTGGAGCATCTGAATCTCCATAGATCTCCCAAAGCTTAATCCAAAGGATGTGAGGACAATCACAATGATCAATAGATCTCAAAACATCGCAATCAACTTGCATTGCAATGATTTCCAAAACAGTGTACCTGTTGCAACTCCAAGCAAATTTCTGAACACCTTCAATTGGAGAGGGAACTATACCATATAGATAAGGGAATAGATCAAGTGATTGGAGATGATGGAAGATCCCATCTCGCCATTGCTGATAGTTACCCTTGTGCAACATAACCAAAGGAGAATAATATGCAAGCCCCATAACGAAAATTTCTCCACAAAAAACAAAGACACTGATCTTCAACAGAAAATAGAAGACTTCCAAATAGATGTGCAACTGAGAATATGCCTCTGAGATCAAGAAATTCTTCTACAAGCTTCAGGAAAATGCACCAAATTGCAAAAAACCAATAAACAATACCTGGAGCTGAAACCAAAGAAGGTGACTGAACTGATAAAAAAAAAACTAAAATATCTCCTGAATGCCGCTGGAATCACCAAAATCTGAAAGCTAATGCGAAGATGTGTGCTTTTGAGTCCAAAAGGGAGGGTTGACTTCAGTTGACTTGAATATTGGATAGCAAAAAAATCTTGCAAAATAGATGGCACCACTAGATAGTGCTCTGAATTCTCTTTCCGTCGATATCTTGTTTGCAAATTTTCGATATCGTGGCGCGAAGATATGGCCCTCGGAAAAAAAAAAGCAATGTGATTTGTACTGGCTAACAAGGCGCAAATATGAGGCACCTGGGGGCTGAAAAATCAGGGCCCTTGGTCGCTGATGGACCTTGGTGGCGGTTTAAGAGTCTCCAGGCCCGCGCGGTGTCGGCGGCGGCGGCGGTATGAGAAGCGTGGAGAGGATGCAACACTGGGTGGTGGCCAGGCCACGGTTACGGGGACCAGGTGGGGGAAGCGGTGGGGAGCTTTGGCAGTGAATGCCGAAGACGTCGACGGCCGGTGACGAAAGCGGTGGCGGGAGGATGAGCGGTCGCTGAATGCCGGGAGCGGTGATGACAGCAGTGGGCCGACAAGTCTATGGACTGTCGGATGACGCAAGATGACGGGAGTCCAGCGGTCGGAGTGATGCCAACCAAAAAAAAAATTTTAATATTGCAATTGCAATTGCAATTTTCTTTTTTTTAAAAATGCCGATAGAAAATTTTGAATGCTGACCAACAATAGAACTATAGCCTACGAAAAAAAATAATTCTTTCGACGGCCAATTTAATTGCAGGTCGAACTCTGCATAGTATTAATTTTTGTGATAACTATAGAAAAAATTTCCCAGTAATAGCCAGAATTTTTTTTTGATTTTTCTAAAAAAAATTTGCCTTGATGGAGGACTTACGGGGATGATTTTTTTCTGCAAATGTGTACGGATTTGTACAAAAAATGCAAACCCTAAGATGTACCTCACAAGCTTCTGGTTGAATCTACTCCGATTTTGGCAAATGAACAGGTGATCTATGGGTTTTGAGGCCTTCTGGATGCAATGGAGAGGTCGGAGAGGTCCTGATCTGCACCAGAAATCAGCTTGGCTCCCAGGTAGAGCCAACTAGCCTGCAACATAAAACTTCAAGCCTGCTTGAATCTTGCACTCCAAACTTCCTGGATCAAGGGTTGATGTTTCAATGGACTAGCTCTGATACCATGTTGAGATGAATGGAATGCACAACCCCTGAAGCTCTGGAATCTTCAATGAAGGACTTTAGCCATGAAAGATAATCAACCACAAAGAGAAGTGTTGCAACAATGGAATGTTGATTAAAGATTCTATTGATATGATGAAAATGATATTGATATGATTGATATATTACAAATGAACAAGATGCCTGATTATATAGGCAAGAAGTAAACCCTAATATGCATGAGATGTTTCCAAGTGTTAAAATCTAACATGTGACAACATGTGAACCCTATGTTGATGATCATTAAATGATGAGATAAGTTCTAGAAGGAATCTTATCCCACAAACTAGGAAAGGGAATAATATCCCATTTATTAAATGATTTATCTAATAATGCAACCTAGGACTTAACTAATTAAATGCAAGACCTAAGTTAACTTATGTTAGTGTAATAATTAATTAATTAATTACACCAACAAATCAGTATTATGCTCCATCCTCACTATAACAAGGAACATCCAGTTTTAAAAAACTCCAACACTCTTCAAACCTATTACCCTGCTGAGCAATGTGATAGCATCATAGTACTCTGGTTTGAATTTTTCCCTGAATAATTGTTTTGGAAGCTTTGAGATGTGGGGTTTAGGTTTCTCCAACCAAGAATTGACCACCTATAGAGCCTTGCTCGAATCATCCTCAAAATAAATTTTGGCAATATCCAAGTCGAGAGCCACCACATGAGATATGTTAGGCATGTCAAAAGTTTGTGCAACAGATACAAGAGAGAAGTTTGCCAACACCCTGCCTTGAGGACCAATCACTCTTTGTATACCTTTTTCATAATGTCTAGCACATTCAAGCACTAACTCATAGCATTGAATTGTAGGAGGAAAATCAACCACATGAGCTAATCCTGATTCCACTAACCTTCTGGCCAACAATGGGGGGTTTTGTGCTGCCATCCTTACTTTGAACTCCCAATAATCCCATCTGCCTACATTGGTGTCACCTACCTCAGCCCAGATGGAGGAAAGCTTAGATTCAGGAACCTTACTCTTTATGTCTAACTTTATTCTTTCTGCTTCAAAGATAGAAGATCCCTCAGCACTTGGATCCGTCTGCTTGCTGATTGTCTTGCTAGCCATCACTCTACTTGACTCAGCCTGCATCCAACAAGAAACCACAATAAATTCCCCCTTTATAATGTCAACATAGAGGTTAGCCAACCATAAACAATATAATCATGACCAATCAACCCAAAGCTAAGATCAAAACCCCTTAAATTTGACATAAAGCACAATTGATAAGCAATCCAAGATTTTGAGCCATCCGGGGAAATCCAACTAGGGAGGAAATCCGGGAAATTCCCAACACAATGGGTTTAATGATAAAACATGGTTACCCAAAAATCAATCATCCCAATATGGAGGAAAAGTACACAACATTGTTAAACGATTCAAATCAAACATGAAAGGCTAAACCCATAATATTGCATTTATTATCTTTCGAATTCTCCATACTGTGAAACTATTTCAGGAAAATCCGCCAGGGAGGGAAATCCGTGAGGTATGAGCTTTTGCATACATCTGGGAAAATGAGGAGGCAAAGGAAAAATTGGGAAATTACAAAGGTGCGGGAATTTCGCAAAGACCATGAAATCCTGAAAATTGTTATTTCTCCCAATCTTGCCCAGAATAATCGAACGATCATAAAGTTAAAGTACCTGGTCCTGAATCTAATTTGTTTCAAGTTTTCTATTGTTCATTTTCAAGTTCTCAACTCTATCAGAGGTGAATCGGTGAAAATTAGTGATGCCCTAAATTTAATCATCAATCTCCTAAGCCGAAAACCCTAAAATTCACCATTAACGCAAGGGAATCAACTTAGATTTGGGATTTTCCATTTTACTAAGCCTGAAGATGGATTGCTTAAATCAAGCACAAGTGAGATTTTCCTAGATGAAATTAAGAACACGCTCACGAACTCACTCAGGGTTGACCATCAAACAAGCTCGAAAACCCTAAAATTGAACCAAATGGAGGCAACCATACACCCAGGGTCAAGCTCGAAAATGTAACATGGGAATACTAGGCACCACTGAACTCATCAATTGACAAGGGATACACTGACTGGGCCATCAACATCCTTAAAAATGACAAACCAAACCCCCAATTTAAATGCTTAACACCAAAATATGCAAAATCGAGACCCCAAAGATCTTCCCCTAAGGCACCAAAGCATTGTTTACATTCAATAAACACAAGCAAGGAAAAATCCACATACCTGGACAAAGTGAATTTAGTTGCAATGACGGTTGGAATGAACCTCAATGCCCTAGCAAGCAACCACAATGAAAATGCAAGAAATCTGTCACCAAATCCTTGAATCAACCACTCACGTTGGCAAATCACTTAAGCACTTTGAAATAAATTTCAATGGAAACACAAAGCAAATGACAACAAGAAATCCTCAAAACCAACTAAATACGCGCCTCAAGAATCGTACCATTGAGCATTAATGCAGTCGACAAGACATGTCAAAACGCAAGTCAAGAATTCGACGAGGTGACGGAACTTCGGGGAAATCAGGTCCATGCGGAATTATGCAAAGGATCAGAATTTCTAAGGAACAACGTAAAACATCCACCACCGGGTTTTCAAAGCGTCCGAGGAATTCCTCTTAGAGGGAATTTTCCCGAAAACAATAAGAAAAAAACTGAAATGAGTCTAGAACATAAAATTTCAAAGTGCTTCCTCAAAAGGGGCATCTGCACAAGTAGGATAATCATTAAGGCATATGCCAAGGCAACCAAATCCTCAAAATCAAAGGGCCAAAATACCAAAAACAAAAGCAAAAGAGGGTCCCTGCTTTCAGCGGGGTGTGTGTGTGAAAATTGCACAACAGGTTCTTTGCACTTTTTGTGGTCACCCATTTTTTAGGATAAGGGCCTGTCTATGAGACACATCCTATAATGGAGAACTCATAAGCAACCCTAAAAGCACATTTATTGGTGGGCTATAATTTTTTTGTGAAATCGAAAGAAAGTAGCTTATATTTGAGTGGGAATAACACACCGTACCTCATCCTCGTATGAACATAATGGGTTGTGCAGGAATGACTAAAGCCTTTAGTGGCTTACGTATGAACTATGTGTCACAATGTTCACGGTTTTAATTAAACACCTTGTTTTAGAATCCCATCTAGTTTTTTGAAATGTTCTTCAAAGTAGTACATAGCAATAACATCGTTCCTAGAAGTTACTTACCACGTCAGATTTATAGTTGAGGCATAAGGCTTAAGAGTTAATCCTCTTTAGTCTGAAGTATCAAGACAATACATTTCCTTGATATATCCTATTTGTTCCCTCTATAGATTCAATTTAAAATCACTCCTTCAAGGGTGAGATAAGCCTATAGAGAAGAGTGTACCTGTATTCCTTAGGATGTATTGACTGATAATCGTCGAGCTATATCATTGGATCTCAAATTGTATGTTGTATGCATCACTTTCCATCAAATCCTATCAACAAAACATGAGATCAAACACAATAAAAATTTAAATTTTCTCATAACAAACTACCATCACAAAACTAGAAACTGCTAAAATAGAGTCTCTTTTGAAAACTTTGTCGCAGTTGTCTCAAAACATTACTGCTATTGACCTAAAATCTTGCCGCTATTGCCTCAAATAGAACTATTATCATCCTACTTGCAGACTTGCCTCAAAATTTTCAAAACAACTAATTTTCAAACATTGGTCTAAAAACTCCATTCAGTTATCAAAGAAAATCATTAGACCTATCAATCAAAATCCAACATCACCATCCTCCACTTGGTTCACATAGGGTTCGTGACTACCATCTATAGACACATAAAATGTACCGATTGACATTGTGCATCTGACCCCAACTACTAACATCGTTCCATTCTGAATCATCCTTTGGTCTAACCATTTAATCAAGTTTCCTTATTTGATTAAATTCATCAATTTCCCTCCCTTAATTAAATAAATCATTTTATGTAATTAAGTCTCTCTCTATTGTTAATTAAATCAATCAATATGATCTAATTATCCCTATTTAATTAAATAATTAATTTTATTTGATTAAATCTCTAAAGTCTATCTATTAAATTAAATAAATTAAAACCTTATTTAATTTAATCTAACATCATCTCTTTTAATTAAATAAATCAAAATCTTTATTTAATTAATCTCTTTTCACCTTCCTCTCATATTTGATTTAAATAAATCCACAAATCTAAGTCAAATTTGTCACATCACTTGATCTCTCATTAAATTAATTAACTTTAATTAATTTAATCTCTTATCATGTCCCATCCTCCAGCTTTTACCACTTGCACATGAAAATAGATTTAATTGATTTATTAAATCCCTATTTTCCTCAACAAGGCATCTTTTTGGAATATTCTTCAAGTTTTAATTCAAAAATCCAAGTTGACATGTACATCCAACAAGGCATTTACTCTATCTTACATGTCCTTTTCCTTGAGCCAAGTGGCATTTAATGCATTTTCCCTTCCCTCTTGCAAGTCATTTCAACAAAATTAAAATTCAAAAATAGGCATTTATTGGCACAATCCCCAAAACTTGCACATCCTCCATCCACTCATAGGTTGACGAGTGGCATCTTGCCATTGGTTGAATGTTAGTCCCACATTGCTCAAATTTGGACATTCATCCTTCAATATCATCTATAAATAAGAGGCTTCATTCCTCATTTGATCATCCAAAAATTATGTAAAGTTACCATGCTCAAATATCTATCAAATTCCATTCATCACCATTGAATCTTAGCTAGGTTATGCAGGTTTTTAGCTTGGAGCATTCACCATCCTTCATCAAAGTGGATCAATTATCATCAACACATCAAGCTCGCATCATAGGAATTGGGAAAGGGCCAATTTTCACATCAAATCGGCACCAATTCCCCCATGGGATCATGAGTTTGCTAGTTTAATTAGGATTCAATCTCTATTTTGTTATTTTCATTGTGTTCTTCATTATTTCATTTCCTAATTTGAATTTGGTGAATAGATTTCATGGGGAATCCTTGTTCTTGCTTGCAATGTCTAATCTAATGCATTTGTTCTTATTGTGTTGCAAGTATTAGGATTGGGGTTCACACATTTGGTGCTAGAAGGAGGGCGAAATCTCATTTTTTATCACTTTCTTTTAAAAATTTTGCGTTTTTGCTTGTGCACAGGAAAATTCCAACGCTAGAAGCTCAGAGTCGCCATACAGCACCGCTGGAAATTCAAACTGCGACATTGAAGTCTTCCCGCCCAAGAATTTGAATTTCAAACCGCGTCGCTTGACCAATCTGACTTGCGAGATTTTTCAAAAAATCAAACAACGACGTTGGGAAAAAGTGTGACGTAGTTGAGCTCACTGGTCCAGACATAGAGCGTCATTGACTAGTAAGCGACGTACAACACCGCTGAGAAATAAAACTGCGACGTAGTCACAGGTTGCGCTGCTGGCAGGGAGTAAAAATTTGAAATTTTATTTTAGCACATGCTTTTGGTTAAATGATAAATTTATCTTCTGTTTTCTACTTTTTAACTTCTGTGTTTTGCAGAATCTGACTGGTTTTCTCTCTTGTAGGTTGGATCTATTGAAAACGAAAGAAAAGGAAGCATGATGAGGGTACTTCACAAAATCAAAGTATTTTTAAACACTTTAGTGTTTGCTTAACACTCTTCAGAAATTTTTATTCCTTTTTGCTTAGGACACTAATTTCGTTTGGGTTTTAAAAAAAGAATCTTTTCAATTTTTTGCAAAAGCTTAAAACGAACATTAGGACTACAACTTACTAGAGTTTGTTTTTTGGTTAACAATTGAACAAAACAACTCTCATTTGTCCTTTGGTGTTTTAAAAAGAACTCATAATTGCTTTGTGGATCTAAAATGAACTTGTGCAACTTTGTATTTGTGAGGGCTTACTTAAACTAACTTCATTAAAAAAGCTATGTGCTTCTCTCGCGATTTATAGCGATCTTGAGAATCAAAAGGCCTTTTTTGTGATTTTAGGTTAAGATAAAGCAATCACCTCCACACTTCATTTTGGGTTTAAAATTTAACAAAACATTATGCGAGTGTGAGTAGAGCATTATTGCGTACATTCTCTTTCTTTGTGTTGCAAACAAAGATTGATCGAATTATAGATATATTTATTCGCTTTTGTTATCTTAGAGGGCCTGCCTTAGGGAAAAAGTACTCACCCAAGGGAACGACTCAACTGGTAACACTCTAAAGCCAAGAGTATTTCCAACCGGGATATAAATGTGGGTATTGGAATAAACACCAATATCATGCGATTGGCTCCGAAGAGATGGATCTGAAAGAGGACTCTCGCTATATGGGTCAATCTCCACGAACGGAAAGTCCTAATTAAAACCCATGTTTTAGAATTGCCAAAATCCTTGATGTATTTTTGGTGCAAGAACAATCATTCTGAAGCCACCCCACACTTTTACGATCTTTTAGTAGAAATGGAAAACATGCCATGGGAGTTTCATGGGTGTTGATGCTTGGCTGCCCCGAATGATGTTAATGAGCCATGGAGGGGAGCCAGTGGGGTCAAGCATCTAACCATTCGCTAAAGATAAGCGTAGCTGGACTTGTCCAAGTGGGAGTCCAACAAATATTGTCTTCCACATCCATAGGGTTGTACTTATTCTTGGTTACAAAATGCTTTGCTTGTTCGAAAACATCTTGGAAACAAACACTTAAACGTCATCATCAAAATTTCAAACCCTTTAGGAGACAAATACAATTGACTCAATTCATATGTTATTTCTTGCCCTTGGGATTCTATCCTTAGAGGTTTCTAAACATTTGGATTACATCTCAATTTGTCTACTAAAGTTAAACAATAGGTAACCCTTGCCTTGAATTCATCAAATTTCCACATAACATACTTTGTGGGATTTGAAGAAATTAAGACATTGGACGTCTAGTTTGGAAACTTAATCAAAGAAGTGTTTTTGGTAAAATAAAGTCACTAAGCAAAAGCTAAACAAAATGAACTCTCACATGTGTTGAAACCTCATGATTTTTCAAGAAGTCAAATCCCAAAATGAAAGTCCTTGATTCAAAATCCAGAAATGTATGCTCAAATTGAACCACTTCTTGGTTATAAAGGTCTATAGAAGCATTGCGTGTTCTTCAATAGAGAGGTTTTAGGTAAACAAAGTGTCTTTTTTAGGTTCATCTTAGGATCAAAAGAAATCAAATCTTTTTTCATCCATCCTTCAAACATCAAACCAAAAATCAGCTCACCATCACCTTTTGAGAAATCTTGAAATCATCCTTCATGCTAGGTTTTTTGGCAAAAATCAAAATCATCAAATCCTTGAAATCTTTATCAAATCATCTTTGGCTAGGTATGTGTAGATGCATCCTTTTGCATATGCTTAGTCAAAGTTATCAAACCATCTTGTTTAGCTAGGTATATGTAGATGCATCCTTCTTCATATGCTTGGTTAAACTATCATCTTGTTTGAATAGGTGTGGGTAGATGCATCCTTCTCCCTACGCATATTCAAATTATCATCCTTTGAGAAAATCTACCCCTTAGATAATCATCCAACATCTTAGGGTCTATTTGTTCAAAATCAAAGCAAATCAAAATCAATCAAATCAAGGACAATCCCAAAAGAAAAATTAAAATCAAAATCCAAAACATATCCAAAAGTTCCAAAAGTAAAGCATCCCCCTCAAGATTTATCAAAAGATCAAAACATCCATATCATCCATCTCTTGCATCATCATCATATCACCTTTCAATCCTCAAGATATCCTAAAATTTTCTATTTTGTGCATTAAGTAAAGATCAATCCAAAGAATTAAGAGATTCATCTCCCCTATTCTTGAAAATTGATCCTTGTATTATGGTTCAAACTAGATCTCAATACAAGAAGAACATGGAAGTCAACAAAGAAACACCCTCTTCAAGTGATCTAAGCCAAATGAACGTCGAAATGAATCCCGTCGAATCAAGTAATCCTTTGACTATCTCATCATCACAAAACCCGCAAGAGGAAAACCAAGGAGAAGATCTTACCTTTGGGATGTCACATGAAGAAATAACCGAAATGCTCCAAAATCTAGAAAACCATAAGATCATCAACATCATGATGAGGCTTAACCCTTCACTATACATGCTTGAACTAGAAAAACAAGGGGCCAAATTACCTTCTAATTTCAACGTGAGCTCCATAGTGGAGCCGTCTTTAGAGGTTATGCCTCTAATTTCATCCATACTCCCCATCTCATCCACACCCCCATCCCAAAGCATCACTCAAAACATTCCACAAATCACATCTTTTTCTCCAACCCAACCTAATGTTAATAAGGGAAATGTATTTCTTAATGCTATTCAAACACACCCCCTTGCTAATAATCAAGACTTGGACATAAATACCATATTGGAACAAAACATACCCCAAAATACATTACATAAGTATGTTCCTTTCACTTTCCATAATGATCCATCATCATCATCCTTCCGCACAACACCTCAAACTCCTCTCCTCACAAATTCGCAAGAAGAGGGTGACATGTTCAGACCTAGGGGCATTTTCGATACCACATCATTTTCTCAAGAAATCACACCCCTCACATTTCCACCACTCCCGCCATTTCCATCATCATCCACACCACACCTTGGCTTGGGGCTTCCACCTTTACCAAATATCAATCAAACCAACATCCCAAACACCAACCAAAACATCACACAAAACTTGTCATCGATATCGCAACAACAAATGACAACTACACAAGCAATTGCGACATCATCAACCACCCCCCTAACATCGCAAAGAATGGTATCTCAAGGACCAACCACATCAACAACACCATCCACCACTCAAACTATCAACATGACATCACCAATCACCATGTCCACAAATGCCATTTTGAATCCACCACCACCCCCACCACCACCAACTTCCATCATATCAAGCCAATACAACATAGCATTGCAAGCAGCTCAGCAAGCTACTTTTCAAAGGGGATTCCTACAAGTTAAAAAACAAAAAGTCGTGCAACTATCTGCTCAACAAGCCGCTCAAGCTATGCAAGCTGCCCAAGCATCCCAAGCCGCATTACAGGCACAACAAGCTGCACAAGCCCAAGCGTTATTGCAACAACAACAATAACAACAAGCAGCCACTCAAGCTGCTCAAGCAGCCCAATCCACATTGCAAGAATAAAAGGCTACTCAAGTACAAATTCTATTGCAACAACAAGCAGCACAAGCACAATCCCAAGCACAAGCTCAAGCTCAGGTGCACGCCCAATATCAAGCACAACAAGCACAAGCACAACACAACTTCTTGCACAAAAACAAGTAGCGCAACTATAGGCATATCAACAAGCAATACAACAATATCAAGAGCAGCAAGAGGTAGCCCAAATGGTAGCCCAAAAACAAGCACAACAACATGCAATCCTAGCACAACAAGAAGCAATCTTAGCACAACAACAACAAGATCAACAACAATCATTGTTCATACAGCAGCAAGTGGAAGCATACCTAGCTCGGAAGAATATACAGATATCATCAAACAACACATCAAACAACCCACCCATCCAACCCACAATCGAAATTCCCCAAAACACCTTCATCCCACCCCCTAATCCACAAAATGACGTAATGACACAAATCAGGTTGCTCTTGCAACAATTGCTCAATCTTCAATCAGGGCGAACCACAAAGACACCAAGCAACTTGTGTCCCTATCCATTTGACAAGAGCCTAGTGATGAAACCATTCCCTAAGGGATTTGAGATCCCCAAGTTTGACAAATATCGTGGGATGGGAAATCCTAAAGATCACATCAGGGAATTCTAGGTTCATTGAATGGAAGTCGCATACGATGATACTTATCTGATGTGGCTATTCCCTAGGAGTTTGGCTGGCCATGCTATGGAATGGTTCTCTTGCCTACCTACAGGTATCAAAACATTCCAAGAAATTATAGATGCATTCATTAAAAATTATGCATGCAACATTGCCATGGATGTCAATCTAGAACTCTCAGCTCTGAAACAAGGAAAGGGTGAATCATTTGCTTCATTCCTACAATGATGGCGATCCAAGGCCAATCAGAGCAAGTGGAACATGCCCGAAGAACAACAAGTTTTCACCATTATATCCAACCTTGAAGGCCTCTTGACATTTCATCTCAAGGTACAAGGGATCACCACATATGATCAATTGATCTCCAAGGCGCTCAGCATCGAATGAGCCCTTATGACTCAACCCACAGGATGAACTTCATACCCTGAACAACAAAACAACCACCCACCCTCCAATTACAATGATAAACCTCGCACGTGGGAAAGGAACAAAAATGTTACTAATGATGGTGTTGTCAACGCCAAGGTGGTCATTAGTGCCCCATGCCAAAATACACCCGCACCACAAATCCAAATCCAACACCAAAACAATCATCAAACAACACAATGACCAAACAACAATCTGACAATTAACAATCTCAATGATCAAAGGGGACCACCCCAATGGAACAAGAGCTACCCCAAGAAAAATTACACCGCTCTGGGGGAACCACTAGAAGTCATCATGAAGAAGTTGATAAACAAAAAACTCATCAAAGCACCCACCTACGAGAATTACCAAGAACCAGATGTGAAACCTCCTTAGTATAATGAGAATCGACTTTGTGACTTCCATAAAATCAAAGAGCATACTAAAAATAGTTGTATGAGGCTAAAAAACATAATTCAAGATCTCATTGATCAAAGAATTATAAACGTGGAACAACCAACAGGAAATCAAGTCCTTAAGATATACATGAATCTGATGCCTAATCATGGCAATAAAGGGAATAATAATAACACTGATAAAGGGAAATGCACCCACACAAACACAAATCATGTATATGAAACTGTCGTCGCCTCCCTAAATGAAAACTGCATGGTCATCACCATCAAAGGTGCCCATGGCGATTGTGGAGTCACCACAAGAGGCGGCAAGGTTACCATCACAGGATCATCCCAGCCAAATAGAGTCCCTGCATCTAGATCTATCCCTAATGGATATAACATCCTTGATCAGCTCAAAAGAATTCCAGCACAAATCTCCATAATGGAGTCGCTAAAAATCTCATCTAGCCATAGGAAAATCCTTGAAGAAGTGTTGGCTTCATCCACTGTCCCCGCAGATATTGATGCGGAACAATTCGAAGCTATGGTCGGAAATATCATTACGCTTAATCTCCTCACATTCTCCGACCAAGATTTCCCCGCTCAACCATCTCACAACCATGCACTCCACTTGGAAGCCATCATACACAAGAGTAAAATCAAAAGGGTCTTGGTGGATGGAGGTGCGGGCTTGAATATTTGTTCTCTCAATTTCATCAAACAATTGAAAATCTCAGAGGATTCTACCAACAAAGGGAAGGGTATCACAATAAGAGCATATGATGATCAAGAAATAGTGTCTCAGGGCACAATCAAACTCCCTATTCAAGTAGGGCATGCCATCATGGAAACCACTTGTCAGGTCTTGGACCTCGACTTGCCGTATAACATCCTCCTAGGACACCCATGGATTCATGCAATGCAGGCAGTAGCGTCAACTTTCCATCAATGTGTGAAATTCACACATGAGGGACAAGAAGTTACCATCCATGGAGATTTCAAACCCTTCTCCTATTGCAAAAGCCTTGAAGCAAAGTACTATAAAATCCCCCAAGTACCAAAAAATGATGAGGGCCCATCTACACCATACATCGATCCCGCCACTCTCGCATCCACTTCTGCGACAGAGACACCTGCCACTACCGCCATCCCCACCATCTCTGACATTAAGGTCATCATCCAAGATAACGGTTGTGGAAACTACAAGCTCCCTAATAATTCTTTTATGGTAGGAGAGTTACCACAATCTCCTAGATCACGGGGACGTCCACAAATAAATGAAGCCTCCACATCCCAAACGATCTTGGCCAAGAAGCTATTGAGGAAGATCCATCTCATATGCTATATCCAGTATTTACCTGGATGATAAAAGCAAGGGTCTACAAATGATGCTCACAATGGGCTATGACATAAACCAAAGACTTGGGAGAAACGACAATGGGCTTATAATACCTATCATGTCGGAGACACGAGCAATAACAAATCTTGGCATTGAATGTACCCCTCCGAGTATAACCATATGTGGCCGAAGTCCTTCGGTTAGAACAGTTAATAATCCTCCTCAGCCAACTGCAATAGAACTACGCTTACTAGTATCTACAGGTCGCATCATAGATAACTTTACATTTGACATAACTAACATCTATAGTAGTAGTGATGATGAGGATACCATGACCAACTTACCTAGGCTATTTGAGGATACCACTCTTTACATGATTATCACCCTATCTTTTGAAACAAACCACCAAAATCATGAAATCCACCTAGTATATCCCCAACTCATCGACTACGACCAACGAGGACCACCAGTTCTTGATACATTCGAAAATGATGAGGCGCTCTCAGAATTCATGGGACTGCAGGATAACATTCCAGGTGGGGATCACAAAGCAGAGTTCATAATTGAGCTAGATACACATGTCTATTATGGGGAAACGATTGAATCCCTCAGTCACAAAAGTGAAAAATTAAGAATAATATCCAAGTCCTTGAGTGAAAACTGCACTGTGGCACTCTCCAACCAGAAAAAAGTAAAAAGAAAGGAATCATCCAACAGTGAAAACCTCTCTGAGGTGCCCGAGGATGGGGGATTCAATCTTCCTTTCAGATCTCTTCATCAAGAAAGATCAGCAATCTTGGTAGAAAAATGCAATCCGGTCAACCTAGGAACAGAGGAAACCCCGCATATCACATTCTATGTGGAGTCACTACTATCAGAGGAACAAGAGCTCCTAGCAGCCTTCCTAAGAGAGAGATAGATAAAATTTGCATGGAGTTATGCTGACATGCCAGGGCTTGATCTAGAGATCGTGTTCACCACTTAGCAGTATATCCAAAAGCAAAGCCTGTTAAACAAAAACTTCAAAAAATGCACCCTCAGATTGCCTTATTAGTCAAAATGGAGCTAAAAAAGCTATTAGATGTAGGATTCATTCGATCGATAGATTATCCAGAATGGGTGTCAAACTTGGTACCTGTTTCAAAACCTGATGGGAACATCAGAATTTGCACAGACTTTAGAGACTTGAATAAAGCATGTCTGAGGGATGACTTCCCACTTCCAAACATCGACATGATCGTAGATATGACAGCTGGACATGAAATGTTGTCACTAATGGATGGATTTTCAGGGTACAATCAGATCATGATAGCTAAAGAGGACCAGCATAAAATAGCTTTCACTTGTCCATGGGGGACTTACTGCTGGAACATGATGCCATTCGACTTAAAGAATGCAGGAGCAACATACCGAAGGGCCATGACATTGATATTCCATGACATGATCCATAAGACGGTCGAAGATTATGTTGATGATATTTTAGCCAAGTCCAAAAAGAGAAAATATCACATAGCAACCTTAAGTGCCATCTTTGACAGGCTGGAAGAGTACAAGGTCAGATTGAACCTAAAGAAGTGCATCTTCAGCGTACAATCAGGAGAATTTCTAGGATATATAGTGTCAATGAGAGGTATCGAGGTAGATCCAGCAAAGGTAAAAGAAATCCTCGAGATGGAGGCACCAAAAACATTAAAGCAATTGAGAGGTCTCCAAGGAAGACTCCGATCCATTCAAAGATTCATAGCACAACTAGCAGACAAACAGAACCCATATTCTGACCTACTCCACAAGGGAGTAGTGTACAAATGGGATAACAAGTGTGAAGAGGCATTCAATAAAATCAAAGAATATCTACTAACACCACTAGTCTTAATGCCACCAATCCCAAGAAAACCATTGATTCTATATGTTTCAGCAACAACAGTAGCCCTTGGAACTCTCTTAGCTCAACATGACGAAAATGGAATAGAAAGGGCTATCTATTACATTAGCATAATAATGGTTGGGCATGAGCTAAACTATTCATTCATCGAGAAAGCATGCCTTGCAGTAGTGTTTGCATCACAGAAATTTAGACATTACATGTTGGCACACAAAATAAAACTCATTGCCAAAATCGACCCTCTCAAGTACTTACTATCAAAGGAAATGCTCACAGGAAGAATGGCCAAATGGGTGATGATATTGTCAAAATATGACATCGAATATGTGGAGCAGAAAGCAATCAAAGGCCAAGTCATCACAAATCAACTTGCATAAGTACCAATCTATTCAGAGAATCCTCTCATCTTAGATTTTCCAGATGAATCTATTTTCAATCTCAACATAGCTGACCACTGGAAACTGTACTTTGATGGCTCATACACACATCATGGATCAGGAGCCGGTGTCTTCTTTACCACCCCATAAGGGGATTGCATACCAAGGTCCTACAAACTAGCATTTCCCTGCACCAATAACATTGCAGAATATGAGGCTTTAACCACAGGTCTTAGAATAGCAGTGCAGTGGAACATTATAGCTCTCAAAGTCTACGGAGACTCCCAATTGATAATAAATCAAGTAAATGATGAATACCAGACCAAGGATGACAAGCTCACTCCATACAAGAAATTGGTGGAGATTCTCAAAGAATCCTTCATCAAAATTACATTTGAACAGATTCCCAGAACCAACAATAGAGCAGCAGACGCCATGGCAACAATTGGGTCCTTACTCAATATCCCCCACAACGTTTGAAAATATGAATTCTTGATAGAGCATCTTCTCGTGCTTGCATTCGAGGTATCAGAATCATAATTCATGTGTGAAATCATTGGTCCCGGTCATCCTTGGTACCACAACATTTACACATACCTTCGAATAGGAGTCATACCCGCCGACTTACCCTCAAACCTAAAATGAACCTTTGTAAAAATAGAATCCAAATTTGTCATCCTAGGAGATACCCTATATCGTAGAAGCATAGAAGGAACCCTACTACGCTGCTTAAATGCTAAGGAGGCATTAACCGCTCTAACTGAAGTACATAACGGTATCTATGGTTCACACTCGAGTGGAATAACCATAGCCAAGAAATTGCTGAGGATGGGGTATTATTGGCCCACAATAGAAAGAGAGGCACATGACTATGCCAAAAGGTGTCTACAATGTCAGCAGCATGGGGACCTCATCCATGCTCCAACTCAAGAGCTTCATCCCATCATCACACCATGGCCCTTTTCACAGTGGGGACTTGATCTCATTGGCAAAATCACACCCACTTCATCTAACGGCCACAAATTCATCATAACCGCAACAAAGTACTTTACTAAGTGGGTGGAAGCCATACCCATGACGTATATAACTGGGAAGAAAATTTCAAAGTTTATCCTGAACTATCTCATTTGTCACTATGGTGTTCCACAAGCCATTATCTTAGATAATGGGACACCATTTAAGAATCAGGAGGTTAGCAACTTATGCGAAAAATTCAAATTTCCAACACCGCTTCTCCACCCCATACTATCCCCAAGGAAATGGCCAAGCAGAAGCTACAAACAATACCATTTTGAAAATCCTCAAGAAAATAGTCAATGATGTAGGTCGTGACTGGCATTTGCAGCTTAATCCCACCCTTTGGGCCTATCGAACCAGCATTCGCACACCCACCAGCGCCACCCCTTTCTCCCTGGTCTATGGATTAGAAGCAGTACTCCCCATTGAGATCAAGCTCCCATCACTCAGGATATCACTACAAAATCTCATCACAGATGAAGAGTACCAAGTATCAAGATTGAATGAGATGGAGCTATTGGATGAGCGACGTATAGGTTATTTGAATCATTTGCAAGTCTATCAGAATAGACTCAAAAGGAGCTACAATAAGAAAATCAAAAGCAGGACTTTCCAAGTCGGAGAACTGGTATTAAAGGAGAATCAGAAGAATGTCCCAAACCCAACTAGCAAAGGAAAATTTGAACCCAATTGGTTGGGACCATTCTTTATCACAACAAGTTACAAGTCAGGGGCATATCAGTTATCAACACCTGAAGGAGAACCTCTACAAGAGCCCATGAATAGCTCTCACCTCAAAAAAATTTATGCCTAAATATTTCAAAGTATAGAACCAAAAATCCAAAAAAATCAGAAAATGTCTTGAAAAAATGGTTACCTTGGTGAAAACCTGGCAAACAAGCGTCTTGGTAACAACAAAAAAAAGTAAAAAAGAAAAAAAATTAGAAAAAGGATTAAAAATAGTAAAGAAAAAAATCATCCTCTAGTGAAAACCACTTCGGTGGGACTTTGGACAAGTACCTTGGTGAAAACCTGGAAAACAGGCGCCTTGTGTAAATAAGCACTTTCCATCCACCATGATCTTTACGACTTGTTTTGTATCATTCATCCATCACGCTTCCATCATCCATCGCAGTCGGATCTCCATCCATCACTCATCCACCCGCATCTGCATCATAGCTTGGTCTTATGTTTGTATCATGATCCCTCCTAGTACTACTCGACCCATCCTCAAGGTTAGTTTGTCCTGCCTTTATCAGAGTAGTCTATTGCTTCACTATGGGGGCATGTTCTCATCGGATTGGATTCGTTTATATTCTTGAAGTCCCAAAATTAGAAAATCCAAAAACATCAAAACATCAAAAAATCCAAAAACATCAAAATATCAGAAAATCCAAAAACATCGAAAAAGCATAAAATCAAAAAAACATCAAAACATATCAAAATCCCAAAAACAGGTCAAAAGTCAGTCAAAAAGTCAAAAACAGAGTTGTCTTGTCGAACTACGTCGTCTCTGAGCTTTGAATGTAGGCAAGGTTGATCTTTGATCATCCCCCAAGACACTTAGGTCAGTCCTTTAGGAGTCTGTCATAATAAACTAACATCTCATCATGTATATCGTCATCTATAAATTGATCAACTCGTCAGTCAAACTACGTGGTCTCTGCATGTATAACGTAGGCAAGGCTAATCTATTGATCAGCCCCCGAGGCCCCTAGGATAGTTCTTTAGGTTAGTCTCTTGGTCAAAATCTCAAAAAACCCCAAAACATTGAAAAATCAAAAATCAAAACATTTGAAAATCTCCAAACATACCAAAAACAGCCTCAAAACATCTCAAAAAGATCAAAAACATCCAAATATTTGAAAAAATCCATCTGTCTCATCTCGCTTGCACCCACAATAACATCATTCATAATAAATGATCATCATCCTCAATATTTGGTAAGAAAACGTCAAGTCTTAGGTCTAAGTCAGTGCGTAAATAAGTTGGACAACTCTTTGTGTTGATAACTCATCATCCAATTGGTCCCATATCAATCATTTGAAAGAATGCTTTGGATAAACGAAATAACGTGCCGCCATCCACTAACATGTCCTAGGATGAATTCTTCCTACAATGGGAATTATCTTTTGGCAATAGTTTCGGTCCTTATCCTTGAAAAATGCATCCCCTTTTGGTTAGCGGTATTGAAGAACATCAACTTGTTTGTTTACTTTGTATTTATCTTTTGACTTATCTTATTGCGCTCATTCCAAGGACTTCTTGATGATATCTGAACAAAGGATTTAGAGAAATAGGAATGGGGCAATAATCATTATCTTTTGTCTGTTGTGCTTGTTGGACGTTCTTGTAATATAACCTTGGCGAATACTTGCTTTGTTAGGTATGTATGGAGGAGGTTTTGGGAAATTTGTTGACTATTGCATTGATAGGTTATACCTTTCCATGTTTTGGTCTGAGGTGTTTGAAACTTCTAAAGTGCATCCTAGCAAGGTTTCTATATGTCAGGTGTGAACAAGGATACTCCTATCTGTTTTTCAAGTCAAAGTCCATCACACTAGGTACAACACCATCCTGGTTTTATATACCTTGATGCATCGTACCATGTGTGTTATCAAACATAAGGAAATTGGCCCTTTGAAAATCCTAATTCCTCGGCAAGAAATCATCATCATTTTGCATATCCATCATCTCGTGTCTTGTTGAAATGACTTCTTCTCTTTCATCCCTTCTTTCTCATTGCGCTATCAAGGTACTATGACAGTTAGTCATCATCGTCATTGATCCTGCATCCACAAAACATTTGCATATTGCATCAACATATCATTTAGGAAACATATGCATTGCATTTCCATCATCATATAAACATGTTATTATAAGCATTTTTTATAGATAAGCACATCCATTTTTATTACATTGCATCACATTGCATTCATCACATAAATCATTGCATAACATTCATTTGCACAAACATTTCATAACCATTTCACATTACCACCTATTGCATAATCATACATAATAGGTACATAAACATCGTAGATAATCCATTGCATATTCACATTGCATAACATCATAAAGTCATCTCACACATTATGTTCATGGTACATTAAGCATCATCATACCACTTGGCATTAACATATCATTTCATATATCACATTGCATCACATTAAATGCATCCCATACATTACATTAATATTTGTTTAGGATAATATGGATTTTTTATTCTAAGCATCTTAGAAAACCATCTCATTTGCATCATATCATATAAAACATGACCATTGCATTTACATTGCATTATATCATCCACTAATCATCCATTTCATCTCATAAATAGCATCATAATCATTCATTGCATAAATCATTACACATCATTATAAGCATAAATAGAAACATATAGAATCCATTACATGCAAAGTGTACATTCATCCATAATCATTTCATTTATAAGCATAGTTCACATAATATTTCACGTATACACCATATCATTTTGCATATTACATTCCATATCACATATCACATCATCATTTACATCAACATAAATAGATCATCATATAGACAACATCATTACGCATCACATAAATACATCTGCATATCATAGGACAACATAATATAGATTTGTTAGTCATAATCATTACATAATGCATATATCATCGGAAATAAATGCATCCATAAAAACATCAGATAACACCATAACATCACTGCACGACATATAGAAATAGAATCATCCACACATGCATAAATAAATGGTACACATCACATCACATCATATCAAAATCATCGGCTCCTATATATCATCAATAAGGTAACTGTCATAGTACAAATAATTGGATCACTATACATGTATGTCAATCATTACAAAAAGGCCCGTCGGGCTATCAAAAATGAGCCCATAAGGCACAAAAAGTATCATCTCGATCAAGGTCTACCCCCTGTATGCTGCCCTCGCCCTTGTCACCATGACCCTCTGCTAGTCTGTGGCTGGTCCGTTGCGAGTACTCTAGGACCCGTGCTGCTCTAGGTACGACCTCATGATAATGCATCTAATAGTACTCGGTCTCTCAGACGACATCCCTGTAGGATCGAATGGACACTGTAACCTAAGAGGAGGAGGTTGCCATGCTCTCCAACTACTGTCTCTGGCCTAGCTCTGTGGCTACCTATAACTCTGTGACCTGCCTCTGCACTATGGCCTGATCCCTCTCAGCCCTGATCTGATCTCTCTCAGCCCTAGCCTGATCCCTCTTGGTAGTCGCGGTATGGACCTGGGCCTGCAATTGTGCAATCAACGCATCCCAGGGATCCACCTGCCTTGCTGGCTATGCTCGTGGAGGCTATACCTGAGGATAATCCTCAACCCGTGGTGGTACACCTACTAGCACCTCCTGCTCTTGATTCTGCATCTGTACATATGGTTGAATTGGAGGCCTAACTGGCTGCTCATGTCGTGCACCATCCCTCCGTCCTCATCCTCCCCCTCTACCTCTCACCCTCTGCCGATCTAGGACTTCCCCTGGAACTGTCAAATGAAGTGAAGGTCAGAACCAATCCCTATATGCATGTGTCATGTCTGCATCCGCAGGCCCCTGATCATAAGCCCACGACTGAGCCACCAACTGTCGATGGCCTTTGAGGCAGGAATGTATCGCCCCCATGAAACTTGTGACATGGTGCGGGAAAAGACGGCCACATAATCATCATCAGGACGATCCTAGGGCTCACCAAACTGACGCTACACGCACTCGGGCAGATATCTCTCAATCATAGTGTGCTCTTGCCCCTGCATGAAGCGGTCCTAGCAGGCGTAGAAAATATGATGAGCATCATCGGCCCATCTGGGCCGACCAAGGTATGGACACCATATAAATACCTACATCTCATCCAGGACTCTCCTCCAATAGGGGATCTTGTGCTCACCTGTGTGTGTGAAGGACACACCACCTCTGTACCGCCATATGAGGGGATCATCAGCCCCCAGCGGAACTGTAACAATTCATGGCCGAAGAACTACAATGTGCTCCCATGCCCATACGTGGAGAAGAGTCATGCCTGCTCCGAGTGCTCTGCCATTGAGGTAGACGTACTTGTGAAGATCTTTGTATAAAGATGCAAGAAGCACCGGCCCCCAAGAAAAACAGACTAGTCTGTCGCAAACCATGCACTCCCAGCAAAGTCCCCAACCAGGACTGAAGTATCGGCCTCGTCTATCTGGGGCAATGAGACCCAAAATAACCGTTGCAACAACCAAGTGGAAGGGAGGTGCCAAGGTCCTGTGTCGCTTGAGCTTGATCTGTCCCTCGCATATGACAATGTCCTTTGTGGCGAGGACTCTATGGCAGGAATCTCGCCCCTCATCAATATCAAAAATGACACGCCGACCATAAATCAGCAATCGTAAGATGTGCCAAACGTCCTTCAAGGTGATGATGGCTTCGCCAGTGGGAAGGTGGAACGAAGAGGTCTTGTTGTGCCATCTCTCGGCAAGTGCTGAAATCATGCCAAGGTGGGTACAAATGGGCGCTGCATAAGCGATGTACCACTACCCCATATCTCGTAGTTAGTCTTGATCCTTGTTGCTCAGGTCCCACAAATAGCCGAACAGATCCCGCGACCTATGCTCTCGGGAGTAGAGATCTCTCACCGCATCCTGCATCAGGAAGGGTCATAATGTTAAAAATTTTGAAAAATATTTTGCCGAGCGTCCAAGAAACCACTCCAGCGTCACAATTCATGAAGGTGTCATGGTTTGATTTTTAATCAAACTCCAACGCTAGGACATAAAAGGCCGAAAGCGCACCGCCATGGTGCACTTTCCTTCCCAGTGGCACAGTTTGCAAAGATAAGGGACCGCTGCGTCGTAGTTTAGAAATCACCCCGTCAGCCACGAGCTCAGTGGTGGAGTTTGGAATTTGTTTTCAAACTCCAAACTCCGCCGCCGCAACGCAATTTAATACTCAGCGGCACAGTTTTATTTCTGAGCAGCACTATATAGTGTCGTTGCAGAAGGACTAACTTTAAATGCATTAAATGAAGGCTAAAAATAAAAAATGAAGCTCAAGAAAGGATCACTTACTGGTGCCCCAATGCCAGGTGGCCGCTGGTACGTCCATACTCGATCAAAAATGTGCATCAGAAGCTGTCGTTGCGCCATATCATCAGGAGGTTAGAGCTCAAATCTCAAGGTTGCTAGATGGTTATGTGTGAAAAAGATTGAAAGTGACCCCTCAGAGCCTTTTTAAGCTTGAAAATTAGGGTTTTTTCACCCTAATTGGCTATCCTACTAGGGTTTTGGACCCTTCAAGCTATTTTTGTCCAATTGAGGCATGTTTTACATCGTTTTATTGCATTTAGACACATTTTTGGCCACCTGGAGCCTTTTCGGACCTATCGGGCACCTTGTCCTCTTTTTACGTGAGATCACCCAAAAATTGAAATTTTCGTCCAATCTCTCGAGGGGGAAATATATTGGCATGTTTTCTCTCGCCAAGAAGCAGTGGGGAAAAATTTTAAAAGCGAAGAATTTTGGCTTTAATCGAGATCGTTTATTCTTTGAACCAACACAACGAGTGCATTGCTTCAAAGAGGGGAAAAATGTAGAGACGTAAAATGTACTGATTGACATTGTGCATCTGATCCCGACTACTAACATTGTTTCATCCTGAATCATCCTTCGGTTTAACCATTTAATCAAGTTTCCTTATTTGATTAAATTCATCAATTTCCTTCCCTTAATTAAATAAATCATTTTATCTAATTAAGTCTCTCTTTTGTTAATTAAATCAATCAATCTGATCTAATTATCCCTATTTAATTAAATAATTAATTTTATTTGATTAAATCTCTAAAGTCTATCTATTAAATTAAATAAATTAAAACCTTATTTAATTTAATCTAACATCATCTCTTTTAATTAAATAAATCAAAATCTTTATTTAATCAATCTCTTGTCACCTTCCTCTCATATTTGATTTAAATAAATCCACAAATCTAAGTCAAATTTGTCACATCACTTGATCTCTCATTAAATTAATTAACTTTAATTAATTTAATCTCTTATCATGTCCCATCCTCCAGCTTTTACCACTTGCACATGAAAATAGATTTAATTGATTTATTAAATCCCTATTTTCCTCAACAAGGCATCTTTTTGGAATATTCTTCAAGTTTTAATTCAAAAATCCAAGTTGACATGTACATCCAACAAGGCATTTACTCTATCTTACATGTCCTTTTCCTTGAGCCAAGTGGTATTTAATGCATTTTCCCTTCCCTCTTGCAAGTCATTTCAACAAAATTAAAATTCAAAAATAGGCATTTATTGGCACAATCCTCAAAACTTGCACATCCTCCATCCACTCATAGGTTGACGAGTGGAATCTTGCCATTGGTTGAATGTTAGTCCCACATTTCTCAAATTTGGACATTCATCCTTCAATCTCATCTATAAATAAGAGGCTTCATTCCTCATTTGATCATCCAAAAATTATGCAAAGTTACCATGTTCAAATATCTATCAAATTACATTCATCACCATTGAATCTTAGCTAGGTTATGCAGGTTTTTAGCTTGGAGCATTCACCATCCTTCATCAAAGTGGATCAATTATCATCAACACATCAAGCTCGCATCATAGGAATTAGGAAAGGGCCAATTTTCACATCAAATCGGCACCAATTCCCCCATGGGATCATGAGTTTGCTAGTTTAATTAGGATTCAATCTCTATTTTGTTATTTTCATTACGTTCTTCATTATTTCGTTTCCTAATTTGAATTTGGTAAATGGATTTCATGGGGAATCCTTGTTCTTGCTTGCAATGTCTAATCTAATGTATTTGTTCTTATTATTTTGCAGGTATTAGGATTGGGGTTCGCACACCATCTTTTGGACACAAAAATTTACACCATAGCTTATCAACATCACCAAATCAACAACCAAACATCAACCTAGTCTTGGACACAAATTGAGCCCAAGAAATCAAACTATTATCTTGCTGGTGTTTTTAGAGAAACCTTTACTTGTAACCACATAGCTAGTTCAAGTAAAGCAATCACCATATCCTCTAAAGCATAACAAAAAAACAATTTGATTCTTGTGCACTATTGTGTTCCAAATGAGCATCAAATAAAAACATCAAAGATCATAGCATCATTTATCAAACATCACCCAAAATTGGCTTATCTCCTCATCATAGGGTTGCGTAGCAAAATTTTAGAATCTGACATCAAACTTAATCATCCAACTATCCTCAAAACATGACAATACCAATCTTTTACCCAAATTCAGTTCCACTCTATACAACCATGGGGTCATCATATACAACAAATTATGTCAATGATATATCAACTATGGATTCCCCTAATCAAGGTTTTAGTACATCTTGTCACATGGAAAGTTTCAATCAAGGTCAAAACATACAATTCTATGATCAAATTAGGAATCTTCCTCAATCCAATATCATATTGCCAAATCAATAGATCCCAAACACAAACATGCCAAATCCTCACATAGTGAATTATGGGATGGATTCATTGACTCTTCAACAAAGTCAAATGCCACATCAAAATCAAATCCATCAACAATATCAACTTCCAAATTAGAAATATCTACATCAAAGTCATCAAAACATGGATTCATATCATCAACAAAATGCTCAACATCAAGACATTGCACATCAACCACATCAACAACCATCGCAACAACATTTGTTGTCATACCATAACACCACTAAACGTTAATACAGTCATTTAAGGGAGTCAAATGAGGTGATGTTAAACACGTTAATCCACGCTAAACTTATCACACTTCCAAAATCATTACGTAATTATGAACCTCATTTCAAAACTCCAATATAGAATGACAAGGCTTATTATGAATATCATAGAGAAAAATTTCATGATGCATCAAAATGTATTAAACTCAAAATTTTCATCCAAGACCTTATTGATCAAGGAGAAATAACTATTTAAGACAACACTCAAAGTTTGACCACTAATGATAACATTGAAAATACCTCAAATGTTGAAGATAATGATCAAGATCCATCTACCAATGATCACATTAAAGATGTCTTTACCTCATATAATGGGCTAGAAGACATAGATACTTTTTCAAAGCATGATCAAGATATTCCATCAATTCCCAACAATGATCCATTTTGAAAAATATTAGCATCATTTGATCTCATGGTTGAAAACATTGACAAGATCTCTACCTCAATCGTTGAAGACAACACCCAAGATCCATCTACCAATGATCACGTTGAAAATGTCTCTACATCATCTAATGAGAAATATGAAATATCTCAAGAACTTATTCCCAAGCATGATCAAAATCCTACACCAAATTCTAGCAATGGTCCTTTCCAAGAAATATTGACATCATTTGACCTCATGGTTGCCAATATTGAAGAAATCCTTAATTCAACACTTGATCCAAATTCACTTGAAGATCAAGGGAATCTTAAACCAATACCCATTCCTAAGGAAGACATTAAAGAACCTTTTGCAAACAATCCATCCTTTTAAATTGACCCATGTCAAGAACTTGATCCAAAGCATATCAAAAGAAATTTTGAAATTAGTCAAGATCAAGGATCCAAGTCTTCTCAAGATCTAACGAGTCTATTCCAATATGATACTGAAGATAACTCTGATAAAATCCAAGATCAAATATCCACATCTCCAAGATACTACAATTATTTAATAGGTATCTTTCAAACCATACAAGACTTTGCAAACAATGATCATATCCATATGTTACCCACTCCTACATCTACCCATGAGATGCTTACTCCTAAAGGGCATGTAGATGATCTTCACCTAAAGCAGGGGTCTCATACTATTAAGATCATTACCAAGGAATACGAGTCTCTTACTCTCAACTTCATTAACAATGAACAAGAGTCTCCTACTCTTAACATATTTACACATGATCAAGGCATAGAAGAATCCATAGACATCAGAAATTGATCATGCAGAAGAATTCTACATGGATAGTGAATCAAAAACATCCTTTGAAGAACAAGCATAAATGGATCATGTAGAAGAATTCTACATGGATTGTGAATTAGAAACATCCTTTGAAGATCAAGCCGAAGATATCAATAAGGAAGTTATCCCAAATATGGAGGATCCTATCACTTATAAACTTGGATCACTTACCTTTGTTAGAAGTCACCTTTGAAGACCCACAACAAAGTAGAGAAGGATTAGCACCTTGTTTCCAAAATAAATTAAATCCTATTGTAAATAAAAAATTTAAACAAATGCATTATCACTTGGTAGAGGATTAGGCCTACATGAATAGGTTATCCTAGAACCAGTGTAGAACCAATGTATATTATTGAAAAATCCTAAGCATCAAGGTCTTGGTTATTTAGTAATTAAGAAATCTAAACATATCAATGATACATCTATAATATTGGGGGAAATTTTATCTAACACAAATATCAACATAAAGATCATGAAGAGTCCTTATGATGAAACCACTACCAACGCTACAACTAGCCATACTATGAATCGTCATCCATGCATATTTCAACCCTCTAATTGGGACCAACAACAAGAGAAAAAGTTATATCAAAGAACGAAACAAATCATTGAAGAAAAATAATCAGCAAAACAAAATGGACAAGAAAAATTCAAATGGATACCAAAGAAAAAGAAAGAAAATCATCCCTATCAAACTCCATTGATCAAAGAAACTATGGGGAAAAATCAAAAAGGGAAGTTCATCCATCAAAAATGTCCAGCGATACAAAAGAAAGCTTCAAGAACAACCTACAAAATATATGAAGAATTTGGTCCCAATCGAATCTCTATGTCAACCCATCATTGCTCATCATCCTAAGTTTGGAGAGTCAAATATTCCAAACTATCGACTAATCCATCTGAATCTCATATCCCTCAATGCAAATCACCATCCACTTCGACATCCATGATATCCAAATCTCACATTAACCATGTCTTGGCAAAAACTTTTTATCATAAGGACTTTAAGGGAACCCCATCATGATGTGAGCATCTAGGCAAGGTTAACTCCGGTATCAACAAAGAAGATAAGAATTATCAGGGGTTATACTCAAATGCCTATACCTTAGAAAAAAAACTCCTCTAAGTGGGATATCGTTGGCATGTCATGACTGCAACAACACCTATATTAACACCAACAACATCTGCATCAACACCACCAGGTGGTTTAACATGAGCGTAAACCTTTAAAAATAAAAAATTGTCACCATGATGAAAACATGGTAAACAAACATCTTTTGTGACATCAAAAAACAAAAAAGAAATTTTAAAAATAGTCAAGAGAAAAATTTCCCTCTAGTGAAAACCACTACGGTGGCGCTTTGGAAAAGTACCATGATGAAAACCTGGAAAATAGGCATCATGAGTAGAATCAAGTATCTATGTGTGCCATTTCAAGTGGAAGCATCTCATCCTATCCATAATAAATCCAACATTTCATCCATCTTATCCACAATAAATCCATGAACCATTCATCCAACCCATTTTTTATCTGAATCCAACTTATCTTGATCTTGACAAAGATTCAGTGTACACTTTACACTTAGTTATTGAAAACATCTTGACATGGGTCACTACCATTGATCTTATCCTATCTAGCATTATTTGAGCCATGAAGGCATTGTCCAAATGGGAATACTCTATCTAAAATTGTTATCCTATCACAAGATAACCCTTGGCATCCTTTACATACCCATTCATCCATTCACTTATCCATGCATCCACCCATTACATTCCCTACATTGCTAGACATTGGGGGAAAAGTACTTACATCTTGCTTCAAAATAAATCTTGATCTATGTCTTCTAGCTAACATTATGATCTAGGCATCGTCCAAACAATTCAAACAATCCATATCAGTTGCATCTTGTTGATGCTTCAATGTGGTATCAAAACATTCAATAATCTTGTTCCTAGCCTAGCTACAAATCTCGATCAATCGTTATCTAATCAATCAATCATCATATTAGGATGTATTCTTCCCAATCCTTATGTTGTTCCTATCTTGACAAAACTATCCTTACATTGTTGTGCATCCTCAATAATGTTATTATTATTAACAATAACTCAATCAGATCAATCAATTTTAGCTTGGCTATCAACTAGATCTCAAAAGACTATTGATATCCCTACATACTGATATCTCCTTATCATTCATCCATATGATCATTATCACAAAAAATTTGAAAAATTTGAAAAACCATAAAAATCCAAAACAAATTCACCATAATAAAACGTGCACCCAACCATGGCTCAATAACTGAACAAGTGTTGAACTTTACTACACCATCTATTCTATCCACCTATCCCTAATAAAATGTAATCCTATTTTGAATTAGGGGAAACCTTTTGAACCTAGTAGTGGATTGGATCCTTGTTAATCCCATCGCTAGCATAAAACTATCAAAATAAAAAACATCCAAAAAACTAAACAAAATCAAAAATATCTAGAATAAGTCAAAATACAAAACAAAGTTGTAAAACACAAAAACCAAAAAACATTGTAGGTTGTCTCTGAACAAGATGCATTGAGTAAATACAGTCAAACTACATGGTCTCTGCATGTATAACGTAGGGAAGGATAATCTTTGATCAACCTTTGAGGCTCTAGGTCAGTCCATTTAGGTGTCCATCATGGAAATCCAGAAACATTTGAGCATCATAAAAGTAAAAAATACTCTTATCATGGTCAAGTGAACTACGAGCCTCTATATGTATAGCGTAGGCAAGGCCATCATTGATGAGCCCCCAAGGCCCTAGGTTAGTCCTCTTTAGGTGTCCCTCTAGGTCTTTAAATCTTGGTAAAAAAAATCAAAAGCATTCAAATATCCTATCAAAATCCAAAAAATATTTGTAAAGAGTCAGAAAACTCCAAAAACAATGTCACTCAATACAGTCAAACTACGATGTCTCTGCGTTTATCATGTAGGCAAGGCCATCATCAATGAGCCCTTGAGGCACTAGGTTGGTCCCTTTAGGTCCCCCTAATTGTCTCTAAAATCTCATAAAAAAACAACAAAAACAACATCAAAAAATTCATAAAACCTCAAAAGTCCTATCTCCATTGTCACCTATCCGCAATAAAATTTCCATGCATAGTAAACAATCATCACCTTCAACCTTTGACAAAGCAATCAAAAAGAAAAAAAAACATCAGAATCTAAAACTTCCAAGTAAAAGATCACGAAAACTTGATCATCATGAGACTAAAACAATTCCTAAGTGTTAGCTACCCTACCTTTTGAGAATCATCATCAACATCCTGACATATGTCTTAATGGATAAATCATTCCTACAATAGACATCATTGATGGGTAACATCCTGAAACATTAAAACAACTATGGCAAGTGATACAACAACATTTTTTTATCTTTTTATGATCTTATCTTTTTTATTTATCTAATGGTCACATTCCCAGGATCTCTCGAGGATGTCCATAAGGATTTAGAGAAGAAGGAATGTGGTAGTGATCATTGATTTTTTGTTTGCTCTGTTTGTTGGATATTTTTTGTAATACTACCATGGTGAATACTTGCTTTGTTCTATGTATGAAAGACATTTCGGGATAATTCATATAAGTAGTTGCATAATAGGCACTTCATACCTTTTTGTGTAACTACTCTGAAGTATTTCAAAAATTCTTACCCATACACTCTAATAGGGTTTCCATATGTCTAGTATGAGCAAGAATACTCCTTGTTTGCGGAGTCAAAGTCCACACAATAGATACAAAGCCACATTGGTCATTAATACCTAGGTGCATCATGTCTATCTGCTATATCAATAAGGATTACTAAAAAAATTTACTTAGTCCTCCATGAAAGAAAAAGGGTACTAGTAACAGTGATCTAGAATGCATATCATCATAATCATCTAAACACTTCTATCTATCTCTAAATGCTACTAACATTTTCTTCTAGTTAACATTTCTTTCGTCATTCCTTACACTTAAATACACTGCATTAGCTTGTTAAAAAATTTGGCTCATTATCTAAAATTTTCACCAAATTTCTCAAGGGGGCACCATGTTATCCTACTGTCACCAAGGCATACTGGGGCAACTCCTCAGTAGAAATTTTTGAATTTTCTTTGACACAACTCTCAAAATTGCATTGTATCAAATAGGGGCAAAATGTAGATACCTAAAAGTGTTCTAGCATGCGAAGTAACATTTTAACATTAATATTCATCTTTTCCTAATGATTAAATAATGTTCAATTATTTAATTATTATCTAAAATCATATTTCCACTATTAATTAAATGACTTTATGTTATTTAATTAATTCATTTCAATTAATCTTCTTGATTAAATAAATAAATCCTATTTATTTAATTATATCTTTAATTCTTTATTCTTCTTGATTAAATAAATAAATCTTATGTATTTAATTATATATTTAGATCCTCCTCCTAATTAATTAAATAATAAACATTAATTATTTAATTATGTCACTAACATAATTTATTCATCTAAGTTAATTAAATAGTTATCATTAATTATTTAATTAAGCTACTTTCCCTTCTCCAAATTTGAATAATTAAATCAATTATTCAATTTCCCCAAAATCACTCAACATGGTCAAATAAATAAATATACCTTTATTTATTAAAGTCAAATGCAACTTGCACTTCCTCTCAAACATTAATTAATTATTAAATTAATTAATACATCCTCACATATCTTGATTGAATAAATGATGACCACTGATTTCTCAATCTATTTCCCAATTCCACTGATTATGCTAATCCCACTAAGCACTCAACCTGGCTTCTTCAATCCCTCTAAACACTCAATCTGATTTCTTCAATCCCATGAATCATTCAATCTAATCCCACTAATTATTCAATTAAAATCCTTAATTGGATCAATCAGAGGAGTTAACTGATCAATCGATTTCTTCTTAATGGTTCTCAACCATTGATCGTAATCTTTCATTGTTGAATCTCAATCAGTCATCTAAAATCTGAAAATCTACAAAACAACCTTCTTCCTTCTCAAAAACATATCGAATAATCTGGAGAATTTATGGAGAGGTCATGTGACTATTAAATACATTCTTGGATTCGTGATCATCATTACTACTACTTTTGAAGCTTTTTATAATGGAGGCTTCGTATTGATCCACCAAATCCAACATCCGTTATCAGTATGAACACACTCCGACATGGGATGGTAAGGCTATTCATTTTGAGTTCATTTACATTTCTTAATTGATTATGTAACATTATTATTTTAATTCACAACCATGGCAATCACATTTCATGATGTAGGTGGGTCTTAATCTTTGTTTTGATTTCATTGATGTATTTCCATCTATCCCATTTCCCCCTTACACATGTAGAACCAAGATAATACATTAACAATTTCCTTTTCTTTCATTATTTTGGAATTTGCACTTCCTTTACAATGAGAATAAAATGAGAACATCTATGTTAATTCAATTAGAGAAATTATTTCTAAGAGGGCATTGTATATAGGATTTTATGTAATTAATTGTTAGTCTTGATTCATGTGTTGTTATTTTTAGATGTTGGAGTAGTTTTCTACCAACATTCAACGAAACAAAAATTTGGCTACAACTGATGAGAGGTAAATTTTGAATCATATGACATGTTTGTTATGCTTCTATATCAAGGTCTACAAAAATCTCTATCATGAATTTTTTATATGCTATCAAAAATTTATCTTCATATTTTTCTTTATTTTTATTCTTGTTAACATTTCAACACAAGAAATTTATTTCTTCTTAGCTTTTCAGGTATTCTTGGAAATATATTTGAGAACAAGTTTTCATAAAATTATAGGCTAGCAATATAAGTTGGATTTCCATATTATAAGCATCTTAAGGTCGAGGATGTTCAACCTATCATCATTTCTCATTAGATTGAAATATTTATTGCCATCATCACATATATTACCATAGAGTATATTTGTTCTATCCATGTAGCTTCATAACAACATTCAAAATTATCAACTTTCTTACGTAAACATATTTTCTCAATATATTTGGTGTTCCTTTATTCCCAATTGATTAACTCATCATAGTCAATAAGGGGGTTGGCATAAAGTATCTCTGCAATTATTAGTAAGCATGGATTATCTAGTGGATATGAACATGTTATGTGGTTTCTTTTGTATGTATTTATCAAAGAATTTTCTAGCTCTTTCCAATTCAACATCAATATTCCAATTGATTGTGTCCATATCTAGTGTATTTTGTAGCCATAATAATCCATGTACATTAGAAAAATATTGGTGTTACCACTCACACTTGTATCAATAATATTTTCTTTGTAGCAAGTTCTCTGTGAATTCTTCATATAATATTGTAAAATATTGGTGTAGGTATAAGAATTTTATTTTTGTCTTTAGCATTAAATTATTTGTAAGCTATCTTCTCAAGTATATCATCATTATTAGGATAATTTTTGTAAATAATTTATGGAGCTTGGATAATTTTATATCAAATTTATTCAATATGAAGAACACTGAGGGAGATCCTAACTGGTTAGCCATATTTTTTAGTTTATTATTTGAGTGTGACATATGCTCTAATATGACCATATAACTCATAAAGATATGCCAAAACACATTACTTTTTCAATTAATTTAGTGTCTAAGACATTATGTGAGTGCTAACAAATATTTTGTACAATGTTTGTGTTGAATGAACAAGACAACTAAGAGGGGGGTGAATCAATTGTATCTAATCGAAACATCAAAAACCCTAAATAGTAATCAGATCCACATGCATTGATAAACCCTTATTCTGTTAATGTGACTAATCATGAAATGCAGATAATAAAAACTGAAATAGCAACACCATACACAAGAGAACACCAAATTTACGTAGAAAACCCAATGAGAGAAAAACCATAGCGAGGATTAGCTCACAATATAAGTAATTACAAAATTGATACAAAGGGGCTCCCTGCCAAAATATGACACACTGTCCAAAAAGGCTCATCGCCAAGGCTCACTACCACAGAAAGAACAAGAAGATAGAAGAGAAATGTTACAAAGAGAACACTTTCTCAATGCAAAAAGGAATCCATCATAATGCTCCAACACTTTTGCGATCTTGCATGAAATATTTCAAACACCTTTGGCTCACTGCATTTAGGAATCCAATACTTTGAAGTTCACACCGCTCTACTAAAATTCACATCACACACATCGGTTGCATTGAAATCACATCTATCTTTCTTCTCTCTTGCTTCTCTCTCAACTCACAATAGCTCCACACTTAACCTCAACCTTAAACATCTTCTCCAAGGTCAATATTCTATTTGTTGTATTTACAAATTCAAGTTAGGTCAGCACCTAAACATTCCTATAGTGGGTAGAAATGAAAGGGGACCAAAAAAACATCTTAACTAAGACTCAAAATTAAGTCTCCCATGCCATGCTACGCATCCATTAATACTTGAACATTCTCGAATGTAGTGTAGACACTAGGTTGGCCATTACCCGTGAAAACACATTAAACATTAAGTACACTCTTCTGAAACTTTTGATACGCCTAACCATGAATCCTCTTGCACAAGCAAGACAACAAAACCATTAACTTTCCTTCAAAACCACAAGTCCTAAAAAGTGATTGTGATGAAATGTGGAGCAAATACATTTCTCCCTGACACCTTTGTACAACATTGTAAAACCATATCTCATAATGGTAAACACAAATTCCTCTCACCAACAATCCAAAACCAAAAATTATAAATATAGAAACCTCTGACAACCTCAAACAACATACTAAATTTGTACAGGCATAGCATCAATACAGAATAAATGCGGAGCATGAACCAAAGCACATTCTAAACACTTGCACAATACTATTTTCTCTATTTATCAAATTTTCTCAAAAGCACTTGGAAATCAAGTACCAAAGACATCATCTTAGCTCATTACTTCATTCCAACTCATCTTCAAATGTTGCAACAAAAGATATCTCCATGTACTCACAATACTTCCTTAATATCTCAACTACACATGCACAACCTACAACAACCTGTTTTCCTCTTTTCCACAATTTTCTCAATATCCTCGACATTTTCATCATGCAACTTCCTTAACACATAGATGACATCAATGATAACAACAGTCAATAGACTTCCCATTGACATAAATGACAACACCTTCATACTTGCAACAATCTCCCCCTTTGTCATTATTGACAACACATGAAGTGAGAACCCATCAAAGACAACATAACAGCTCTGAACTCACTTTCTTTTCTCCCCCTAAATGATTTTACAATATTTACAACTTTCTCCACTGATACCTTACACTATTTCACATGATACTTTCTCCCCCTTTGACATCAATGGAAAAGGATAAAAGTTTTTCATTATTCTCCCTCTTTGACACTGAACCAACATACCTACTCTGAATACTCCCCCTTAGGAGTATCCCAATCAAATCAACAACTTGATGACAACACATGACACTACCTACTCGCCTTAAGAGGTAGCCACCAACATCAGTCCAAAATAAGAGATAGATCCATAGATCCGCTGGACTAATGCATCTCCATATGCATATAATTCAATGAAGGAGGGGTAATAACCCCCAACCTCTCCCAAAGATACTTGAAAGTATCCTCAGAAAGAGCCTTAGTAAATATGTCAACAATCTAATCCTTTGTAGGTACATACTCAAGTTTCACCTCATTCTCCATAACCTTCTCTTTCAGAAAGTGATACCTAAAAGATAGATATAGGCTCATCATATACAACTCTGATATCCTTCAATGTCTATCTCATCCACAACACCTGTGTACAGTATGATGTTGCAATATACTCAGCCTTTGTAGTAGACAAAGAAATTGAATCCTACTTCTTACTCAACCATGACACCAATCTACATCTAAGAAAGAATGCACCACCACTTGTACTTTTCTTGTCATCAAGACAACCAGCCCAATCTACATTTGTGTAAGCACTTAATATGAAATTAGTATCCTCAGGATACCATAAGTCATAATCTAGAGTACCTCTTAAATATTTGAATATCCTCTTTACTGCTGCAACATGTGTTTCTTTAGGATCTTGAAATCTAACCACAAGACAAATTGCATGCATGATATTTGGTCTAGTAATAGTTAGATATAATAGTCCATCAATCATAGATATATATAATTTTCTCTGATCAATCTTAGGTGAATCATCATCTTTGCTCAATTTACAACCATACACCATAGGAGTGCATAATGGTTTGGAGTCATCCATACCAAACTTCTTGAACATCTCTTTGACATAATTAGATTGTGAAATGAAAATCCCTTTATCTGTTTGATTAATTTGTAACCCAAGGAAGAAATTCATGTCCCCAAACATTGAACTTTCAAAATCTTTCTACATCTCTTCAACAAATTTTTTACATATAGATTCATTTCCACCAAAGATAATATCATCCATATATACAACCACTATCAAGATCTTGTCTACCTTAATTTTGAAATAAAGATTACTATATGTGGTGCCCTTATTGAATCCTTGTTATATCAAATATCTATCCAATCTTGCATACCAAGCTCTGGGAGCTTGCTTCAACCCATATATTTCCTTCTTCAATTTACATACCATATTCGGTTGATCTAATAACTAAAATCCTTTCGATTGTTCCATGTAAACTTCTTCCAATTCACCATTCAAAAAAGTAGAATTCACATGGATATGATAAATTTTAAAGTCCTTGTATGTTGCAAATGTCAAAAACATTATAATAGCTTCCATCTTATCCACAGGAGAAAATGTCTGATCAAATTCTATTCCTTCCACTTGTGAGTAACCCTTACACACAAGTCTCACCTTATTCCTTGCCACTTCTCTATTCTCATTCAAAT